>WBNH01002481.1:0-312190 GCA_013401255.1 Urocolius indicus | reverse complement strand
GGGTTTGGACTAGATCTCTAAAGGTCCCTTCCAACCCCTACCATTCTATTATTCTATGATTACATTTAATATATTCCAAATGAGGTACTGTTGTGCCAATGCCTGAGAGGAAAAAAAAAAAAAAAAAACAGGAAAGGGGAAAAACTACTGGTGAATCTGGCATACTCTTGGCATCCATTACATTACTCTCCATTACAACACATCTTGTTTGCAATATGCAGCAGACGACAATATTTCAAAGACATGTAGGTTTCTGAATCCATTTTAGCCTACATCCAACAGCATCAATCTTAACTGCAAGCAATCCCTGCTACTTACATTGTAATATTAAGTCAAACATCACTTCCTTACTTAGCTCATCAGTAACACTGAGTACTTCCAATCAATTTAATTTTCTTGAGACTCCCAAGATGAGTGGTCTGCCAGTTGTTGATTGTGGGTAAAATTAAAACTGACTAACTCCCAAATTGCACAGTGTTTAAGTCAGACCTGGTTCACACCTGCTGACTCCTTCCAAATAGGTCCTAGAATGACTCACGAAAAGTAGGAAAGCCTGTTTCAATAAACAACCTAATAACCAAGGAGCCCATCCTTTCCAGTGCTGTGACCTAGTAGCCCTGTTTTGATACTTTCAGTTCCTCACATCTCTGGAGTTACATGATACCAGCAAATCTATGCAAATGCACAAGCAGCACCTTCAGAACCAAAACCTGGGCTAGACCCAGGCCCAGTGGAAGACATTAAATAGCAATTAGGTGTTTTTCTTAAAGAAAAAGGCTTGTTCTCATCACTTTTAGATGACTCAGGGGACAGTCATTATGACAGCTAAGCTGCCTGCAGGGCAATTTCAATAGACCATATTTTGTCTTAAATCTGTAGTTTGAATAATCATTGTTTTTTAACAGAAATATGCCTCAATCTGCAAGAGATGAACAAAGCTATCTTTAGAAGACAGTAACTAACATGACTTGCATTACATTATGCTTGCTTTGCACTAAGTAGCAGTGGAAAGAGAACAGTATGTGCACAGTGATCAATATGGCTCTTAATGCAAGGTACAGAGAACTGCTACTGCTGCAAACAGAACGTGGCCTCTGTGCATGGGTCTTCTAGTTAAACAAGTCCTCTTTCTTACTACTGGCTTTTTTTATATGCAGTTCTATCTTGCATGAAAAGAGCTTTTTGTTGTCCTGAGATATTAATCTTACTAAATGCTCAGCCCATGTACCAGTCCTGGAAGACACCATACAACTAAAGTTGCATAAACACTGAGTGTGTTGGGATGTCCACTCCTTGGGAAATGAGATGCAAAAGTCTCTTCTGCCTTCATTAGATTAGATCATCTGAAAAAGATTTCAGTACTTCTCACTGAAATTTACGTTGGGAATTAGGTGGTGAGAAGCTTCTTTTCATGCAGGACTTGGACAATTTTTCTACCTTCGTTTGCAGCTTTTTCCAAAGCCCTGCACTTTAAGCTTCTCTGTGCATCTCCATGCTCCCAAAATGTTGTGCAAGTTGATGCTTATTAATATTCCTTATTATAGTCTCATAGAATAAAATCTTTCCTAATTAATGTTGGAGTGCCTTTTCCATTATTCATTAGAAAGAAGAAATGGGTTAGTCTTTTGCAGCATCTTCCAGGGAGCAGAGTTATTGAAGTTACTCTGATAGAGTTCAAGTGTCTCCAGCTGCAGCTGTAAATTTCCACTCAGATTCTGTCATTCCTCAGAGATCATATGGACTGGCTGCTAATCTTCCCTTCACATTCCTACTTGGATACTGCCCACTGAGTATACAAGCACAGCACATGCTTCTAGAGATGTACATACGTAAAGCAAAGTACAAGTCCTTCCCTGCAACGTACTACAACATACAAATGCATGCTCATAAACACAAATATATTCACTCCAGTGCATAGCCTGTCACACACCTGTGATTTCCCTTTGGAAGCAATTTGAAAGGAGACACAGTAAACACCCATTTGATCATGCAGGAATTAACAACCCTACACTCAACATTTAACACATCTGAACATGGTACTCTATTACTCTGGAAATCTTTCTCCAGTAACAGGTGTTTTATCATGGGACAAAGCATTAGAAAAAAATTAAGGATGGTAGCAAGAAACATCAGACTTCAACAGGCAAAATAAAGACTTTAGACTAATTCCCTAAATTCCCATCTCTTCATTCCTAATTAGGCAATTATCTAATTCCCATTCCATCCATAGCTGGAGAGGACAGAACTATAATTCTCCTTTGTGCTAAAAACATTGATTGACCTGAGAATCATAGAATCACATGTGGAAAATATGATGATGAGAAAAGATGTTTATTCTCTCAGCTCACATATGTGTTCAGGCAAGTCAGGTGGAAAGGTAAGACAAACGATAGAGGAAGGGATTAGCTTTTTAAGAAAAGAGCTCTCCTAGTCAAGGTGAAAAAAATTGGTTTTGATAAATCTGGGGTTGTGATTCTAACCTGTAGGTGGACAAAATCCATAGGAATAAGAAATACAGGCAGTGGTCCTGAGCACTCTTAAGCTGTCTGGCTATTAAGTCCAGTATAATTTAGGGTAAGTTTTTGACTCACACCAAAGTAGTACTTAGGGAAAGAGTATATTTAAACAGCATTGTGGTTTTTGCCTCAAATACATTGACATCTTCTGCCACTTTCCATTTCATCCATTACATCACAGTACAAACCTTCTCAGAACTAGTATCTGGTGGCACTCAAGCAGTACTTACTTGAAGGACCTGCAGAGCATTTCTCTGCAAACCTCATTCTTCTTTACCAGAGAAACAGCCTCTTGGAAGACTTTTAGCATCAGCAAAACCCTAGGAGATGTAATGACAAGGGCAAGGTTACTTGTTGTGGTTTAGGGGTTCAGGAGGAAAGTTTATGTTCTCAACTTTCCAACTACTACAGCAGCCTCCCAGTGCCTTCTATTCACTGGGGGAGGCAGGTTTCAAGTTTGGTGATCAGCCCTTGGATTCCTGGAGTCTTGTCTGAAATCCAGCTGTGTCGATTGAACTGATCAGGAATTAATAAAATATTTTTCCCCTCTGAGACAGTGATAGTTTGTTAAAATTAAAGCAGAGGCCCAAGTTACAGCTATTTCTGACTGCTGCTTTTCCCAGGATTGTGGGAGAGTTTATGGTTAGATGCTAAGTATGCAGCCACTATTCACCTACAAAGATATTGGACACTTGGCAGTGAATGCTTTTCTACCCAATGCAGATGCCAAAAAAATAGCCTGGAGTCAACTCCTTTAGCATTTTCCTGGAGCAGAGAGCCCAGTCAGTCAGTAGTATCCTCTGCTTGTGATATAATTACCAAAGAACTTCTCCCCGGGGCTTCCTCATTTCCCACAAATAGTTAGTTTTCTATGTAATCATGGAAGTAGGGCAATTTCTTGACTTTGCCTCAACACTTGTGGCAATTTACACAGCTACACAGTAAAAAAAATGGTTCTTTTGCAGTTTTCAGTTACTTTTTGAGTAAAATTTATTGAAATCCATGTTTTGACTGTGCAAGAACAAAGGAGGCACAGTATACATTTAAAAGAAATTAAAATTGTTTCTCTGCCACAGGCAAAAAAAAAAAAATCTCCCTTTCTCTTGGGCTTTGAGTTTGATTTGTATTTCAAGATAAATCAAAGTGGACAGATTAGCGTGTTTTGAAATGCAAATGCTTTGAGAACATTAAAGGACAAATAACAAGGTGGCATGTTCTCAGTTTATTTTTTGTTATTATTTTTATTTACTCTTTGTTCTGAAATGATCTGTGTATCCTGTGTTTCCTGATGGAAAATTTTGCCTACGCGGTCATCAGCTGTAAAACAGTGAGACTTTCCCCCACAATATTTCCTTACTATTGAACAATGCAAAGCAGGTACTTGAAATAGCTGTGTCATATAATTCTTGATCCCAAGGCACATACTAAAGCCCCAGAAAGCTACAGGGTTGTTTTGGATTAACCCAAATCCAAGTACATAACAGTAAACTGTTTTTCAAGTGATACTCAAACAGTAGTTTGAGGGTGTATTTCTGACCTCACTTGAACAAGTAAAGGACAAGAGAAGCACCTGAGCCAGTGGTGAAGTTACCTCAATGCAGAAAGGAGAAAGAAGTCTTGAATCCAATCCAGAAGTCTTAAAAGGCAGGATGCCCATTCATAATTGATAAGGCAGTATTATAGCTCCAAGTTAATGGACAATGAATGGCTCTTACACAAACTACTTGCAGAAACTGTTTAGGACACATCAACCTAAGTTCAGCAGAAGTACAGTAGAACAGATAAGACTTTTGTGAATTGCTTCACAAAGCAATTTTAAACGTACAAACATTCCCTATTTTAGTTACATTTGTCCAAGGAAACTGCAGCACCGAATACTCCTCTTATGCTGCTACCAGAAGCTTGATAACACCAGAATAGGGAGGTCTTCCTGCACAGGGCATCCAATGTGGGAACTATCAACTTTATTCTGATGCCACCCTCCAACTCACAGCAGATCTCTATCCTGCACTGCAAAGGTCTCAACACACACAAAGCAAATCCTCAACATGACCTACTTGACCACAACTGAGCCAAAAATGATGGATCTTTTTATGTGGCAAACTGAGCAAACAAAACAAACTGTTTGCTTTTATTTCTTCGGATTGCTTTGTCTAAAGGATTGAAGGAGTCCTTTCCGTTTACAATGGATCACAAAATCTTATGAATACCAACCAAAGAGAAGGAGAGCCAAAGATGCTTTCAATGTGCTTTCAAAGTGCTGAGAAGCAAAGATCTCTCCAAATTCCTTAGATCACTCGCTGTTCCTCCCAAGATAATTTCACATTAATACTAGGAGAGCTTTAAGCCAAAGTTCAGCTCCATCTTCCAATTCTTCCAGACCTCTGAGATATTTAGGGTCTGGCTTTGGGATCCAATCTCACTTGGAGGATGTATATTTCACAAATTACAGGCCTAGACTAAGTGTTAAATTCAGCTCAAGGCAGTCTATCAATTGAGATTTGTCTGGTATCATCTGCAGAGACTCCAAGGAAGCTGACAAGCTTCAGCGAAGTGTTTTAAGAGGCATATTTCACATAATATTTGAAATCCTCCCAAGAGAATGGCAATTGTGTGTGTAGAGAATGTACACACCACAGGTGAGGGCACACCTTGAACACTGTGTTTGGTTTTGGGTCCCTCACTAGGAGAGCATTGAGGTGCTGGAGTGTGTCCAAATAAAGGTGACAAAGGTGGAGAAGGATCTGGAGAACAAGTCCTATGAGGAACAGCTGAGTGAATGGATGTTGTTTAGTCTGGTGAAAAGAAGGCTGTCAGGAGACCTTATCACTCTACAGCTACCTGAAAGGAGGTTGTAGTGAGGTGGGGATCAGTCTCTTTTCCCAAGAGTGATAGGACAACAGAAAAGGGCCTCAAGTTGCACCAGGGGAGCTTTGGAATGGATATTAGGAAAAGTTTATTAATTAAAAAGGTTGTCAAGCGTTGGAATGTGCCCAGAGAAGCAGTGGAATCACCATCCCTGGAGATATTTAAAAGGTGCAGATGCAGCACTTTGGGACATGGTTTAGTGCTGGACGTGGCAGTGTCAGATTGATGGTTGGACTTTATGATATTAAAAATATTTTCCAATCTAAATGATTCTTTGATTATGAATAAAGTTCTGAGTTCAGTTCTAAGAAGCAGCAACAGGAAAATGAGTTTGTGGTCACCAATTTTCAAAATGGGATGTATTTTCTTGGGAAGTGATGCAAACTCCATGTGAACACATCGTGTAAAGAATAGGATGTATATTAGTGCGTGGATCTAATAAGGTATACTAAATCCTCACCTGAAGAGTGTCTCATGTAGATAAATAGTGGTAGGGGAAGCAATGATGTTTTATTGTTGCCAGGGAAGCACAGAAACCATACTTTAATGGGAGGTATCAAGAAAGATTTGGCCCACTATGAATTGCCTTCTGAGAGATCAAGCAAGTTACTCCTTTATTATAAGGTGTTCAAGTACTCAATACCACCTTCAGATCTACAGACAGCTTTAGTATTGATAGAGAATAGCCATTTAGGCAGTTCTTAAATGATCTTTGAAGTCCCTATTTGCATACTGAGTGTATATATAGTATCAGTAAATCTGAAGTTTGCTTTGCAGTATCATTTTCTTCTATTACAAATGACATTTATGTAGAAGTTGTGAAAACATTGAATTTGTCATCACAGATATACAGCAATTCTCAGCCATCTTAAGTGATATGGAATCCTTACTATATTTATAGTTCTATGCAACATTGAAGGAGGTTGCCTTGCTATTCAGTGCTCATCAACCTCGAGCAGTTCCATGGTCTTTAAGTACCCATGGAGGTCCAGGTTCTTAGAGACAGACTGACATTTGTAGTTGCCAAGACCTTTGCTTCAAGTAATCACAGCCACTACAGTCAGAAGAATGTTACTGAAATAAATGTGCTCTTCAAAAGCTGAAAGCCATGAGTTTCAGAGCCATAAACACTCTGCTTACTAAGGACATACCATGTCCAAAAGTGGTACTGAATATTGTGCTAGTTAAATAACACACTGTTTACTATACTTTCTAGGAGGCACTGTCACCTTGTATCTAGACAGAGTTTTAAAGTGCAGCCATGAAGATTAAATGCAACTTAAAGGCCAAATCAGGTCTTGACTCCATAGAATGGCACATCGAGAGGGCAGCCTTTGCCAGCATTCCCACCTTTTGCAACACTTGGCTCTGCACCAGAGCAAGGCCTTTTAACTTATCTGGAGGATGCACCAAAGAGTTATTGCTAACAAGCAAAACACACTTTAAAAGTTTTGATACACTATGGACTTAATCCTCTTCCTTCTCTCATGATCTTGAAGTGTTTTACACATCTGTGCTAGGCTGGGCGCAATTCATCTATCAAGAACAACACACTGACATTGAACTGCAGCCCTCAAGAATTAAACATGTGTGTCATGACAGCTTGCAAAGGAGAATGAGCTGGAATTAGATGCTCTTCTATCCTTTGCAACTGGAGCATAACAGGGAATGTGTAACAGTGAAGTACAATTGCATTTTATAATCTCTTTTCACAGAGTGGCATGAAAATTGGCCAGTAGTTTAATATACCAGCAAGTTTTATAACATTAATGTTTAATCTATTACCTTTTAGGATAATGCAGCACCACAAGAAGCAGCAGTTATTACAGTAAGATACTTTCTGAACACTAAAACTTTCAGGAGGCAGCCCCAGTAGCTTTTGCTTTCCAAATGTATTTTCTCTTTGTCAATTCAGTAGAGAGTATCACTTGCCCAGTTTCAGCAAAACCACAGCCAGATGTCAGCTTTGATCTCATCACCACATAACGAGGACAGATAAAGGACAAAAAGGTTGCACTGTACTTCAGCAACAGGAAGAATTAACTTCGCTTTTCCTTGCAGCACCATCTGGGTTTGGCAAAGTTAATTCTCACCCATGTCAAGAGTTCATTCAAGGAAATAATTTTGTTTTCCAAAGACTGTTCCTTCCTGTTTCTTCTGGATATGTAATGTCTGATCCCTTGATCTATTCCTTCTGTCCTCATTATTCGTTCTTTAAGCATCTTAAACCAAAAAGTACTACAGACAGCTACTAGAATCGGTACAAGGCGTTTAAGACATACTTTTAATACGTAAAGTAAGATGCTATGATGTATTTTTCATCAAGACTGAAATGAAAGGAGTAGACCACAACTCTCCAGTTGAAGCTACAGGTCAGGACTATGTTTCTGATTTGTTTTCTGATGGATGCCAGATACCTGTCAGATCTCAGCCTCCCTCCCACAGAGGGGAGCCAGCCACACGCTGCCTTCTAAAACACCAAACAGAAATTGCCCAGCAGTACTTGAAAATGAAGCACTACAAAAAACACACAGAATATGACTGCTTCAGCAGACATAGCCCAAGCTATAAACCTCCAAGAGTAACAAGTTACTAACTCCATGCTTAGATAGACACTGCATTTCAAAGTCTCCAAAAAACAAAGGGTTTTAGCCACCAATAAGGTCCTCACCCAGACGCCCCCAGCAATACCTTTCTCTTGATGCCTCCATGGAGCAACCCATCTTTCCACAATATCTCCTGTAGCAAGTCACACTTCTATCAGCTATCCTGCCCACCTTGCTGCCTTATGTACTAGCTGTGGTAGGGTGGAGCTGGAGGGCAGGTAGTTCCTTAAAGGGCCCGCTGCACAGTAGAAGAGTTTCCTTTTGTCAGCAGGGTCATGCCTCTTTGCAACCACACTTTTCCAAAAGAAAAAAAATGTGTTGCTGCAGGCAGAAAAAAGCTATTTTGTTTTCTAAAAATGTATTTTAAGATGGTTATATGGAAACTGGTTACATTTTCCATTCATCTTATTTTTAAATGAGTGGGGGGTATGCTTTAAAAATAAAACTCCTGGTCGCAACAAGATCTTATTTCTGGATGACTTAACCAATTTTTATAGATTTTAATTTTTAAGTATTCACTTTCATTTCTCTTATTTTTTTTTGTCTTAAAGTGATGTCTGGATGGTATGTCGTATTATGACAAGTGTTCTATGACAATATAACCATACTAAGCACTTAGGTATGACAGATTATAGTATAACTTTTCATTAGATTTATTGTAAGGATCTTTAAGGACAGATGCTGATTAGCAGAGATCTAAAACCACCTTATTTTTCAGATCAAAGTGTCCCCTATTCAAGTTTGTAATGAAACAGTCTAACACTTTGAAGAAGAAAAGAGGTATATTAATTAGATGGGGGGGGAAAAGAGTCTGTGGATTAGCCTGGAATCTTTTATTTTAGTACAATTCTATGGCCTTTTACTTTCACTGGAAATGCTAACATTCAGATTTCCAGGGAAACAGATTTCAAAGTTTCTAGTTGCTCTTATAACTTATTGTGACTTACTCCACTTGTGGTTGCTCCATCCTTATTGGTTCCAGAAGTTAAAGAATTTCAGCTTCAAATGTGAATGACAACCTTATTTCCTGCACTGTCATTTCTGCCAAGTGACCAACAGGTTTATTGAACAGTTATTGCATAAAGACTAAAATATGATAGCATCAGGGACATTCTTGGCCATGTTACGACTCACTCCATCACTTAAAATAAATGGAGAGAAGACAAGAAGGCGGCAAATGTGAAGTTATATTTCCCTGAATGGATCATGTATCTGGGGTGCTTGGCAAGGCACAAAGATCATGTTTGTGGTTCCTGGAGATCTATGAGAGTCCCACTACTGAGAACTTGAGCCAATGCATTTTATGTTGTTGGAGACACATGTTTCATTTCTCCTGCTGTGAGCTTGATGGCATGGTGTGGCTTTGCATCTTTTCTCTCTTTCTCTTGCTGTCACAAGGAATATCTACAGTAGCTTAGAAAGTGTACCTTGTTATGCTGTAGGCCTGTATGTGAGAACACCAGAACCCGATGGGAAATCACAAATCTTAGCAGGTGGAGGAAAAAAGGGTTCTCTGCAGACATTTTACATGCATTCATTGTGGATGTCAATCCACACTCAGAGGTGCCGGATTTGAAACTAATTCTGACAGTGCTGAGAGGTTTCTTCTTAAGGTACAGGAGTTCTGCAAGATGAGACCACATAAATCAGCTCAGGATTTTAAGTGAATGGACTGCATTGTGGTAGGTATTTGACCCAGAAATACTTCCATAATATATGAGATAGCTGTGCTGCATACAGTGGGTAAATTATGATGAGAAGGTGTGTTTGCCTCTGTAGTCATAGGAAGATTTTTAGCGCTGAATCTATGTTTGATCTCACTTCTACTGATGTTAACTGCTTTTACAGGTCATTTCATTATTGCTTCATTGTAGAAGATTGGACTCATTAATATGCAGCAGCTAAAATCCTTTGCATTTTAAAATGCTAATTTTTAGGTATCCATATGGCAATAAAATCAGGCTTTGAGCCATTCATCCATATCTTTATATGTCTGTCTATATAGAAAACAATTTTGTGGTCTAGTGAGTAGGGCACTGAACTGGGAGTTGCAACTGGGTCTGTTCCTGTATCTGCCATTGACTTGGGGAATAAGAACATGAACACATTATTATGGGGTACATTTAGTTGTGAACTTCCAATATGCCATCTACTCTTGAGTAATGGCCCCCAAAATAAACTTCTATCCTACAGAAAAACAAAGTAATTCAACCCTTTAATGAAAATTAGGGGCTGCTGCTCATTGTTCACTGAGAGGTACCACAGCTGACCGTCGGCTGAGTTACAGCCCAGGGCTGGTTGTTGCACTGGAGTTTCACATCCCCAGATGAAGATTTTTTTATGTGGCTACTGCTTTTCTCTGCTTTGGAAACTCTCTTTTGGTTTTCTGTGCATCCTTTCTATTTCTTTCTCTTTTATTTGCACTGATAACCTTTTCACCAGGCTAAAATCTACCACTGCATGTAAGCTTAGCGGGTGAGGGAAAGGAAGTAGGTTAAGGAGGATGGAAGCATTTCCAGGCAACCTGAATGCAGCCATACATAAATCATAAAAACAGTGAATGCCATCTCTGATATTTAGAAGGTGAGTGTTTCCTTGTAATGGAGAAAAGACATTCACAGCACCTTCAGGTACCATAACGCTACTATTGGACTGTTGTCGTTTAATGCCAGCCAGCAGCTAAGCACCACACAGCTGCTCGCTCACTGCCCCTTTCCCGGTGGGATGGAGAGGAGAATGGAGCACTGGAACAGGCTGCCTAGAGGGGTTGTGGAGTCTCCTTCCTTGTAGGTCTTCAAGACCCGCCTGGACATGTTCCTATGAGACCTGATCTAGGTGAACCTGCTTCTGCAGGAGGGTTGGACTGGATGATCTCTAAAGGTCCTGTCCAACTCTGCCATTCTATGATTCTATGAAAAAGTAAAACACATGGATTGAGACAACAACTTAATAAAGAAAATAAAATGAAATGAAAGATAATAATAACAATAATAAACAACTATATAACAATTATAATAATAGTAATGAAAAGGAATATAACTGTCAAATACAGATGATGCATCTTTATTGCTTTTTCTCAGCTCTTATTGCTGAATTTCTACTCCTCTATGTTCACTCTCGTGATGTTTTCCCTGCTGGATTTTAAATTTGTTTTCAAACAGTTAAATGAGGATGTACTTTCTTCAACTGAATACTTTGGATGACACTGGAACTGCTCTACCTGGTGAGATTGAACAGCACTTTCCAGCTGAGACACTGAAGATGGCTCCTGTTGGGATAGCTTAATTGCAATTCTGCTAATTATCTTTCTATCTAAGGCTTATTCATTTTGCTTTAGCAAAGTTGCTTTAAGTAAAAACCTGCTAAATTAGTATTTCTAAATTCTGCCTTTCATCTCTGTTCCTTCTACTTATTCAGCCTCAGGTTGGAAGAGATAGAAAGATCTAAGACTGAGGCTGTCCTCAGAATAAGTAAGTGAATCATAGGTCCCTTGTACATGTTTGTCTTCAAATAACATCACCAAATTTGACCTGTGCTCCCAAGGAGAAACGGACCCAGCTGTTCCACTCCTTGTAGAAAGGCTTCGTAGAAAACTATATACTTGTAATAATCCACCCTGAATCAGCAACTGCTAAATGACTGTTGCTGCTGCAGGAAATATTTTGCCATGGGCAGAGAGCATGGGCTATGTAGCCTGCAAAAGGCTATTTTTGCATCACTGATGTCTCTGAAAGTAGTTTGAGGCTATTCAGTGATTAAACATTGGTCAATGTGTACTGGCTAAATGAGTGGCTGTTTTTTTCCCTCATCTGAAGTGCTCTTCTAAACTGAAGCCCTGTTCAACAGAAAAAGCTTCTATTACTGGGAAAACAAATTAATAGGAATTTTCATCTTCTCATTATTTAAGTCTTTTTTCCCCCAAACAAAGCCACTATCCACAACTGGTGCAGACAAGAAATGACATGAATAATTCATTCTAATTTCACACCATTTAAGCTACTTTACTAGCTTCTAATTAACATGTGTAGATTATTTAAGGACAAGAAAATTGCTTTTAAATGCAGGTAAGAGTAAGCCAACTATCCCCATGTATTATGTGATTTGATGCCTTCTCAGAACCCAGCTGTGCTGATGAGTTTCCCAGGGTCATACCAGCTAAAGACGAAAGCTTATTTTTCTCAAGAGTGGGCTAATGACATCACTGCAGATAACATGAAATGTCTAGGATTCCATGTAGTCTGGAATTTTTTAAGTACAGCATATAACTGCTATTTCCCCAGCCTACTATGGCAGCAGGGACATTAATGGTTACAAAGCCTAACACTTTCTCTGTCACTTCCATGTTTCTTTGCAGTTAATGTTACTTTCTCCTCCTTTGTCACCAGGAGGGGCACATCAGGAGAACAAATCAAAGCAGGTTTTGCAGACTGGCTTTTACAACCCCACCCTCTCATTCTTGTGTGCTCAAGATTATTTTTTTTTTCCTCTTCAAGTGCCCAGAAGAATCTGTCTGAGAATCAAGAGTCAGTTCATCAGAAAAAAATAAAGCTGCCTCTTAGGACTCTTGGGCATCTACAATGTCTGTCATGGTGATATGGTGAGGACAAACCTGATTGACAGAAGGTCTGCAATCCCTCTTTTGCAGACCTTGCAGAGCAGTCAATCTGAGACTCCTTTTGTCTGGGATGCTTCCTGGAAAATATCAGGAATTGCTTGAAATGAAATGGTGTACACCTCAATCTGCTTTTCTCTTCTTCTTCATCTTGGAGGCTAGCTGGGAAATATGACCATGTTTCCAGGTTCCTTTACCCTAAAAACAGCTGTCTGGAGTTGGAGATCAAACCTGAACTGCTGCTGCACTAAGCCAGAAACGCTCTGTTCCCGGAGAACAGGCAGAAGCTGAAAGCAGTGATATTGAAGCAGAGCTCAGTGTTGCATCTTACTAACGGGACAGTTCCACTTCAGTTTACAGATGCAACACAGGCACCTCAATGTCCTACTGAGAATTATCAGTACTCTCAGATAATGCCATGCTTAGAGATTACAGGCAGTTCCTTTAAATGTTTTGCCAACAAACTGCCTTCTGGCACTCGGATTTTACACTTGTCCTCTATATAGCATTCACTGAGGTGTGTGTACCACTGTCTTCCACTGCTGCTTTTTGCCCTATAGATGTGATCATCATGCTTGCACGGTGAATGGGCCAAGAGTACAGCAGAAATTATAATACTGCTTTATTTGTAATGCCTTCTGCTTGAAAATCTGGCCATTTTAGGCTCTTTTCTGCCTTTACACACAAAATGGGATGTGTCTATCCTCTTGTGGAGGTTTGTAACAAGACCCTACATGCAAACTCTTCATCAAGACTCCTTTTGTAGACTGCAAAAAGAGCTAGACCATCTTGAGCACTTGCTATCTCATCCTATGGCAATCACTGAAAACAGATAAATCACAAAGTAGGAGTGCTTATTTCTGCCCCCTGCAAGAAAGGGATCTTGAATAGGTAGCACAAGAAATGGATGTCTGCACCAAAGGTGAGAAGCTTCACATATAGTCTCCCTGTGGTCAGCATTTGCCTGCTGTGAGCAAGTCTATCTATACACAGGGCCATTATCATGCATAAAGCTCCTGGAGCTTCTGTGAAAGAAACAAGAAAACAAAAGTCCAAAGTAATATGATCATTCTATCACCTAAACTGGAAAGAGATTAGTAAGGAGAACTGGCCTGAGTGTTGGTCAGGGTGAATAGTGAACTCACCTTAAGCTCAGTAAATGGAATAATTATACTTAATTTGCATTTTATAATTAAAAAGACTCAATAAATTAATCTGATCTTGTCTTCAAATAAAGTTAGCCTGAACTTCAGGCTTTGACCACTGCTAAAAGAAATGGTAGTTCAGATTACTAGCAAATGCATTTTCAAGCTGATTAGTTAAAATCCCGAGAAAAGAGGAAAACAAACAGGATGCTATTTATACAGAACAATTTGGGCATTTCCATATCAGTTAATAAAAGGTAGCATAATAACATCCTCATTAAGCTGCTGAGACCTATTGGGTTTTGTTTTCTTTTTAAGGAAATGCTTTAACTCTGTGAAGAAGCAGAGGCAAAACATTGGTTCACACAAAGTTTTAATAGACTGTTAAAGCTTTGCCAAGCCCAACTGCTTCTGAAAAGTTCCTACTTGTCACAAGCCCTTTATCTGGCTGATCCTTGTGGATACACAAGAGAGGCATGATGGTGTATATTTTAGCAAGCATTACCCTGATAAAAAACATGATTTTATATCAATTTTGGATAACTGACGGGAAAGTGTACTGAGTTCATTTTAGTCTGTGAAGGCAAATGGCTGAGAGGCTGAAGGGAGCTTTATAAACACCACCTATTCCTTTGTATCTGCAGCAGAAAGATGTTTGATTGTCACCCGGTGCTGATGTTGATGACAATGATTTAATACTTGAGGACCCAGAAGTCTCAGCTGGAGTCTCACAGTGCTTGCTGCACAAAAACATGCTGAGGAACAGACCTTCATCTGAAGATTTGCAGTCCCGGGCCCCAGTCCTGCAGAAACTCTGTGCCTTGCTCTTTTTACAAATCTGCCTAAAATTAAACATTGGATAAATATTTGCTGGATTGAAATGCAAATGTACAGAACAGGCAAAAGCATGAGAGAAGGGAAGAATTATCCTCATTTCACAGCTGCCCTGATCTCCTGGCCCCGAGTTTATCTGTGCGTAAAGCCAGCATAAATCATTCCTGATCTGGATCAGATGTGTCCTGCTGGGCAAGCAGCAGAGCACAGATCAAAGATTAATGATTGCTGAAGCAGAGACCCGGGCCCCTGTGCCAGGAGAAGATGAAGCACTCTCTGGGGGACTCTGTCTCTCTCTCTGGCAGCAGGAGCCTATGCTTGGACTAGGCACCTAATTTTAGATAGCTAAAGTTAGGTCAGATGAATTTTCTTCCTGAGAAGTAAAGTAGCTTGACCAAAATCAAACATGAAGTCTTTTGTACAAATCAGGTCCTGTACTTGGGAAAATACAGGAGTGAGACCTAAACTGATGGGCACTATTTGGGGATTTGGGTAGAAGGTGTTGGTTTGGTTTTTCTTTTAATTGAAAGATTAATCTTATCAGAAACACACTGAAATAGAAAACTGAGGGGAAGAGTACATTTTGCAGGGCATGTGGTACCAGTACTGTAGGTTTCCCAGATAAAAGGCAAAGCCTGTACATATCATGAGCCAAAACTGATTGACTGCTAACTCTTAGCTTATCTGCCACTATTGCTTCCTTCAGTTACATGCTTCTGGATAGCCTTAGTGTAAATGAGAAAGCACCTTACACCATAATCTTCTGCTTTAGACATCTAAGAAATAGATATAAAAAAACCCACTTGTTTTCCGTAGCATATCCCCAAGTTTTCAGAGCACTTCAGAAAGAGGTGAAGTTTTGCTAAGCCCCTGTGCCCTTCACCTGAGCCTGAAGACAATAGAAAATCTCAGCCTTGGCACCTGTATTAGGAAAAAAAGAGATGGAGGAAAAAAAAATGATCCACAGCACTCCTGATGTCCCTGTGACACTGTGGCTGTATCATTCACACCTCCTTCCCTGCACAGTCTAGCCAGGGGAAAAATCATGTTGTATTTCCATTGAATCCTCCAGTTCTCAAACAAAGCAGCATTTAGATCTAGTGGACGCTAGAACTGTCCTAATTTACTATCAATTGGACCCACACTGCAGTGGTATCAGTCCTGGCACTTTACCGGATGAATGATGAGGCACGTTGCCTACCTTTAGTTCCCCCAAGCTAGTTGTTTCCCACAATGCTGCCATCTTGCAGTTACAGGTAATGTGGTGTTTTACACTCAGCACTGCTGAGCATATACCAGCACATACCTTTATAGTCTGAGCATTCAGATAGAGATGAAACCCATTATACTTCACAGCAGTTTGAACATAGGTCCTTGAGTTGATTTATCTCCTTTATCCCTCTGCGGTTGGGTTCTCTTCACTACTTCACTCACATCTCCCTGATTTTTTTAACAACAGGATGTGACTAGTGTCTGAATTGTAATTTTCCATGCTTTCAGACATGGTTAAGTCAAAATAAAATCCTTATGCTCACTGGCTGTGTTTGGATCAAGGTGAGTAGAGCTAAAAATAGTGGTGTTATAAGCTTTTTTTTTTACTTTAAATTTGCAGTGCTGAGCATGTTTATATTGTGCTGAGGTTTTGAAAGTAGTTTTAATTGGGCATGGTGCTTTATGCCTTTTACACCCTTTCTTCTCCAACACTGGAAGTGTCTCCCAATACAAATATAGAGGCTAGATTGACCCCTGAAGTAAGCTGCACCTTTGTTAATGCCAGAAGACAGCTATTCACAGTGGCATAAGATTGTTTCCTCACTGTGTTCAATGGAGGTCAGGCTGTTTGCTTTGTGGTGTTATGCCTTTCCCTCCCTGTTTTTCAGACTGAAAAGTTCCACTCTTGTCACAGTATGTAACAGCAAGAGCAAATAGCCAAATCCTCTTTTCTCAGGGGTATGGACACTCATTCAGATTTTTAAGGCCCTCAGGCTACTTTGTACTTGGCTGGAAAAACAATCCTGTAAGTAAGGTAATATTACATACCTTCACCCAGCATCTTCTCCCCCATCTTGACATACAAGGATTGCATTTGGAATCATGGTGCCCAAGAGCCTTGCCTTGTATTTGCAGTGTGGCAGTCACCCATGGGGTGGGCAGTCACCCATGGGGTGGGCAGCCACTTGCCAAGGTGGCCAGGTCAGGTCAGGGCTGCATGTTGGGGTATTTTGGTGCCCTTGCAACAGCCGTGCTTCACACTGGTGGAGCTGTGATGTGTGGCTGAAAGAGACATTGGGCTGTGTCTTCTGAAGGTCACAGACTGCATCTCCTGGAGATGTCCTTTGCAAAATGTAATGTCAACAGCTGCAGAGAGGGGAAAAAAAACAGGGGAAAAAAAGCCCTCTTGAGTTTACACTTATACATGGTGCGGTGAAGCTTGGTGTTATTATTAGCCAGCAGTGTTTCAAGCCATTATCTGTCCTGACAGCTCCAGGCCTCCAGGCAGCCCTTCTAAATGCTGCTGCTGATTTGTTTCAAATGTTAAACAGACTCATTGCAATTATTTGTCAGCAATATAACTCTCCCCTTTTGCCCTCTGGTCTTCAGACACACATGGTGATCTGTGGGTTTCATAAGAAGTGCTCCACTCCTGCATTAGGAAGCAGAGAGTTCCCAGTGCCCCTCTTTCACTGACTGAGTCATCAGATGACAAACGTACATTAGAGAGAAGCATTTGCCCATCGCGGAGTCCTCTCAACCTGGTGGCAGGCGTGATAGCAATCTTCTTTTAAAATGGATGCAAAGTGTTCTCTCTAGTCAAGAAAGTTTGTGCTCTCATTGCTGGGGCTGCATGGCAGTGAGCTACCAGGCAGAGAAGTTTTCATGACTGATGGTACTGAAGTCAGTGACTAACAGCCGAAGCTGATGAATTACTAGGTTGCTTAAAGATAAGCATGTGTTTAAATGCCTGACCAAATTCATTCAGATTCTTGCATGCCATTTAAAGCTAATTTTGGTGAAAGAAAATCAGAGAGAACATACATTTATTACTGAGATTTACATGCTGTTTGAGTAACATTCCAAAGCCTTTTTTGTTTCCTCAGATTTTTTTTTGTATGAATAAGGTATATGCAAAACCTGAGCAGGTTTTTGATAGATAATAATATGCTAGTCATAAGTAAATACTGTTATCCATAACAAAGACTTTATCTAGCTCAATTTTTAACTGGATTCAAGAAGAGCCATTTGGAACTGCTAATATGATAAGCTGAGGAGTTTTAATGACTGTGAAAATGCAGAAATTAGGATAATGGTTCTGGCATAGGACACTGGAAAGAGTAAAAATAAAAAGGAGACAATTATGATAAACACAATCTCAGTTTGGTTTTATAAACTTTCACTAAACCAGGGCTAGGATGCTATTAATCTAAAACCACCTTAAAGACAAAACAAAAAGGCCCTTTTGAATAGCTTTTGAGCACACGGGGAAAGGATTAATTCTTTTTGCATGTCTCAAACTGAATTTCCAAGCTTTGCAGAACTTCCAGAGCTGAGCCATGGATCTGTCTCTGCCTTCCTGCTGTTGAGAAGCTTGGGGGATATTTCTGGAGATGAGTGCGGGAGCCAGCACGTGCCCTTGCAACTATGTGCAACACAAGACAAAGCAGCAGCATCCACCTTCCCAGAGCAGCTATGGTGAATAATAACCCATCAATGCCATCAGTAAGGCTTGGGCTGCTTTAAATTGCTAAACTAAATCAGTCATGAAATGGGCAGTAGAGTCTTTCTGCCTCATTGAAAGATCGATACGGTCAGAGATGCTGGATGGAGATGCCAGAAGGATCCTATGGCTTTTCCATAATGCTAAAGTTTCATTTAACTAACAAATAAATTAGGGTTTCTGCTTAGCCCTCAGACTTGACATGGCTGTGCTGCCTTCATATATTTGGAGAATCTACT
The DNA here is from genome assembly GCA_013401255.1 of Urocolius indicus. Lineage (NCBI taxonomy): Eukaryota > Metazoa > Chordata > Aves > Coliiformes > Coliidae > Urocolius > Urocolius indicus. Next base: position 293,655 of record WBNH01002481.1, on the reverse strand, counting down.
ACTCATATTACTGGTGGATGAGTCACATTTTTGCAAATCCCACCCAGAAAGTCTACAGTTTTCAATTGTTTTCAGTCATCAGGGGAATTTTATCCTGATATAAATTTTTGAGTGGGGAACATTCTTTTCACTGACACAGGAAAGCAGACCAACAATTTCGGCCATGTCCTTCAACGCCTCTGTAGCCATCCACCAGTGTCTAAGTAATAACTTGCTGTTATTATTCCAGAAATGTGTCTAGAAAGAAATAGAAAGGCAACCAGTAGTTCTTTGGTAATATTTTCCAGTATTGATTTTTGGGATTAAATTAGTCTTATTGGTTTATAAATTTCATCTGTACACAGTGGGCAACAGAGTTCTCTTTTCTTCCTGTTTAAAATATACCATACACTGCAATTTTGTCAAAACCTTCATTTCCCATTTAGACAAACACACAAGATTCTTTTAGAAATTGCCTCTCTGTATGAAAAATGCTCACACAAGCCTCATGGAGGGAAAAATGAAGGTTTATGTCAGGACTTTGAAATTAATGACTGTCAACACTGTGTTTCATTTAATTTCTTCTGCCTCTGGCCCATCAGAGATCACCTCAAGAAACAGTGTGAGAAATAAGGCCAATAGCAGGTTTTAGATGAATTAGAAACAGAGCTGGGTCAGGTATTATCTAGTGCTGAGCCATGTCTGAATAAAGTAAAATTATCCACTTCAGAGCTGCTCATTATCTGATCACATTTTTGAGTGGATGATGGTGATGGTTTTTCACTTGGAACACAGTAACCTCCACTTAGATCCTGGCATTGCTGATGTATATAACGTGTGGTCACGCACTCATAACACAGTACTCATTTGAATAAAATTAGCTTCAGGAAACCTACCACTAAAATTAAGCAGATAACTTTTCTGTTTCTCAGTCATGACATAATTTGGCTATTTTATGCTTAGTAAATAGCATCTAAATTCAGATCAAAGGCAACAATAGGCCAGACTCATTCCTTGTGTCCCCAAATACCACATTCAAGAAGAGTTCATCTGAGATGAGCATGGAAAAAAGTGCTGGCCAACAGATTTTGAAAGTTTCTTTCTCCTTTCCTGACACTCAGATTCATTAAATATAGATTAAGTACTGGGAAGCATTCATACACAAGAGTACAGAAAGTCACAGAAGTACATTAATACATTATGTCTCGTCTGTGTTTCAGTTGCTTTGCCTACACAGAGGTGGGTTCACTGGTAGTGGGAAACTTGTGGATCAGTTTGTGTGTGTTGTTCATATACGTCATACTTAAATGCACACACATACTGAAAATGTCAACTTAAAGTCAACTAAATGACCCTAAAGTCAACTAAATTCAGAGTAGGTCTACTGACATCATGCCCTAACACTGAGCACTAGGGCTGTATATGGACCATAAAATGCCCATTTCCAAACCTGCCTGTCACAAGAACACATGGAGGAGCTTGTCTTCTCAACAAAGTCAGTGCTTCCAATGTCCAAATCTAGGAGGTGGATATGCTGCCTTGACTGACTTTGGAGGAGCAAAGCTCCTTTGAAACTCTTTGCCAGCAAGAGCTCAAGAAGGCAGGGTGACCCATGATCAAAGATGTGTATTCCCAGAACAGCCCTGAGACCAGAGTAATGCATTTAAAAGGAGAATGGCAGAATGGGCTTTAAAGGCTGAAATAGGACAGAATTTCCTGCCACCTAGGAGCATCTCATTATCCACAAAATGCCAGCTCTGTAATTCTTCTAAACAACAGTGTCTCATCCCTCAATCATTAATTTAAGAAAATGTCTTGAAAGAATGGGTTTTGTTCCAGGCATTAAAGTGACATGTTGCTCTTCTTGCTTCACATACCTGTTTCAGACTGCCCTTCTCCCTGCTGACTTTTGGGCATATTCTGAAAGGTTAGACCTTGAAAAATGATTCAACTGTATTTGTTTTTAAGCTTCCCCCTAAATAAAAATGGCACCTTGTTATATGAAGGAATATTTTATGTAACAGAAAGGTAAAGGAGACTTTGGTTTCATGGATTAGCCATGTCCATTCAAAGACAGAAGATGAACTCTAATTGTGCTATTTCTCTAATAGGAGGGGTTTTATGTATATAATTAAATTTTTCTCTTTTTAACCCTATCTATCCTGTTCTTTTTGTACTTTAAAAATATTTCTTTGTTTAGAATTTTAATGAATTCTGTTAGAAATTATATTCATTTCAGCTCCTGTCTTTTATAGTATTGATGGATGCCATTAAAGGACAGCTCTGCTTTGTGTAGAGCTGGCTGCATTTTAATAGTACAGAAAAGAATTTCTGTGTAATGGTAGACTATGGACTTCCCAGGATTGAACAGGGGTGATAGAGGGAGTCATTCTTTTAATCACCCCAAGGATATGCTGAGTCACCCTTGACAGTGTTTCACCTGTTCACGTTCACTGCTTGGTTGTTCCATGAGCCCCATCACTATCTGTAGCAGTCTTGAGCAATTCAGCCAGAGACAAGAGATAAAACTCCCCCCTTCAGTGCATTAGCTACTACCATTGTACTGCTCTCGTTGTGTCAGCAGAATGGATGATGTGTTCATACTTCATGTAGCCACCAAACTGTCAGCCTCTGCTGCACAGGACACATGCACGTGTGGGAGACATGGGTACCCCACCTGATCACTGCAATAGCATCCTTGACAGCTCCATCTCTCTCTCTGTTAAAGCAGTGTGGGCCAAGCCCTGAGTACATTACACAGTGGCTTTTTGTGGTATAAAATGGATACAATTTGCACTGCATCTTCACATTAGCTCAGTGAAGACTGCAGACTGGAGGCTGTGAGCTAGTGAGGAAAATAGAGAAAAAGGCGACAGCTTTCAAGAAAACAAAACACAGATATGGAATGTGGCAAACCTGAGGCAGATTTTGAGGATCAGCTTGCTGAAGGCATAAAAACAATAATACAAATTGCCCTGAGCATATCAAGAGCCAGAAGCCTTCCTGGGAGTCTGCAGGGCAGATGAACACAATAGAGCCCATGGGAAAGATTAATTATGTAGACCAACGTTCACAGCTCCAGAGTTCAAGCAGTGTACCTCACCAGAGCCTTTAGGGGAGACAAGGCAGAAGAACAGCTTCAGACTGAACTGCTGGTAGAAGAGGTCTAGGGATGAATCAGTAAGATGAATAATAACAAACCACCAGGAGCAGATGGGCTTTGCTCACGAGTGTTAAAGGAACTCAGATACGAAATTGCTCAGCTGTTAATGGGGGAATGTAAATCTGTGGTTTACATCATTCTCAGCACAGAGAAAGAAAAGGTTGCAACTAGTGTGCTGATTTTTTTAAAGGCTCCAGGGAAGCAGAGCCAGGAAAGCTGCAGGCTGGCAAGACTTTAGGGTGTAAAGGACAAAAACTATACTAAATTAAATTAGAAGACAGAGGGATAAAGATGACAAAATAGAAAAGAATAAGGCTCTGCAGAAGGATGACTTACCTCACAAATGTTTTTGTGGTTTTGAGGAATTGGAGAGTATGCAGGTAAGGGTGCTCTGGATTCTCAAAGAGCCTTTAATAAGAGCCATTTCTTAAGAAAATTCAGTTGTCATGGGATAAGAGAGAGGTCTTTTTGTAATTTACTAAGTGGATAAAAGCTGGGAACAGTGACATCACATTGGAGGAAAGTTGCCCTGTGCCACTGTATAGGGACATGTGCCTGAGGCTGTGTTATTCAGGGTGTTCACAAATGACCTATAGAGAGCTGAGGTAATACTCTTTCTTGATGATATGAGTTTGTTCCAGGCAGAGAACACTAAAATGAATGTAAGTACCTAGAGAAGCTTCCCGTGGTACTGAGGGACTAGGTAATAAAACAGAAGATGAAAATCACATATTAAGAAATGCAGAATAATGACCATTGGGAAAAAAACAACAGTAATTATATAACCTACACAGTGATTAGCTATTAGCATTCAGGAAAGAGATTTTGGGCTTGCTTTGCATAGTACTGTGAACACATAAGCTCAAGACTCAGTAAGAATGAGTCAGAAGGTGAAGAGAATTTTAGAAATTATTAGGAAAGGAATAGAGAATATACCAGGAAATGCAATTAACCACTGTAAAGACTGCTCAAAACCTGTGCATGGCTTTAGTTCCCCTGAGGTGTAGAAAAACACAGAAAAGCACACAAAAAGATTATCACGATGTCTGAAAGTGCAAAAGGACTTCCTCATTCAGAAGCTGAATAAGGAATGATTCCTCACTCCTCATTAAATGAGAAGCTGTAGGTCTCAAACAAAAAAGGTAAAAATTAAAATATGGGAAAAAAAAAAACAAAGGAGGTTTTTTTTCCTGCACAAGTCATCTTTAAACTGTGGGACTCATTGATGCAGGATGTTGTGGATGTTATATCCATTAATGCTAAAAATTAGTAGAGAAATTAATGCAGAGAAAGTGTACCATGGTGATAAGGGGCTGAAAAATCTATGGATGAGTACAGCAGCAGTAAGTTAGGAAGATGGAGTAGAAAAATGATCAGTCTTCATTTAACCTGTTCTTGAACCCTTCCCTTGAACATCTGGGACAAATGTTAGAGCACGGACTCAGGGCCTTGGGGACCTTAGTGCTATCCTGACTGTAGCTGGTCTTCTGCTCCTAAGTATAGAGAAATTTTATTTGCTTAAAAGAGAGAAGCAAAGCCTCACATTACAAGAACTAATCTAGGTGGAATCCGACAGGCAGCAAACAGATGGATTTTCTGTCACTTCCTCTGGATACTGCCTTTTCTGATTGCATTCTTGTCTTCTTATCATCCCTTTTTTTTTTCATTTGACCGTCTGCTGCCTGCAGTACCATGTGATTGCTCTCCTTAATTATGCATGGACAACATGAAGTGCCTCACCAACTGATCATATTTAATTGATTTCTAATTATACTGCTTTTTCAAATGAACCTGGCACGCTGAGTGTAATTCTTGTGTTGTTGTTGTTGACTTTGGTGTAACTCTGTGGGATCCTCGTGGCAATAGCTAAGGAAATGCAACTTTTTTGAACCGAAAATCTGAAGTGAGTCATAAGCTTGTGTTATGATTTTATCATTCTATCTAATCAGTTTGAAGGCTGTCCTGTCCTGCTTTTGCTATTTCTTTCAATTTCTCTTTACTCCTGGCTGTGAGGCAACAGATATTGTTACACACTTTGAGAGGATGATGCAGAGTTATTTCTCATTATACTTGACCACAGGTCACTTGCAACACAAGCCCTTAAGAACCTGAGAACACTTCTTCCCTTGACACCAAACACTCTCTAAAGCACCTTAGAAAAATATTTTTCTGCTTTTTTAAAGGGTTAGTCCCTTCTGGACTTCACAAGTGAAACCTCTGACACTTCATTCTCACCCATGCCAGGAAATATTGGCTATTCTGCATTTAGGGATAGATTTTAGTTGGCAGGTGTTCTTTCCATATGGCTTTTGTTTTTTTTTCTACACCAGGATCACATAAAGCTTTAGAAAAGAAATCTTCTAATTCCATTAGATGGATTTCAGAGTAGTTTTACTTTATGGAAGGGAAAGAGTGGCAGTTGGAGGTGATGTGACAGAGTTTGAAAAGCAGTCTGCTCCTTTGGGGAGGTAGCTTCCCTGAGGACATCTCAAAACCTGCCCTTCACCCATTGGCTTTGTCTGGGACAGCTCAGATGTGATGCACCAGGAGATTACTAGCATTTGGTGCTTGGGGAGTAGAGCTTGCTTGGGACCATTTATATCCAGTTTGGGAGTCAGGCTGAGCTGTCTCCAGCGTAGCACATAAAGTTGTAAGGCAGAACCTAGACACCAGCTTTTCTTTCTTTGAGTTTCTAGAGCATGCTTTCTCTCCTTGGGGACCTGTGTGTTGCATGATGCACTGATTTAGTTGTAGGAATTACACTGGCAGACAGTGTTGTTCCATTAATCAGGTAGATCATATTCAGAGACCCAACACAATGACATTGCTGTTGTACACACAAGTGCATACACACACACATGCACACAGTAAAAAGATGAATTGTTGAGTGATTCAGGTTTAATCTGAATTAATGTTTTCATTCAAGCTGTGGCTCTGCTCATGTGAGGAACTCTGATGCATTTCTAATTCCCTTTTCACACCAAATTGTCAGCATAATCTGCTGGCAGAAGCCAGAACTGCTGAAAAGAGGACAAAGGAAAGGGCTTGTGGAGGAGGTGAGAAAAAAACATATATTCTGTCAAACACAGTTAGACTGTCACTCGGGGGGTGGGTGAAAACAGACGGCTGATCTGTGTGATGTGAAAGTGAGCCCTAATGGGGGTAGGAAAGAGTAGCAGGCAGATGGTATGTGGAGCCTGCTGCTGCTTACTGCATTGAGCTTGTGTTCCCATTGCCTTGTGGCCTTATACCACCCTTCCATTTCTTTGTTTTACTGATCTTAGATGTGTATTTACAGCCCCTTTGCCTGGTAGAATCTCCTTCCCAGCTAGACTTCTAGGTGAAGCTGGAAGAAAGATATTGAATGCTTGTACCTTGTTTAACATACTATACTACCCTTTGCTATTTTCATAGTTTTCACTGTGTTGTTCATAAGTTACTCCCTATTCAGTTGTTCTGCTTCTTGCATTAAAAGACAGATTTTGAATAGGTCAGCTACTGCATGGGAAGTCAGCTCACTGACCAAACTGGGGTACAGTTTACATCACTGGAGTGACTTTTTAGTCTTTCTGCTATGTTAAGAAAAATGAATTATAAATAATTAATTAAGGATGCATCTGATCTAAGAATAGATGTAGAAAAAGAGCTGGGGAAAATGAGAATTTCATTTCATAAGAGACGTTGCCTAACCAACAAGAATGGGATCCTGTTCAAATCCTTGCTCAAATCACTAACTGAATTACCCATCTGGGAAGAGGAAGACCTGATTTCACCTCAGTCCTGTGAAGGATGCAAATGCAGCTCTATCGACTGCTAAGCTCATGACCAAATCTATATGTTTTAAGCTATTTCCAAGAGACTGTCTTCCCTCGGTATGATAAGAAATTCCATCCTAGGTGTGCGTAATACTCCAAAGAAAAAAAATATGAAATCCAGCAGATCGCCAGTAACACTTTTTGTTTTGTGATTTAACACTTTCTGAAAGGCTCATTTCACCAGAGACATCACTGATTGGATCCACATGAACTTCCTTTCAAAAAGAAATCTCTTGACTGGTATACTGGACAGATTTAATCTTGGTATCTGTAGGAGAAAATCGATACAGTACCTCCAGCCATGATTCTTGGCTGTCTTCAGAGTAACTGCATTATAAACGATTCCAATGAATATTTATGGAGAATGCTTTGCAGTTTTTACTCACTTCTAATCTCTGAGTGATGATCTAACAGGAATGGTGTAACTGTTCTTCCATATGTCCTAGTGATAGACATTAATAAGCGTAATAATTCATGAACAAAATCTGTGATGGTAATGTGAAGTCTTTTAAGTCTACAATTTCTACCACCTTGACTTCATTTCACAACACTGCAATTCTGCAAAAAAAAGGACAATCCCATCCTACAGGAAAATAATTTAAAGGGTGATGATGTAATAGATAGCTTTCACTAGTACCAGAACTCACCAGGTCCTAATTTAATGATACAGACAGGGAATGTCAAAGTCCATGCACCAGCACAGGGAACAGCAATTCTCCTTGCCTTAGTCATCTGAGAGAGATGGGACTATGAACAGCAAGACAGTTTTGAGAAAGAGCTACACTGGGAAGGCTCTCAAAAATGAGTGCTCATAAAACACAATTGTGAGACATGTTTTAACTTCATTATTGTGGCTGACTCAGAGAGAATAATGTTTTACTTGTTCTGTGTTTCTGCACAACATAACTTGCCTTCAAGAGTGCAAATTATGTTAACTCTTGGGCTGTTTGTCTTCTGACTCCAGAAATAGGCCATGCAGTAACATGATGTCTCTCTGTACCAGCTTTGGGGAACAACTTCCTAAAGGAGCTGAGTGAAAGAAAGACCAATGTTTTGTTTGATACCGATGCTGCTCTTTCATCCTGCATCATTAGTCTGTCCCAGCTTCCTCTACTGGAAAAGGGTCATTCCTCATCTAGCCAAGCAGTACTTTCTCAGCATTTAGCAAGGGAAAATGGAAAAAAATAAAAGACAGGGGTATTTATCAGGAGGAAATTAGAGAATGGTGGGGAAAAGAAGATGTAAATTCTTTCCTGAGTCTCCTGAGATGCCCTTAGGACTATGAATCAGGAGCTCACTGCAGCAGTCTTTCATATTTGAGGAGATTTGCAGTTGAATATTATGGGCCTTGTCCTTTCTTGAGCAAGAAGCAACCATGGCTTAAACCCAGCCATCTCCACTGAAATCACCACCCTAAAGTTAACCCCTCTCTATTGCAGAAATCAGATGAAACAAAAAATTCTTTAGTTTGTGACTCTGTACATGAGTAATGGCACAAGACAGCACATAAATCTGCATTACAAATCCAAACTGCTTGCCCTCATCCCATCTTTCCTGGTCCAGTAGGTAGAAACATTCAACAATCCACCCTTCAGGACATCTCCTGTAAATGCACCTTGTTATACCCTGAAGCTGGATGCAGCCTTGAACAGCAAGACTACATCTGACTTACAATGATTTCCCACTCTCCTGCAAAACAACATCAAATACTTCATGGACAAAATCCACTACCAAATTGTAAGTACGTCTAGTAGCACAACAGTGTTCACATGAAACATTCATTTCCAAATGCAAATTGTACAGTTGTGGCAACATCTCAGCCTCATGGGACGTTTCTGTGCTGGTCTGGAAAACATGATCCCATATTTCTCCAGCAAATAGCATTTCATTTTTCAGAAAAACATTCATATTTCTGGTTTGCTTTGCCTCAACAAAGAGAAAAATGTAGCAATGGTCTTCATTTTTTTTGTTGGAAACCTATTTTCATGGGATATTTTGCTCAGCAGAGAGAATTCTTTTGCCAAGGCATGCCGTTCTTTTCTTTCTAACAGCAATTCTCGAAGGCACTATGGGAGTATCCAGAACCTCATCAAAGAGAGGAAACAATCTGCAGTTTCTCAAGAGGTATAGCTGAAAAAAAAAGCCATCAGAAAAACTCTGACTTCATCCTGTGTCCAACAGCTTGGACAAGGGAGAGCCACGGGGACTGAGCAGCAGCCAGGTCTGGAGAAGTTCCACTAGCTATTTATCCTCATGATCTCAGTCACCAGCAAGGAAAATGCTTTGCTTCCAGCAATTGGGGTCTCTGGGGACAGAAACTAAAGGGCCATTTTCTAGGTGACTATGTGCTGTTGGCATCTACTTGCAGACAGTGCCTGCTTCTGAAATTGCAGGGCAAGAGTTGGTAAATTATCTAGAGTCAGGGGTTTTGTGTGTGTGTGTGTGTTTTAATGCTGTACTTATACACTCATACTGTCGGCCCATATACATGAAACACATCTGTAATACAGCTAGGTTGTCTGCATTCAGGACTTGGTGACAATCACTTATGTGAAAACAAGTATCCATAGAAGCTGTCTAAAGAAACTGTCTCTCCTAAAGAAAAGGAGCTGTATCTGCCATTCCCTCTGGGCATAATTTCTCCCTTTTCTATCTGGTGACCTTTAGTTGTAGTGGTGCTGGCTGCTTTGAAGAGGAAGACCTAAAAGCTTGCTATCGACAGGCTGTAGTTATGGAGCTACATATACACAGGCCAGGACGCTTGCTGCTTTCCTATTGATCGTAGTTTTGAGTATTGGCACTGCCAGATTATCAAAGGAATATTTAACATGTGTGTCCTGTGCTTTTTTTGACATCTGTTTAGGATGCAATTTCAGAGGAAACAACCATGGAATATTTGCCATGTAGCATTTGTCTGATTGATGCAGGCTCAAAAATGGGTTGCAGCATGACAATACCGAATCCTTACAGCTTGGAAGAGAAAGTTGGGTAGGAGTATATGTAGAAGTTATGTAGAAATAATCAGATCCCTTAACAGACTCCGCTTGTTAGCTGAGAGAACCAAACATTGCCTGCATACCTCAGAGTATGGTAATCTGGTCCCATTTGAATTCACACTCCCAGGTATCCAGGAGCTCAAGTAATAGGTGAGCTCAGATAGAAGGATTCCATTTTTTTCAGATCAGGATGAATAAGAATTAATGTTTCTGTCTTGATCAAGGTGAAATGCTTCCTAACTGGTGCTCTGCATAGTCTCCTGGACTGTCATAGCCTCGTCAATAAGCATATGAAGTAAATGAGACATTGCAGGGCAGAGAGGTGGGAGAGAGGGATCTGAAACACGGTGCTGAAATGTGGTTCTCTTCATTCTTTTGTGGTTTACCTCTAATTACTTGTTTTGCAGACAGCACCACACACCAGCTAAGACAGTAGTCTCTTGTGTTTCATGGTGGCAACAAAAACCTCTCAAAAAAGCAATGTCTCTCTTTCCAGCTAGGTATATGCAATGCTCTACATTATTTATGAACTTGTCCACAACACACGGTAGAGTGAGTTCTCTTTGGGGGCTCATGGTTCAAAGGGGATGGCAGCTTCCTTTGCTTTTCTATATTATTTGTCTGAAGTACCAGAAAGCCTCATAAATTGCAGGTTGCTTAAACAGTCAGAGCCAAAAGGTTGCTGCTGCTGCTGGAGAGACAGCTTGTAGAAAATAGGACACAAGGTTCAGAAGGGCAAAGGATTCCATTCAATTTCCAAAAATACACAGTGTGATTAAAACCAGCTTTATGGCTCACCTGACATCTTCCAGGGCCAAAGCCAATGACAGCACAAGCCTTGGGAAGGAGTGTAGCCTGTATGGAGGCAAATTGCCCCCAGCAAGCACTGTGGCTGGATGTGACAGTCCCTCTGAGTGACATCGCAGCCTGTGGTGTACATGCATGTCTCATGGCTAGATCACTTACCAGACACTGTTTTAATGTAGCTTGAACTCATAGTACAGGCAGGACTGTCAAAAAGGAGGAGCTGTTGTCTATAGAAATCAAGGACTGCCATAGGTTTCTGCAAAGTGTGTCTATCTGTCCTGGTGAAGTTTTTTCTGTTACTGACAAGCAGCCAAATGTGGGAAAAAAACCTCTGTAACCAATGTGCAGCAATGCTCCCATAACTGTTTCAGAGAAGAGTGATGAATACCGTGTCCAAATGAAGCCACTGGGGGAAATTAAACTGCTTGTAATCACCTTGATTGGAATTTGGCTGCGACACTGGGACTAATGACTTGCTCCCCTGTGGAAAGTGGCAGGAGAGCTCGTCAGAGATGATCAGCTTGCAGCTGCCCTGCAAAGCCAGCTCCGCTATGGTGCCCTTGAGCACTGTCCCATGAACCTTACAGTAGACGTAGGTTTTGGCTTGATGAGGAAGGAAGTTCAGGCAGATGGATAAGCAAAGGCACGAAATTAGAGGCTGCAAGGAATATGGGAACTTTTGTTTGCTGTAGCATGTACAGTGCATTCTGTTTCACATGAGGGCCTAATAGCTTTTAAATTAGGTGCTTTAGGATATGGTTAGATGATTACAGGTGAAGGAGTTATTGTGTTTTGAGAGGTATTGCTCATTACTACAGATTTCCATTGCTAACCTGGGACATGGTAAATTCTCCTAGTGTGCTCCTAGTCCAATGCAATGAGAAATTCAATTGTTTCCAGAGTGTTGGTCACCAACTCCTTCACAAGGACTCCAAAAATAACCTTAATACTCGATCAACATGAAATTCTTCAAACTTGGAAATATAACACATGTAGTTTTACCCACTTGTAGGTCATGCCATTAAGGTACTAAAAAATCTTATTTAAAGAGAATGGTAAAGCCTGTTACAGAAGGAGATCTGCAAGCATAGAGATGTGATCATCTGTACCAAGGAATACAAAATGCAGTCAATTAATGCAATGAGTGCACATAGTCCACACAACTCAGAGGCCTCATGCTCAGAATGACACACTAAGTTGCAGCATCATTAAAGAAGTAATTTCTGGGAACTCTGGGCCTGGGCCACCTGTATGGTACCTGTACATAGAATAAATCACCTACAGATGCTATCATGTGTTAGATCCCAGGAAAGATCTAACCAATCTCCAATAAAACCCATGAGGAAAGAATAGCAAAAACCTCAGCTCTGGGCTGCCCGTAGGAACTATTCTCTCAGGCTAGGTAGATGGCTTCCAGACTGGTTTGGTGCTGAAGCAGAGTGAAACCTCTTTAAATGCAGCTGAGAACAGTTTTCTTACTTTCTTGCTCTTGAATGAGTCTGTAGCTATACGAGGTCTCACACATTTTACGTTGCAGTGATTAATTCTCACCGGGTGAACAGCTCTGATCTGTGCTATGGCTGACTGCTTGTTTCTTAGATTGCACCACTAACTTCCATTAATATTCAGGCATGTTGAATTCAAATGTGTTGTTCCCTCCCAAATGCTTGTTGGCAATGGATTTTACCGGAACACTTGCACAAAACAAACACTGCAGGGAATGCAAAGAGCCTCTCTTTTTATTCTGGTCAGAACTGAACAGAGAAGGATTCTCTACAATTACCAGTGAGAAACCCCTGACATGCAGGCGTAATGGTGAAGGGGGTTGTGTGCATGTCTATGTGTGCTGGGTGAAGATGCTGTGAATTCATAGCCACAGGGCTTGAAACTCTTCCAACCAAAATATATGCAGAATTTCTTAATGCTGCACAGCACTTTCCATGGTTAAAGCATGGGCTGGAGCGCAGGCAGCTGGGTGGCTGAAGGAGGGGGAAATGACATTTATTTCCCTCTGACAGATCACTCCATTTTAGGAGGGTTATGTGCTGCACTAAGCAAATATTTAAATAAGGTGGCTCAGAGAATATTACAGAAGGATTTACTACAATGCAGATAACATCAGAGATTCATCGATCTTAGGGCCTGAAGATCACGTAGCGATTGTTATTATTATTACTAATTCATGTTTAGTGTTGCAGTTGTGTCTGAAGCCATCTGCAGTGAGGAACCACTTGCATAGGCTGGCTGCAGCCCCAGATGTCTGGCTGAGGGGATGAGATGGGCAAAGGGTGCACTGCTGACTTATACATGCCTGCTCAACACCAAATCATCTCACCCAGCAGCGAGCTGATAATAGAGCAGCTACATTTCCCTGTAGCACCACCCAGGGGGATAAATCTGCCCTTGGCATCTAGGTGCAAATTAGGAGCATGTCCCTGTCCCCAAACTTCACATACCCTAAAGAAAAAAAAAATCCTGCTTCTCTGATTTCATGCATGAGAAAGGCTACAGATTTCCTTGTTCTATTCACATCTTTTCCATGTCACCAAGAAGCAGGTGAAGCATTTGGTACCAGCAATAACACCAGCCTGATTTCCCTCTCTCCAACTTGGGGCTGCTTCCTTGTGAATTTTCTCCCCTTAGCCGGGCTCTAGGTGACATCTATCTCGACAAGGGACCACCTTGCTACTTATCTGTGCAGAGTTTGGGCTGAAACAGACATCACTGCTCAATTTTTCTCCTATCCTCAGGAAAAAAAAAAACCAAACAAAAAAAACCAAACAAAAACCACAAACAGAACAAACCAAAACAACCAAAGCTGCACTGAAAAGGGAGTATTTGATCTCACAAGTGTATCTTGATTGCCCTCTAGTGCTGAGCTGCAACCCTGGACGAGACTTTCTTCTCAAACAGGATTTCGAGCTGCCGAGAAAATTCAATTCACATTTAGGGTTTTATTTTGTTAATTAAAATGCTATTGATGACTGGAGAGATGCTGACGGCTAGCCAAGAAGCAATATCCTGAGTCAAACAGCAGAAAAGCAGTTTGAGAGAGTGATTTCATCAGCAGCCGATGGGAAATTGAACTCTGTAATGCAGATTATTCCATCAGATTGTCCAAGGCAGTTTGTTAAGATTGCAAAGGAGCTGCCAGCTATTTGCAACATTAAACATCCTGCATCCTGAAGAATCCAAAGATCCTTAATGTGTTAGACCAGTCAATATCAATTTGTTATCTTACAGAAATACACAGGCTACTGTCTTTATCAGACTCTGTGTCAAACTAAATACCTTTCCCTCCCAAACTTGCAGCTCTCCATCTACAGTGTCATTTATAGTGCATTGTTTAATACACCAAAACAAAACCAATTTTCTTCTGTGACACATGCAGGAAGCAGAGAAGAAGCAGCTTTAAATAAATCCTAGTGTCTAAATTGTCATCATTAGTCTTCAGAATTAAAAAAGTGTGCCAAACAAAGTTACTTGGGTTTAGGCTACCAGCTATAGGGCTAGTTGGTAATATTGCTTCTTGTGATCTTAAATATTTCCAGAAGAATAAGCTTCAGTTGGAATGGGACTGCTTGCCCCAGCAGTCTCACATTAGGGAGAAAATCTCCTCCCCCGTGCCCATTTCTAGACTCAAATACATACTTGGAACAATCAGCCTCACTTTTCTTGCAAAAGATATTCTTTTTAGTCAAGAGTTCAACATCTCATTGAAGCCTTGTTTCCTCCAGCCCTGGTACCTAACCAGGCTTATCAAATCTATGTGAATAACATTCATTTTTAAGATATAAATTTTAATAGTCAAATCGCAACCTTACAGTCATGCCTGGAAGACTATCCTACTTCAAGGTGAAAAAATAACGAGTTTTCACAACGATATTCTTATTTTAATCATGTTTCTATACGATGAATCGTCCTGAGTGCTCCAGGATGTTTACAAAAGCAAACTATTGTGAGAATTTTTTACACTACATATGACCGAGTCATGATGAAGGGCAATACAAGAGCTTTGTTTTAGTAAGATTATGCAGTGTATGATTTCCTATTTCAGATAATCTACTCAAATAAGGCTTGCTAAAAGTAGTGAACAAATAAAGTATCAAGTAGCTTCTGTCCTTCTTTATTTCATTATATTCACACATCTCTGTATTTTCTGTAAGCTTCTCTGGCAAGGGACAGTGGTTTTCCAGTGGTTTTGTGTATTTCAGAAATAATCTACATGATCTCCTAAAATGAGAAGGTGGAGAAAGCAAACCCTAAAACCTCAGGAAATATCTTTTGTGTTTGCCATGAAGCAAGTGGACAATCTCTGTATTGCACGCCCAGAAATCCCCACATATATTTAACAACAGTGGCCTCTGGTGGAGTTTTGGCTAAGTAGAGTCCTAGAAATTTACGCGAGGTTGGAGACATCTGGGCTTGATGATAGCTCTGTGGTTACGACTTGGAGCTCAGGAAGAGACTCCTAAGCATTAGTGCTTCCAAGGAGGTCAGATATTGGCCTGACTCAATTTTAGCACATGCCTCAATGTGTATTTAATGCTGCTACATTCCTATTGACTTGGAGATTTGTAAGTGACGCTGGCTGAACAGACTCCTTGCTTCTTCCTTGCTCCTAATACATTCACAAGGCAGTTTTGGGTGCATAGGAGTAAAATCTGAACTTCCCATGTGCCCAGACATAGATTTACATCTACTTAATAGAAATTTAACTCTCTCTCAGATTTCTGCATCTGTTACGTTTGGTTAAACTTCAAAAGTTGATGGGATGTGAGTGGGAAACTGCTAGAGACAAGGATAGAAAGAAGAGCAGATGCCTTTTCATTTCACTAAAAATCTTCTAAGATTGGTGAACCACCCCAGCTACTTTCTTAGGCTTTATTTTGGCAACCTATTCTCATTTAATAAGCATGTAAGCATATGCTTACCCTTAAGTACCAGTTTACATCCCATCTGGCTCAAGTCAGCTGCTCGTGTATGTGCTTTTCTAAGGGCAACCTATGCATCTGCTAAAATTCTTTGCCAAATTGCAGCCTCCATTTCTCGTTTGGATACTCAGACTGATTTCTGTGACTTAGATCTATGCCTTGAAAGGCTTAGTCCAGGATTTAAACCATTAGGTCATATTGCTTTTAATACGCACCCACACCCTTCTACATTTTAAAACACATTATGATAGTAGCAGAGCTTCATTTGATCTTATCGCTGCAATATAGTTGTAAGTAGCTGATCAAAGTGAAATGTATTCTGTTTAATTGACTTTCCCAGTGACCTGAGTATGCTACCATGAGAAATCACCGTGCATCGCTAAGGTCTTATGTATCTGTAAAAAGACACATACCCCTCCCAGCATTAAGGACACTGTCAGCATTCACCCTCCAGTCTGGCAGATATCTGGGACTTGAAATACATTTCATGATACGCTATTCTTTACTCAGCCAGCACTTAATGACTGGAGCTTCAGGCCAAATACAAAATACTAAAATGAGGCCATCAACATCATCCAATTACTGCTGTTATTAAAAATGCCAAGAGTAATCATAATAATAATTAGACACATTATGCAGCGCTGCCTAAGGAATATACTCTACGTATGTAAGATGTCATGCAACTCTTATTAGTAGAGCTGGGCAATCTCACCACCTTCACATTACTGCATGACATAAAATTGCATTTCATCGTGAACTGCCTGTGTAAATCCAGTTTTGTCAGTGTTTCACCTTTCAAGGGCTTATTTTTGGGGTTTTTTTAAATACTGCCACTGGTTATACCCTCTTTAAGTTTATGTCCTGACACTAACATGCTCCCAGACACTCTGAGCATCCAGAGAAATATCTCCCTTTGATCTGTTATTTACTATCAAACAATTATCCAGACAGACAAGTTACACCCACAGCCAGTTGGTGCCTCACATGCCAGAAAAGCAGTGGTCCAGAAGAGAACGCTACCCTCAGTACCAGATGTTTTTTACTGACTTCAGGCAAATACTTCTCCGTTCTTGAACTTCTCATCTGTAAAATAGGCCTAAAAACCACAGTGAAAATGCTTGAGTAAAAGTCCTACAGAAATGTGCTAATTATAAAAGTACTAGTCATAAGTGTGCTAATTATGTTGAAGACTGCCATGTTCACAGTTGATCTGTTCCCAAATTGCCATTTGAAAGCCAGGCTTCTAGTTCTTTCCAAATGTACAGAAAGAAAGCTGATACGGCTCCTTTGTCCCAATCTACTGCATTGCGTACTATGAGTAATCTCTCTGGTTTTGCAACATTCTAGCAAAATCACAGCTTTTGAAAGAGATTAGGTGGTGTAACTTGGCTTCAGTGATCGTTCAATCCTAGCATCTGTTTTATTGCTTTCTATATTGTGGAATAAAGAGAGATTATCTTCTAATTATTCCCTATGGTCTGCAAGACAGATGGAAAAAAAAAAAAAGCAAATTGTGTTTTATCAACGTGCTGCCATTATGTGCTCAAACTTCAATCTCTTTTCTGGTCGCTATCCCAGAGCAACAGAAGTACAGGAGCAATCTGCTGATGAGATATAGATCTGTAAGACAAGAATTGATACAAGGCTCAAATAGATCATGCCTGCCGGAGTGGCCACAGCATATTCAGATCTTCAACAACACTTACATTAGGTTTCTTTTTCCATCACAGGTCTAATGGTCAGGAAAGAAAACCTGTTGAGTCTGGTAAAATCATGCAGTTTATCTCACCCAATGGATGACCTCCAGCAGAAGCTCACTCAAAATAGTTTACAGACTACATCTGAGATAACACCTCTGAAGTCACTGTTGTACTTGCCCATATACTATCAGGACAAGCTAAAATTATCTTTCCCCAGAGCATTCTTTTCTCTTTTCTCCATTTCATTTTATATGTGTCAGGACTATATATTATCTATGAAGCATGGCTAAAAGCAAGTTCAAGGGAAGTCTTTTGGAATTCATATTCGCACAAAAGCCACACAGTCAGAGATGGCCTTTCGAAAAAAGCACTGACCTCTGGTTAAAAATCTCAGAGTTGGAGGAGAAAGGAAACAAGNAAAGAAAGAAAGAAAGGAAGAAACCATGGTGAGGTCCACATATCATCCTCACAGATAATGCTGGTATGCCATGGACCAGCCCATGAATGAGCCATGGGCTCAGTGAGTCCATAAAACTTTTGCAATAGTGGCTCAGAGTCCCTTATCATGAGGTGTGTGCAAGCCTTCAAAGCAAAGGTGGGGTGTGATGATAAATTACTCTTTTTCCAGGAGTGTAAATAGCAAAACAGGTCCTTTCTTCCTGCCCTCACTCACCCTCTCCGGGCGTCCATGCCCACAAGCCTCCTGCACAGTGCTGAAGTGCTGCCTCCTGGTCATAGCCACACTGTTTAACAGGTCACACTTTCCCTGATTGCACCTATTGTACACAAACCATCAGTGCTACCACAGCTGATTCTAATGGGATCAAACTTGCTATTTATTGTGGGAGGTTTTTTTCTTTCCCAGATGCCTTCCCTGCCTGATCTCCTTGGATGGTATCAGCCTGGAAAGTGAATTTCAAACTATCCCTTGAATTTCTCCCATTTTCCATCTGCATGGTCACAATCTCTTGGATTTTCTGATGGATGATTTGAGGTGGAGGTTATTTTCCTTTGCCTAATTGTCTATTCCAAAACAGCTGCTACTCTACTGTGGCTAAACAAAATTAAACACTTTTTGGAGGGGACAATGGACGAAGAGCAAGAGGAACAGTTTGTATGATAGTAGGGCCCAAATGAATGTAACAATAAGAAAAAACATGGTAGGGGAGAAAGCAGTCCAAAAAAAGAGTGAGAAGACACTAACATTCAGCTAGAGAAAATGCTGAAATTGTAATCAGAGTGTTTCAGTTGAGTCCAAACTTGATTCTAAATACAACTTCAGCTGTCCCTACTATTTTGCCCCAAACAAGGAGCAAAGGACTGACCATGGGGCATTCCTGCTTTTTCTTTTCAGGCAGAGGCTGCTATCATGGGGCTCACCCTCACCAGGTACATCCCCGGAGGGAGGAGAGCTTGTCTGAATGTGCTAATCCCCAGAATAATGATGTATCCTGTCAGTCTCATGACATCAAACACTGGGAGGGGAGGGGGTAATTAGCACCCCAGTGACTGTATCAAGCCGTCAGCAGTAACGCTATTTCTGAGCATGCGGCTTTTATTGGGTCATGAGGAAACGGCGTGGGGCTGGTAGAGAAGTCTCTACTCAGCAGGAACAAGAGAAATGAGCCAAATTAAATACTGTAATGAAATATCAATGAAATGACATCTAGCTTAAGGAGGGTTGCATTCATACCCAGGCTCGAGTGGTGAGGCTGATGGAAAGTACCACTTCTTAGACTTCCTTTCCTATAAATCCACAGCCTACCTTATCTGTAGAGATATTTTTACATATCCAAGTGCAGTGGATGTGGAAGCACATTTGTGTTTGCTCTTTACTTTTAGAATGGCCTGAAAGAAAACTCCCAGGTACCTTTAAGCTGTGGAATGAGCTAGGATCTGGTATCAATCTGGTGGCAAGTACCATCTGCAGTAAAAGTCATGCAGAGGCTGCAAGTGGTCAGGTAACCACCTGCTGATCCAGGTACAAACTTCACACACAGGCTCAGTCCCATGAAAAATAAAACATGGCATTAGCCAGTGCTGAGTGAACTCACCACTGTCTCAAGTGGTTTTTTCATATTATCTGTTTGACTAGAATACTGGGCAACAGTTTTCTGGGCCAAGCCAAGAAAAGCACATTGTGTAGTGATAAAAGCAAGATACATATGAAAAACCCGTGACTGCTGAAGTACACACACCACTTACATCTTCTCCACAATAATCCTTGTCCTCTCCTTTGGCAAAACACCTGTGTGCTGCATGCACACAGACTGTGTAGAAAATAGGAAGCACTTACTTGTCAGACCTTTCTAATGTCCATTCAATTTTCTCAGCCTCCAGGATCTGAAAGGTTCTGTGAGTTCCTTTGGAGAAAACCTGCACAAGGACTATGGACCAAAAAAGTTCTATCTCTAAAAGAAGACTGACAAGTTGCTGGGAGGTAAACTCTCTATAAAATGAAACTTTATTTATCCAAGCAAATATAAGGAGGCAGCTTGACTGAGATCTGTAAGAATCATTTTCTGAGTCTGAAGAATTGCTTTGGTTCAGCCAAGGATGATATCTCCTAAATCTTTTGACAAATGTTTGGCAGCAGTTTGACCATACAGGTTAGTGAGGTCCTTGTGTTCTGCCAGATGATGAATTCAACCTGCTGACAGTCAAAAGAGCAGCGTGGTTTGCAAGAGAGCAGCAAGGTGTATCAGCAGAGCAAGCTGCTCTATATAAAGTGGCTCAGAAGGCCACAGCAAAGAGAAACTGTGTGCACAAGCAGATGCAGGAGTTAGTAGGACTGGAGTGAGTCAGGAGGAGAGAAGACCAATGAGGCACATCAGGGAAATAATGCCATGTGAGATCTGAGATCCCTATAAAGAGCTATAGGCATACCTTCCAAGCCAAACCTTTTTTAAGTAAGAACCAAGACAGTATTCTCACTAAAAAAAACCATCTTTAATTTACTCTATATGAGCTCCATTTAGGGAGAGCAGAGAGCTGTTTAAGATGAAAGCTAGTCACTGAACAAAATGAAATATTATTATATTTAATACCACAAGGCTGTGGTGTCCAAAAAGGTATTTGATTTCAAATCACTGCTCATAGAGGCCAGTGTTTGCTTGCTGCTTCTTTTTCTTTTAAAGCTCATTTTGCAAGTGTCAGTTACAGACCATGACTGCTATCTCATCAGGTTCATGTAAAAGCCTCTAATGAGTTGTACCACACAGGGCATTGGATGCCCTCCCTAGCTTCTCACTCCTGTCCAAGGAATGATGTGAGCACAGAGAGGTAGCTGACATGATACATACACTGGGCTGGACTTCTGCATCCAGCTCTGATGAGTGCACAAAGAACTCAGTATTGACTGGCTCATCTACACATATCAGGCTCAGGTCATCTTCATTTTTTTACAAGTTAAAAACCAGGAATCTAAACCACATTTCTAAGCATATTTGGCTTTCCAACTGAACGCTGCATGTCATCTGTTTCAGCAGTGCATGGAAGACTCCTAAACACAGTGCTGCATTGAGATAAAATTATCACTGACTTTATGAAATATTTGTACAGCCTTGCACTCACAATTAAAGCAGTCAAAGGAAATGAATCATAAATTCATAGATTTTTAAGGCCAAAAGGGACCTTCTCGATTATCTGATCTGATTTTTTAGTCTGGCATAATAAAAGCTGGAGAATTGCACCCTGAGGAACCTCTGTCTGGCCCAGAGCATCTACTTGGACTAGAAAGATCATGCCTTTCAGAAATACAACCCTTCCTGGCCTTGGGCTTTTACATCTCTTGGTAAGGGTATCACTGAAGGCTTTGTATTATGCTTCTTGTCTGAATTTTTTGGCCTTCAGCTTTGAGCAACTGTGTAAGGGTTTGGTCAGACAAACCAATAAATGTTTCCCTCATATCTCTTTTTTTTGTAGAGATTCTTTTGATCAAATTACTTTTTAGCATCATCTCTGTACAAGTAAATAGCCTTTTTTCATTTGGATGCTCACAATTTTGGTGGTCTTGAATTACCCTAGATCCAAACCAATTGTCTCCACTGGCATATGCAGTAGGGACAATTCCTGGTTACCATTGCCACTGATCCATGATTATAACACACACATCCCCCCAAAAATAATTTATTATACCTGTTAGATCCAAAGAAAAAAGCCCCAAACAATGTCCATCTAATCTCATTCACTTTTCTGTAGCCTCTATGCAAACACACCTGTGGTTTTTCTAGTCAATCTGAATAATTTGTACAATATTACAAGCAAAGTTACCCCATCTGATCCTTGCTGAACAAGAGTGTATTTATTGTTGTTATATGATTGCTTAATTCCTTTGTATTGTTTGGATCTGATACTGGATGAAACACAGTGTTTAATTACATCCACAGGCTTTTGATGCTCTTAAGAAAGGAGTGAGAAAGACTTGAGGAGTTAAGAACTAGGCCAACAGCATAGAGGATAGGTGTTTTTAAGACTTCTCTTTCTTGAGTATATGAATTAGGTTTCCCTACAGGCATCTCTGCTAAAAAAGAAATAAAAGTCTGTCATACACTAGCTTCAGAGCAAGTTACCTGCTAAGAAACAGCAACAATTTAACTGGGAATAAATTAACTGAGACAAAATACCAGCCCTTTCCAAATCAATGGAAATATCTTCCTGCATCGTACACACAAAATTAATTTGAATATTTGATTCCCAGAACCAAATCTGTAGTGCGAAGAAGATCTTGAGGTTGAAAGCAAGTGAGCAACAAACATATTGGATTTGAAGTCAGTGCATGGAGTACTCTCTCCTCTGCAGAATTTTTTCTAAGAGCTATTTCCCTGTCCACGCTCACAACACAGTGAAGCAACATTCCGCTGACAGCATATGCACTTCTTTGTAGCACACAGACAGGGGGAATCATGTCTTAATCCTGTACCCAACTGCCTTAAACACTTTTAATAATAAAGTACAAATTATATAGCAAAAATCAACCAATAATCCAAAGAAAATCAAACAGCTGTAACTTGGTTACAGTCATGGAAAGCACTGTCAGATTTTTAGACTTACTTTAACTATCCAAACCATCCTGGATACACTTGAAGTACGATAAATGAAATTACATTTCTATTCTATAATCCATTGTTCATCAAGGACCAGCATACAATAAACACAGAAATACAAACACCTATTTTCAGGTTAGATCATTTTGGAGATCTAGTTCCTGTGAAGAACTTAAACCCAGAAGTCAAACATCGTAAATAATTAAGCAAAGGATACTGAAAAATACAGCAGTCAGGAATATCTCCAGTGACTTTATATGCATCTTTGGGCTTCTTTTAATCCAAAACATCATCCAAGAACATCATAAAACATAAGCAGCTTCTCTGACCAATTTACAATTACCAGGCAGGTTAATACTTAAACTACCTAGTCAATGGTATCTGCTTCTATACCATCTTCTAATGACAAATAAAAGGCAGTTTCAAAGAGGAAGAAGGCTGTGATATTAAATATGTTATTTTCATGTGGAGATATTCCTCTACAAAGAGACAATAGGGCAACTAGCTTAGCTTTTAGTGTCTGACTGTCAGACATTTATGCTAGAACAAATTAATTCTGCCTGAGATGTCTGCAGTAACCCACAGCTATCAAAAGAATGGTAATCTCTGGGATCTGCATCATATTTCTACAGCCGTCAGCAGCTGAAATAGTGAGGATAAGTGCATCAGGATGCATTAAGTCAGCAAGCAGACAACTTCAGCAGTATTTTAATGGCCTAATATAAAGATGAGACATTATTAGCTAAATTTTGCCCTCACATCTGTAAATACATGTTATTTCTTGAGAGAGAGCAAAGTGTTGCTTTGTCTTGTAAATATTTGGAGTATACATTACACCATA
Organism: Urocolius indicus; assembly: GCA_013401255.1. Lineage (NCBI taxonomy): Eukaryota > Metazoa > Chordata > Aves > Coliiformes > Coliidae > Urocolius > Urocolius indicus. The sequence continues at coordinate 270,375 of WBNH01002481.1, read as the reverse complement.
TGATAGCAATTTATATGTGACTTGCCACTTTTCCTTTTGAATAGATGATTTTGCAGATGATGAGAGCAGTCCCTTGTCATTAGAGTTACAAAGAAAAGGATTTGTGATATCCTACAGTAATAGCCACAAACCCCATATCCCACAGCAGCCAGATTGCAAAGGTGTGGATATATTTAATTGAACCATATTTTTACAAGGAGATGGATAGTTCTTTATCCTCATGTGTCATGCAGACTGTTAAGGGCTTTCTATTGTCATGGTCTGACACAAAAGCAAGTCAACTCAAACATCTCAACTGCAATGATGGTTAAATTTTGGTTTACTCATTTTCTTCAGCAGAGGGAGCTTGAGGCTACAGCAAAGAGCAGCTGCCTTCGCTTTGGCATGTTTTCCCCAGCCTGTGATCTTTTGCACACCTCAATGCCACGGATATTTGCACTTGGAAACAGCTCTGAAAAGCTGCCCTGCTCTCTGGATCCAAAAAGGAGATCTGATATGTGCTGGATGCATTCAACTCACAGCCCTTTTCCAAAGGGACTCCGTGTTGTGTGCAAGTCACAGAGCAGTCTGAGAAGGTTTGAAACCATGTGAAAAAAGACTTTGCACTTATCCTAAGCTTGGTCAAGTCAGTGCAGAGTGAAACCAGAGTGAACTTAAGGAGCTGAAGGACTAGTGTGAACCAGGGATTGGGTTAAGTACCCTTGGTGCTGCTCAGTGCCGCTGCTCAGGGACTGGGGCCAAGGTCCTTCATGGAGCAGAACGAGGGTTACCAGCCATGCTGAAGAAGGTGTCACAGGGAATTAATCAAAAGCAGGCTTCTTAGGAAGCTTCTCGTGCTGCAGGTTGGCACAGCAGCACCTGAGGATTTTCTTACAAAGCATCTGCAATCTGTTTGCATTGTCCTGGGGAAACAGGCAGAGAGGCTACCACAGAAAGTTCTATGGATATGTTCACCCTGCAATGAGCTCACTGTCTGACAATGACCACTTCTCCAGCTACCCTGGCCTATAGTGTTTAACAAAGAGACTTCTGCTTCAACCAAAGCATATAAAACACCAAGTTTCCCAAGTAGCTCTCATCAAAATTATGTTCATTGGATCTCGAGGTCCCTTAGAGGATGGTTCAAAGTCATCCCATGAAGTAGTCAGTAGCTGAACAAGACACTTGAACGTTGCTGTTTCGGTGTGAAAACATTGGCCTTGGCTATAAACATAACAGGATGCAATTAGTACTTGCAACTCATCCCTGAGATAACTGAGGATGGGATCACACATTTCAAAACAGAAAGCTAAGCATGTAGATATTAAAATCACTCCAATAAAAATTTATCTTGAAAGAACCAGAAACAACCTCTGTAAGATTGAATTCTTAGACTTTTATCCTATGCACTAGAGAAGGAGTTATCTGATTTCATTCATCTAACAGGCCATAATCCATGGGAAAATACTTCTATAAAACAGTCATTAACTAATTAATAAATTTCTAGCTTGAGTTGCCTACATATAATTAATCTTTTTCCCACATATTCAAGTAAGTTAAAGCTGTATAATTCCCACCTCATATCCACTTGATGGAAGGATCGTTTTTTGTGATGGAAGAAGCCTTGAAGAAGTGCCTGCAACCGACTTATTTTCAAGGTAAATGAAACAAACTGCAAATCAAGGACACCATTAAATCTTGCCCATATAAAGTTCAGGCTGTCTAATTGAGTATACATTGGATCAGGCCCAAATTGCAATTGGTTTGCATGTTTCTCAAAGAAATGCTGGTACATAAAATGCCCATGAATGCAAATAGGCTGTGTGTTTTTTTACTTGTATAATTTAACAGAGGGTGGCTTAAAAATGAATGTACACAATAGAATTATACAATATTCTCAGGGGTTCAGACAAGTTGCTGTCTGCCTAAGGGAAGGCCAATCTAGTGATTAAAGCTTAACCTCCAGGGAGGAGGAAATCACAGTTGTATTCCTTGAATAGTCGCATATTTGTGAAGTCACCAAACTTTTCACGCCTCTGCCCTCCAAACAGGGACAGGAGCCTATTTACTTCACCAGCCTATCCACATTTGTATGTTGATGGCAGAGCAGCAAGAGAGAGATGGTGTTGAAAGGCAAATTACTTTCTGACTTGGTTCCATATATGCATTTATATTTATGCCATGAATAGAGCAGTACCCAGTGCACATATGTCTTTGTTTATAATACATATATATATTTAACCCATCTATGCCTTGCCTTGCCTTCTCCCAATACTCTCTCTTAGACAGCCATCGTTATCATTCCCAATAACATCTGAAAACAATGGGATGGCATCACCCTACAGCTCCCCCTTCTCTGACTCTCTTGAGAAGCTCTGTGTCGTATTGTCAGTGTTTTATATATTTACACCAACAGAGGAGGCCTGGGATGTGGGCTTTTTCGTTTATATGAGTCTCACCGCCACAGGGGGTATTTAACTTTCTGCCCTGGTTGCTGTAATTCTCTCTCCAGTGGATATACAGTTCAGATCAGGTTCCTATTGCTGTGATGACAGGCATTCAGCAGGCACTGTAATTGCAGAGTTAAAACAGCTCATTTTCTTACTGGCAAGCTGTAGTTAAAGAGGTGCTAGGAGGCAGCCTGGCTGTCTGCAGAGGAGCTGATCAAAGCACTGAAAGGCATCTGGCTTGTCTCTGTTTTCTTTCACCACCCCCCTTGCTGATGGAGGGGGGAAAAAAAAAAGAGAAGGAAAGAAAAAGTGAACGAAAAAAAAGGAGAGAAAAAAAGAAGGAAAAAACTATTTAAAAGGAATTTATGAAAATGAGTACTTGTCCCTTTCCTAAGGGTATAAGGCAATGTCTTATTAAAGCTACTGAACACAGTTGGGTTAGGTCTACTTTTTTTAGCTCTCTGTATTTTCAAATGAGAAAATTTGGGCTTGTGAATGTTCATTTGTGTCTATTTCCATTAGCTCTTCTCAGTAAGATCACTAAACTCTTGGGTAGCACTTTTCACACTGCAGAGGGTAAATTTTTCCCATCTCTGTATCAATGTCATCCTTCCTTGTCAGACTCAACTTCTTCTCCTTCTGACTTCTGCCCTTCCCTGAAGGACATACAACTCTAGTCAGAATGCAATGGACAATGGGATTCTGTACCCTGGATTAACTACAAAAGAACAAATGAAATATGTTTTTGCTTTACTTTTATTTGTTCTAATTCACTCCAATTCTTCCCGTCACTAACTCCATCAAATCACAGAGGACAAGGTAATTAAAGCTGACAAACCTCTTGAGATGTTCATATGGAGGATATAAAGAAGGGGAAAAGCCTCCAACAGTGGGAGATGACATCTATGAAACAAATTGAGATCAATGATCAGAAAGACACTGAGAAGTCAATCAAAATGTTTCTCCCAATGACATAAAGGAGCCCTTGGGCAAGAAATGGCTCCATTTCCAAATAAGAAAGGAGACATGGCATCTTGGGGGAAAAAAGCACCGTTCAGGTGAAAATAAGTGAAATATGGGAATCAGTTCTTGTGAGCCAAAGGGATAAAAGGGTAAGCAGACAGTCAGAACTAGCAACTAAGGGCACAGGCTCCAGTAGCACTAGTAGCTGTATGAAGTTCCTGCCTTACAGAGGCTGTAAAAGGAAAAGAAATCGAGCATGATCCATTACAGATTATTTGACAACATTTTTCAAACAGGTTTCCAGGCTGGCTCAGTATAAAAAAGCAGCAGGATTTGTGCTGTCTCTTCTGAGCCTTCAGTCATCAGAAACTCATCAGGGAGAGGGCTCATTCTCGCTTTCGCTCCCCTCGCACTTCATTTTTTTCATCCACTATCTCTTGGTGGTGACACCACCATCTTCCCATGGACAAAAGAGAAGCTTGGAGTCTTTGAAAGAGGAAAACAAACTCAGTAACTCAACAAGGAGCCTAGACAGGCAATGTTGCAAATTAAGTTGAAAGAGGCCGAGTTACTGCACCATTATTTGATTTCCCCTCCTCTAATCCCTTGCTTGTAATTAGCATAATTTATTAACATATTAGAGCCATGCATGTGAACTCTCTTTATAGTTGCTGAGTGCTCCCTGAGGCTGCCTAGTGAAAGCTTTTCCCCACTGTTTAATAATATGTTACATAAGGAAAACCAGCTTCTGATATAATTTAAATTATGACTTTCCTTTCTGCCTCTGAACACTCATTTCCTTTAAACGAGGTTAATTTCCTTAAAGAATGAAAATCCTCCAATTTCAGTTTTCCATTCATTAGACCCCCTTAGTTCAACATGAAAAAGTCACATGCCAAGAGGGAAAAGAAAAAAGAAGAGAAAAAAAAATTCCCATTGAACTTCAAACATAACCATCCTGAGAAGATGTTTCCTGTGATCCCATCTCCTCTCCTCCTTTTCTGGACTGAGAAGGGCACGACACAAACTGTCAGAAGATAAAGATGGACAGGCCACTTTACATCAAACTAGTTTTCCTATCTGGCTTGTGAGGTCCTCTGAATGCATTTTCAGAGTTGCAAACATGTAGCACTCCTCTGGGTGATTGCACAGTGGTTTAATGGGCCAACAGCCAAACATTCATTTCTTCCTATTACTTCCCACAGATAGTTTCCTTTATTTCCATTAATCCACTGCTAATAATTTGATGAGGATGAACATTAGGTCACCTCTGTCCTTGCTCAATCAATTTGATGCAGGTCCATCTCTGGGCACAGGACACGATTGTGGATTGCACCACCTTGATTGCTTCAACTAAACCTTGCTTTTCACTCCTTGCCCTCCTGAACTAAACTTACTGTTCACATTGCTCATGAATCAGCCCCTTCAGGTCTTTGATGTGTTGTTTTTTTCTTGCTATTCATCTTCCAGCTCTTCTACAGCTCTCCAGAGCTGTAATAACCCAAACCAAGGGCATTTTCAAGAACTTACTCAAAATATCTGTTGAAATGTGTATTTTTCTTCTAACGTCTCAACATTCTGTGTAACAATATAAATGCATTTTCTCCTTGAATGCTGGTTCAGAATTTAGCTAGCCCTAAGTCCATGGCCAAGTGCTAGCTTGGCAGAAGACATGCTCAAGAAAGGCAAAAATAATGCAGTAGTTTTGGAGTACTAGGCAAAAATTGATTTTCTGCTCCTCCTCTGACTGCTCGCGTGATATTTTGGCTCACTCAGTATGTAAGTGCTTGACTCTAGCTGACTTCAATGTGCTTTAACTGCTAATACCTTTGAGGATTTAGGCCTCTGTTATATTTCAATAAACTGGGAATAAAGTAATTTCTGCACCTTAAAGAACAGCTGTGAGCTATTAAACTTTGTAGCCATGTGCTCTTGGTAGATAATACCTCCTCCTGTCATTGTAGTGAGCATAGTGTAGCCACAGATGGCATTTTTAGCTGTGGAGTGATGCATAACAGCAGCATCATTCATGTTGATGATAATTTAAATACAGTGTTACCATGTTCACAAAAAAAGGCACCCTGCTTTTAAAAAAAAATAAGTATCTAATATAACAAAGCATCCAGTGTCCTCTTACTGAAAGTCATTATAAACACATCATTTTGGAAACAATAAGAACAGAAAGAAACTCTGAAGAGAACCATGTGCTCATGCCATGAGCAGGCAGCTCAGTGCTGGACACCTGTCAGACACCAGCGGTGCACTGGGATACGTGTGAGGTTTCGTTAAGCAGTAAAAATAATGATGCGGGCTGGACAACATTCTGCTGAGTTTGGGGCAAAATTTTGGGTTACAGCTTATGTTTTTTAGCCTCAGTTAACCTTTCTCTATGGAAAAAACAAATTTAATAGCATGAAATGTAAGGAAAATTATGCTAATTTGCAGAGTAATTTTTTTTTTCAGGACCTCAAAGAAATGTATGTTATTATTGTTATTACTTGTTTTTTTATCACTGGGGAAACCCAAGGAGAATTAAATTACCTTGCTGGAGATCACAATGCCAGAGATACAAGAAAAAGACATGCTTTCTGGCTGATGCTGGTAGTGTATTGGCTTGGGGATTTTAGGGGGTGCTTTTCATGAGAAAACGCCAGCCAGAGAAAATGCCTGAAACCAAAATTCCTATGGAAAAGGACAGCCTGTTTGACGTGGAATAATCTACTTATTAGGTAGGAGCTTTACCACAAATGGGAGAAACTGAAGCTCAGAAGGATTTGAATTTGTCTCCCCACCTAAAGTAAATGCCACTAGGCCACAAGCCCTTCGAGCGAACGGGATGTGTGTAGCTTCATGCCAGCACGAAAAGGAAAACAAGTTCCCACCCCACTCACTGCTTTTTGACTCCCAGCATTTGATTAAACCAGAGTGTGTGTTCCCCTCGTCTCTCTTATGAACCTGAATTACTGAGGTATTTATCTGATTCAGGATTGCTCTTCTTTCACTCTCTCCTTGGGAGAACCAATGTCTGGGATGTTGCAAGACTTATAAAGCTTTTGGATGTATTTATGTGTATTGAAATGTACTTTTCGTGGTACGATTGCACACGCCCTTTCCACTATTCAGCCTCCTCTCCTCCCACTTAAAAACAAGTCTTTTGAAAGCATAAGGGAAGAATAATTAAAAAAAATTGTAATCTGCCTCAGGTAATGACATGATTGAAACATCAACGTTTTGTCTGGAGGGTCACAGGACGGCTTTATGAGAAAGCTTTAAAGCTGCTAACTCTAAAGAACCTTTGATATTTCACCTTTTGTTGTTGCAAATGTATTCTGCTTCCTGACTCTCGGAAACAAAGCCCGTACTGAGGGCCCTGTCGCTTCAACAAATTTGGTGCCAAACATGTTATGCCATGGGGCAATTTGACAATCTGAAAAGATTAATTGAGCATATACATTTGAGAATTTCCAAGGCATTTAAGTAATTTAGATACTAACGTGAGGTATAGACATCACGGCCCTTCAGCTTTGGGAACACGATACCTGATCTTATACGTTTTTGCTCGATGTGATGTGGTCTCTGTGTGGTGATCTGGGTTTTGGCAAGAAAAGATCATGCAAACGGTGGCTCATGTTTCATCACAACAGCTAGAAACTAAAGGGAAAATCCAGATGATGTACTGCAAAGTACTGATGGTATCATTAGCAGTGGACAAAATTATTCTCCCACTCTTCAAAATACACCCAGAATTAGGAATGGAGACTTCTGTAGCTCTGGTATAAGTCTTCACTGTTTTTAAAGAACCAGGAAAACATGGAAGCTATTTCTCACTTAACATTTCATTGCTAGTCCTGTCTTTTACAGTGATCACGAACTAACATTTTCTAGATTTTGATTTTTTTACAGAGGTGTTCAGTGCCTGGAATTGTTTAAATCTTGCAGACAGGAGTAGTCCTGCATTGGTTTGTTTCTAGTAGGCTTTGAAATTACTTGATACTTGGTTATTCATGGCCAAAGATAAAGTTATTTCTGATCAAGCATTGGCAAACAGAAAATAGAATCATCGAATTATAGAATGGCATGTAAGAAATGGTATGTAAAATGTAAAACAAATCACAAAATCAAAATTATGGGGAGCATAAAGTCGACTCAAGTAGCTGTAAGAAGGTTCCCAGGGTACGTTTCCCAAATATGTTTCACTCAACAGCAGTTCATAGAAATGTTTGCATGAAAAAAATAACATGGATTGTGAGTGTAATTGAAAAGAATGTGAGGATTTTACTTGAAAAGACATTAATGGCTACTTTCTAAAATCATACTGACGTTTCTACTTGTACTAGAGTCTATTTGAGGAAAATGTCAGGATATTTTGTGAGATGTAAGAGCATTGGAAAAGATCTAGAATTTTGCACCCTAGCCAAAACCAAATGAAGACAAATGAAAATGAAGTGGCACTAGCCAAATGAAGCCAAGTCAAACCATAGACACTATTGGGACCTGTCCATCACAGGCTTCTGGCAAAGATTCTTAGCAACTAAAAATTTTTCCACCATTACTTTCACAAAGTGAATGGTCTGGGCCTCAGAAAGAGCTGTTTCTTGTGGAAATCAGTGGAAACATTTAGCCTGTGGGTCCTGGTGGAAAGTTGACTCTGCTGAGTTTGGCCAGAGCCTCCATGACTTTGCCTAGAAATTATCTTCAGCAGCCACCAAACAAGATAAATGAGAAGCTGAGGCTTGCAATTGACAGACTACTGCTGTCTTTTGTGATATCAATGAGATGGCATTGTTCTGCCATATTAGAAGAATAAACAATAATTATTATACATTATATATATGTCTGCTATCCTGGGAAAGTAAGGTTACCCTACTCCCTTTTGATATAGAGTAATAAATTATTTTTCTTTTTTTCTTGGACCCGCCCAAACTGCTGGAGGCTATCTCCTGTAAAAAAAGAGAGGTACAGACTGCTTACGGAATACATTCATTCCATTTTAGATATTGTATGCTCAGATACACTTAGCAGAGATGGATGCAAAGTATTTGATGGAACCAGAAACTAATTTGTAGGTGGAATACCAATTTTTGACAATATGAAAGTAGTTTTATTTTTGTTTTAAATACTATTTTTTTTGTCTTCTGGACAGGTTTATACTCAAATCATAGGATGCAGAATTCAGACCTCCTTATAACCTTGAAAGATTATGACAATTGGCTCTAAGGCAATAGTGGAGCCCTCTGGATAATCTAGAAGTTGCCACAAATATTACCCCTGTTCAGAGTATCCAAGAAGACTGCCCACAGATTTAGAGAAGGGTAGATGAGAGGTTTGAATTTTGATGCAGACCATCTCAAGTTCTAGCTTACCTATTTGTGTCTGTGCCAACATCATGGTTTTGTGTTAAGCTGTTTCTGGTAATAGGGAAGGGGCTGTAAAGATGGCTCCTGTAAGAAGTTGCTCTAAACTCTCCCCACTCTGAGTCAGATCCACTTCTGGGGCTGAGTCAATCATGCGGACTCCAAGGTCAATGAGGGAAGAGAGGAGGTGTGCAATTGTGCTGGAACAGAGACTCCCCTGCATCCTGTGGAGAAGACTGATGAAGCACAGATTCGTTTGCAGTTCATTAAAGACTCCATGCCAGGGACAGTGACTATCCACCTGCTCTAGTGTGGAGTCCTCCATGGGCTGCAGGGACACAGTCTGACTCGCCACAGTATGCATCATGGGCTGCAAGGGAATCTCTGCTCTGACCCCTGGAGCACCTCCTCCTTCTTCACTGACCTTAGTGTTTGCAGAGTTGCTTCTCTGACATAACCTTCACTCCTCTCTCCAGCTGTCATTATCCAGTTTTTTCCCCTCAAATACTCCACCACAAGGGCACTACCACTGTAGCCTTGGCCAGTGGCAAGTCTGTCTTGGGGCCAGCTGGCATTGACTCTATGGGTCACAGGAGAAGCATCTGGCAGCTTCCCACAGAAGCCACTCCTGTAGCCTCCTGCTACCAAAACCTTGCCACACAAACTCAATCCAGAGGAAAACTGCAATAATAACTGCACTTGTTATTGATTAACGTACTGTAATGGACTTTGTGTAGGGAGGTCCTCTGAGTATTTTGTTCATTGCTTTACCCAGTATGCTCCATATAGCCAGCGTTTACCCGCTTTGAGCTCTACCTCAGCTATGATACAAAGAAAGAAATCAAATGCTATGGAAAATAAAAGTGGTGTGAACTATAGCTATAGCTAGCTCCAGCTGTAACAACAGGGTTGTGGGTTTCCAAATTTTTATCTTCTAAAAGAATCTATATCAAATTCTTCAGCCCAGAGGTCAAAACGGATTTTAGTAATGGAATGGGACAACTCAGCTTGTAAAGTCTTTTGAGCAAAGGCCTGCTACTCTTTACCTGGACATGTCTGTGGAATATGTATCCTTGAAATGTGTTTCCAAGACACACAGGAATCAAAATAAATAATAATTACTATAAAATCTTTTATGCTTTTCTTTCTTCTACTGTATCACTAGCAGCAAAGATGACACAGTCTACAGAGAAGGCAATTCAGATTGATGATGGAGCAGGCAGCATGCTCAACTTTCCCACTACACAAATAGGTAAGTAGAGTGCATGTGTTCTTGAGCATGGCCTATAGTCATAGCACAAAAACTGTCTCGGGAATGTTCTCTGGGTTTTGTCATTCTGGTAGTGTTTAGATACAAAAGTGAGTGTGAATTAGAAATGCAGTCTGGGCAACTTCAGAGTTTCAATATGTCTATTACCAGTAACAAGTTGCAATGCAGTTGTTTGAGAAGTTATTTGAGCAAATGTGATGGGAATCCTAGCTGAAAAAAAAACCATGGAAAATAAATGATGAGTCTGATCTCTCTCAAAACTGCTTCTTTATCATTCTGTCAATCCCAAGAGAGCATCCAGAAGGACTTTTCAGCACTAACCCAGCAGTGCAAGCAATTCCTCTGCAAAACAGAGCTGCTTACCATCCCAACCCATGGCACAAGCTATCGGTCCAGATGGGCAGATGTGTGAAAGAGGATAGATGACCAACATTGCTTCTGTGGTGAGATACAAAAAAAAAAAAAAAAAACACCCAGAAATTTTCCATTTCCCACATAAATGCCTTTCTCTGCAGTGCTAGGAAATCTGGGATACATTTCCTGTGAAATACCACAGAAAGGCAGGTAGAGTAACAAGATAAATGCTAGTATGAAAGGCAAAGGGTAAGGAATTGTTTCTGTCACATCTGCTGGGGAATACATGCTTATCTTGAGCTTCATTACAAGCCTTGAGCTTCATTACAAGCTTCATTACAATGTCTAGAGACAAGCCGTTGGTTCTCATCAGAACAGGGAACAGATCTTGACCTCCTGTGCCCTGCTAGACTCTAACCACTGACCTATTTTGATGATTCTTGGGTTTTGTGGGTCACAAATATTAATTGCTCTCTAGTTGAAGGAATCAGACCTTCTGCAGTCAGGCAAAATTTTGCTCACATTCTCTCTCTCCTTAACTTTCAAGTCAGCATGTTTCCTCATTGGTCTGGCTCTCACAGGACAGAGCCAGAATGTCCCTGTTTAAGTGGAGCAAACGTTTTTCCAAAGGGTCAAAGTTCAGGACAAGCTTGTAAGCAGATTATGGAGCTAGTAGAAAGGCCAAAGGCACCCTAAGACTTAACATTCCCAAAGTGCTGTGTTAAACTCTAGCCCAAGGATGTACTTAACCCCAAAGAGAACGGAGGTCAAGTGAACTTGCAGCATTTAAAATGCAATCAGCTCAGAAAAGTAGCTGTTTATAAAGAAGTATATTACAGAGCAAGCTAATGTTAGCATTCCCTATCTGCAAATAAGCCTGACCTATTGCTAGTCTTGTCAAAGAGCTGCCATGTTTGTTTTATAGAATCAAACAGTAAGACATTGTTTCAGTTTAGGTTAAATCTCAGGGAACATTGTGGTTTAGGGGCATTGAAAGTCTCCCTCTGAGTAGATGCAGCAGGAGTATTCATGTCTTCAGTCTTTAGTTACTTAACTCAGACTCAAGGAGGGTTTCCAGAGGGCAGTTCAGAATACCTGAAACATACTCTCAACCTGAATGTCCCCCTTCTTTCCATAGTTTGCAGAGCCCAAAGTTGAGCCATGGAGAGACTTTGCTTTGCACCTTTTCTGTCTTTTCTTTAAGGTGTGCAAGGTGCTAATTGATCCTCGTAAAATCCCTGCAGGAGCTGCAACAAAGACTGTGGTACAGACAGGAGCGTCCGACTATGGCAGAGCAAGAGGGCTCCGGTCACAGGGAAGCACTTCTGCAGCCAAATGCAAATCTCAAGCAAAAAAAAACCTCATGTACAAAAGTGACAGGCTTTGTCCACCCTCAGCAGCCCTCCTGCTTTGCTCTAAGAGCTTTTGGCAGGCAAGAGAACACCCAATAACTGTTCTACGTATTGCAAACAGCCGGTTGAGCTGGCTCTGTAGTCCCCATTTGATGTTTCTTTAGATGCAAAGGAGCAAACATATTATTTGTCATTAATAACTTTGCTTGAATGGGTAACAACAACATAAAAATAACAAATGTCAATATCTCCCTTAAAAGACTTCGTTCACTAAGTGCATCTCTCCTCTGAAGACCTTACCCAGTACATGTTGTTACTTTTAATTACTATTTCTATAACCATCCTAATTAATATTACCATAGCCATTAGGGTGACACTAGCAATAGTACTGAGGCATGAGAAGTCATGAACTGAGATCCCTTTTTGTGGGTGTCAGCAGGACAGCATGAAGGCTATGTGGGAAGTTAAATAACTTTTTTTTTTCAGAGGCAGCTCAGCAATATATTATCAGTGCAAGACATCAGTCAAGATGAGGTGAAAAGCAAGGAATGAGTGGGCACTGCTCTTCGTATTGATGCTTTCCCAGCTAACGCCTGCATCCACAGTATTTGCATGTTTCAGGTGCCAAAAATTGCTTAGGTGGACAGGTGACTTCTACAGGAATTATATGGGAGAAACAAGTTTTTTCTAGCCTCTAAAGTGCTCTCCAAGAGGTTCTGCCTGTTTGGTTTTGTTTTATGATAATATTAATCTTGCATAAAACATTCTACATTCTGAAGCTTAGAAGTTGTTCCTATAAAGCCCAGAAGTGTGCTGTGGAATGCTTAAATATTTAATACTTTAGAATTTTATAGTAGTCTCAGAAATGTCTCTGTCTTGAGCCAGGAAGCGTTTAAAATATTTATTATGGATATTTATTCCTACATGTAGACTTTGTCTTAAAAAAGGAAGTTTAAGGATTTAAGAATAAATTAAGCAACCTTTTCTCATGACTAATCTAGATACACTTAGTGTTGTTTATCAGAAGGAGACTCTTAAGACATCTTTCAAATACAGTGAAAATTCCCCGTGCAGCAGTGCAGAAGTGCTTTCATTTTTCCTAGGAGGCTTCACATCTTGCTCAAGAGCCCTGAATGTTGAACAATCCATTAAGAAACACTGTCTTCAGTACAGCTCTCTCAGCTCTTTCACAAGTAATTGCCTAATTGAAACAGTATCATTTATTAGCTTCTTTGCTTGAGGCTTCTTCAGATTCAGCTTCTGCTCTTGGGCATCCTCCTTTGAATTGTAGTATATACCTCAGCTAATTATAATGTGGTATCACTTGATAAAGCCAACTGAGATCATAATGAGAAGACACTGAAACATTTGCCAAGATTTGAAAATTGGATTTTTCTTTTTACTTACGCCAAAGACAGGTTACCTGTAATTAGTTCTAATTTATAAATAAGTGCAGGCTGTACTTCTAAAAGTTATAATATCATGCCTTGCCCCCTTTTTAGAAACAAGTTAGGAATCATACATCTCAATCAACTGTATAACTTTTCTGTGTCAGGGATAATAGCTTTGCATGAGAACTTGGGGAGGAGAAAATGAGTTATACAAACACCACCTAAATAATCATGGGACAGGAAAAAAAGTCCCAAAAAGCAAAATCATGGGAGTTCCAAAATTGGATTACTTTGCCGTCTGAACTCTGAATTGTTCTTCTTAAAATCCTTTGACATTTTTTGCTGTTATTTTGTAATGCTGGATAGAATTCTGAAATAATCACAGAACTCCAGGACCTGAAGTTTTACAAAGCCACAAATGTCCAAAGAGTTTGACAACTATGATGAGATCTACCTGAGACTGCATCACATACATAGTGGAATTTCTTTTTTCCTTTTTTTTTTTTTTTTAAGCCTTGTGTATGTGTTCTTAAAGGATCCAAATGGTTCTGTCTGTCTTGTCCCAAACTGTAATGCCCAGTCCTGGCTTTCCCATGGGCAGCAGGGCAGGGTGAGTAGATAAGCAGTCCCATGACAGCTATAGCTGTGTAGGAGGACCAGATTGGATCTTCAAAGAGGTCATGCTGAAGGACTGAGATGCAACGCAAAAAGAAAACATGTGTGGAGTTTAGGAGAAAAATAACTTTACAGTTCAGATTTGACACAGACATAATAAAAGCATCCTTCACCAACCCCCATTATATTCTTCTGGATAATAGTCAATCCTTCCTCGCACCCTTCTCCAATATAGATTTAGGAAGGAAAGAAAATCCATCTCCTGGTTACTGATGTTGGATGTTTACAGCACAAAGTAGGTGGCGTGGAATAGCTGTGTGACCTCTAAGTAGGGACCACTTCTCATTTTGCAGACACCTTCCTGTTGTCCAAAAATCTCTTTTCATTTTCTTGTGCCACCTGATACACTTCCTAGAACACACCCAAGCTTCTGGCCATCATGAGTATTTTCCTTGAGATGGCCAAGTTTGAACAGGCAGTTGAAGATGAAGTGATGACTGCTGCTTCAAGTCTGTGACATCCTCTTTGGTCTGTTTTTAGAAGGCTGTTGAAGATAAGCTTTTAGCAGGCTACTTAGGAAAAAAGAGAGATGCAAAGGAAGATGGTAGAAGTACTGAGGAGTACTACTGAGCTGAATAGAAATACAGAAAGTTGTTTTCAGAATGGTTGCTCCCTTTGTGGGCTTCTTTTCTGCCTCTGAATTCCTGCCTGCAATTTTGTGCTGAAAATGGCAAGTCAGAAAGGGACCTGTTTACAAGCAATTTTAATGACCTTATTGTACATGCAAGCACTCATGAAATCCAGGATCTCAGCTTTTTCCCATTGCTCACTTTGGACTTTGCAAAGAATTTGTTTTTCTTTCAGAGCATATCCCTCATATAGGGAACTGAACCAGAGAACAAATTAATAACTATGTCAAGATAAAAACCTTGGATTCTTGAATTTCTTGACTCACTCTGAAAATCGATTTTTTGTATGCATGTGTGTGATTTCTCTTGTCTTTCTTCTTTATTTCTAATAACCACTTCATAAATGTTTCATCACAGACTTTTGGTCATCCTTTAAAAGTCTTTTTGTTAATACTTTCTTATGTTGAAGCTTGTTCACAAAGAAAGACCAGAGTGAGAAATGAGAAAATTAACTTTCCCCTGTGCTGTTTCTTTCACTTCTCTGTTTCTGCTGCCATGGTTTGACCAAAGCAACCCTATGCTGCAGAGCTCACTGCACTGTTGCAGAAGATGGAGAGTCATATGTAGGGAAAGAGAAGACAATTCAGTCTCCTTGGTTTGGCCTTGTTGTAAAATTAATGATGGATGTCAATCAGGAACCTGTTTTTTAGAAGTCTTTCTTTAGAATCCAATTAATGTGAGGTCAATTACAGAATGATTGTTTACTACTTTAGATTGAATAATATGTTCTACTTTAAAAGCAAACTACTAATCTTCAACCTAATCATCACCATCCAAGCCTGTCCAAGCATTTGACAAATCTTCATATTAAGTAGGCGCTTTATAACTTTGCTTCAGATTGGCAACACGCATTGGTGCTCCTGTTCTGTTGAACTTCACAGTAATAATTCAAAACACTTTTCTCTAGCAAATTTCTTCTCATATCACATCAAATGTTGCTCTAATCCAGATTAATAAGAGTTTAGAATACTGTTTGGGATATTTCAAATACTTTCAGCAGGCACAAAAATTTTCATCTGAGAAACCATGAACATTCAGGATTTATGAATTTCATTAGATTAAGCTCAAGAAATTTGGCAAGAGGCTCCAAGAAGACAATTATGTTCAATGTTTTAGTTTAAAAGAATAATACAGTCCTCGACCAAATATTGACAGGAAGAAGTGAGTCTTCCCTCACATTGCAAATGGGCTAAAAAAAAAAAGCCACAACCCTATATATTTTCAGTCATATTCAGGCAGAAACTTGAATGCTGATTCACAAGTATTCTAGATGCAAAGCATTGACTGATGTTAATTCCTCCAGCTGTTCTAGAAATTTCTTCCCTCTTTGCTAACACAGATTTCACCAAAATCAAGAATGTACCTTACTAAAATGCCTATTAAAAGTTGATGTTAACTTGTGTGTACAGGTGTGTGTCAGATCACAGTTATGCTTTTTATTAAGGTTTGGTGCTCTCCAAAGGAAGAATATGAAGATATCTGCTTAGTACCAGACATCAGACAGGGATTCACAAGCCAGATCCTCATCTTGGTTTCAACAAAGACCTTTGATGCATCACTCCATCCCTTCTTCATTCTCTTTTGCCTCTTCTATTTACTTGTCTGGGTCTATTCCATAAATTCGTTGGGATAGAAGTAGTCTCATGCAGGTTTTTGCATGGCACTTACCCATGACTGTCAATTCACCTGGATACTTGACTCTACAGCTTATCTTTTCACATCCTGATGCCACAGTCACAGTGAGACAGAAGACATCTACAAGTGCCTCAGTATTTTTCCAGCACTTGTAGCTTAGCTGGCCTTGCCATGGCCATTCCTTTCCAGAGGGAATGGTGGACACCACCCTGCCCCAGTACAGGAGATGCAATGTCCCAGCGCTTGCACATCCAGCACTTTTCAGAGCCCAACAGGAATTTCACTGGGATTAACCCAGCCACTTGTTTATTCCTCAAGTTAATTTCACACGCCAAGCACCAAGCTTGTGTTAATTATATGATTTACTGGGCTGTGTTTCTCTTTTCATTGCATCGTAAAAAAAAGGCTTGAATAAGGACGCTTGTTCTGGTAAATTTTCACTTGTTTGTGAATGGCCTGGAAATAGTTAACAGCAAGCACATACTCTGGGCCAAAAGGGACCGGAAGGTTCAGATTATTGCCTTATTTATTTTATTTTATTCCTAATTAACATTTTATGAGCTCTGAATATGTTTACAGAGGCACATGCAGGAAAGGGCATATGAACAAACAGAATTAATAGCCATCAACTGCTCCATAGCATACCCAGAAGATCAAAATACCATGGAGCTGTCTTTTGCCTTTACTGGTGGAAGCCAGACAGGCCCATTTAGAGCAGGAACAAAAGTTCTCCTTGATGTTTTACTCTCCAACCCAAGTCAGGGAGGAAGATCTCATCTAGTGGGAAAATCCACTAAACAGCATTTTCAGAGGGATTCTCTTGGAGCTCCTTTGACTGTGGTAGTTTGTTTACCGATCTGAATTTTTTGTGGATTCATCAGAAGGCTGAGCAGTACAATCCAAGTTATATCAAGAAAGGCACTTCATACAGCAGCTCCTGAATATGGTCTCCTGAGATCAAAGGAAGTGCAAAGATGCTTGAACTCAGAAATCACCACAATCTAGTTAAAAGAAACAGAGAGAGGCTTCAGCCTGACCTCTCGTCTGACAACTAGATCTGAGTTTGCCTCTGTCATCTGAGCTTAGCCTTTTCCAGGTTTGACAGTCTGCCTGAGAATGATCTGGGTTAGTTTTTATTTTAATCCATGTATGAAGTTAGGAAAATCTTAATGTTTTCAAACTCACCGGGCTGAACCTAGGGCCTGGATCCCCCTTTTCACAATCTCTACCTCTCAGAGTTGATGAGGAACTTCTACCTTTCTTCTGAGCCCAGGAGGAGCACGTCATTCCCATCCTGCCTGCTGCAATAGCAATATTGAATCCTTTCTAACAAACCACCTCTCCCTATTCCCTAAGCTTTGCCTGATGGTTGCAATGCTAAATGCAAGATCTCTGGGTCCTATCAACCAACTGCCCAAGGAGACCTTTATTGTCATTTTGTTAACTGCCAAGAGAAATGCTAAGGCTGTTTATCAGAGAACTGCAAACACTCAGTGTCCTTCAAGAAATGTTAATATAATGCTCAAGGATAAACATTGCTTCATTGATGTGTTTTTAAGCTGTCCATTACTTTTCTTTTGAGAAATAAAAAAGAAAACTGTTGCCCAAAAATAATAAATAATTGTACAGCATGGTTAAAATAAAAAATAATCTGGTGGTGGGGGAAAACCCCACATTTTTATCCCAAAATATATTGCTAACTGGGAAAAGTATAGCATTGAGATTTGAATGCAGATCAATTAACTTCTCCTGCCTACCTAGGACACAATAAAAGATTTTATACTTGGTTAACATCTTTTAGCGCTTCAGTTATCAGGATAGAAAAGAGAACACGCTTCATTACTCATTCTACCAGTTTGTACCATTATCTTGAGCAATCCAAAAACCTAAGTAAATTATTCATCTATATTGTCTGAATTTCAGCTGGATAAAGTTGTGAGAGGAGCTTTACATGCATTTAGACACATGTTGAAATCCATGATTGTTACAAGTCCAAATTGTTTAGGCAGCCCTGAGAAGCTCAGTGAGCACTTGTCAGCTTCTTTAGACATGTAGGTGTTTTCTGTCTCTTCATTCCCTTGTGAATCCCAGTTTTAGGGCCAGGCATTCACCATAGTCCCAAAACATGAATATATTAGTTACCACTTTGTATTATTTGCATGTTTTTTCCCTCCCTACAAATTCTCACGGTTTCCAATGTCAGCATAGCTCTCTCAGAATGAAGGTGGGAATGCCCTTGTAAGCAAATTGTTGCTTCTCAGTATTGCTTTTACCACTGAGTTGCCTTTGCTGACTCAGAAGGGCCTCATAATTCTACCTTTTCCAGACAAGAAAATGTTTACAGTCAGATCTATCTTTCACAGTAGTAGCAGAAGAAGGAAGTTATAGGAAAAGCAGTCAGCATCAACAGAAAATTGAGAGATGATACAGGATCCTGATCAGCAATGGACACAGTCAGCTATTGAAGCATCAGTGAGCTTTAGCTACTGCAATAGCCATTTTGGCATGGAGATAAATGACTGTTGATACCTATCTTTACCCAAAGGACACCACAAGGTTCACTTTCTGTGGCAGCAGTTGCATGTACTGGTAGTCCTTGTTGCCTTTTCATCAAGACCATGATCTTGGCACAGCTACTGGCCAATATTCTGCTCTTACTGTTATCTATTTATGCAGGGAAACCTGCAGGTGATGTTTAATTCCCAGACAAGGAGAGGGAAAAAAAATTACTAGAAACTGGTTTCTGTCAAAGGATGAATTACAGTATGGCATAAACAAACAGCCCAACACATTATCCTGCTTACATGGGATCAGAGAATGTTTGCAAGTCTGAGTCTTGAGGGAGACACTTATAGTAATAATGTCCAGACTTCCTTTGCACAAGGTCCAGAACTGCAGGAGAATGGGAGGGAAAAAATGAGGTTCAAGGGTTTTGTGAGAAAGAAATTGTGTAATAGGAAATTGATGCTGTTCCATTTTGCACCACTTTGTGCAAATGTGCTGATGAGAGGTTTTATTTGTCTTCCTAGAGAGAGTTCAGTCTTTTGCTGGAGGTTTGTGTACCTCCATAAGGTTGAAAGAGCTTCTGTAGCTCCCCTAGAATTGTTTCCATTTTTCCCTCTTGGATTCTCAGCTTCACAAAGAATAAGTTCAGCTTTTTATATAAGAGTAATATAATAACAGCAAGTTTTTACCAGGTGGAAGTGAGCTACTCCTGCTTTTGTTGTAATGTTGCTGTCTGTGACTGTTCTTGAAGCAATTGCTTGTCTTATCAGTCTGCCTTGCTTTTTGGAGATATTGGGAGGAACTTATTCATCTGCCTTGCTTTTTCCACTGACTACTGCATGGAGTATGGAAAGTCTGCTCTTATCTCCTGGTTTGGTCATTGTGAAGGAACTCAGCTCAGTGCTAAGCTCATATCCCACAACCACTGAACATGGATGGGAGGTGCAGAAATTTGGGGAGTTCTGGGTAGCTGAACTATTCAGGCACAGGTTTTGCTTAACCTGGCTGCATCAGGACATCTCATTGTGGTTTGGACGTTCATTGTCCTCACTTGGTCATGCTCTCCCACACATAGTATGTTTTCTGTCAGATACTACAATCTCCCTTCAGTTCACTGTCACGTGTAACCTAACTGGCCACTCAGGCTACAGCTCCCATGATATGCACTAGTACATGACCTCACTGAACTAAATCTTTTAATTTAGAAACATCAAGTCCAAAATATTTTTTTAAAAAAATGAAAGTAGATGAAACCTTTTCTGTGGAAAAAGTAAAAACTGCTCATCTTTCATCCTGGATTCGGAGTTGAGAGGTTCGGGTAGATCAAAGAAACAGTTACAGTCCTGAAGACATCCAGAGGCTGGAAAATGTCTTAAATAAAATTAATCATAAATTGCTTCAGATAATTTAGCGATTCTAAGAAGTCAGAAGTAGAAACTTCTTTTAGAGGGAGGAATAAAACTACCCTTGCAAGAACATTTTGTCTCAACTGATGTTACTTTTAACACAAATTGGGATTTTTTAAGTGTGCTTTTATCACATTGGTAATATCCTGTGTGTGTCTAGCTCTCCTGGCTTCTTGCCTAAGCAAGGGCAGATATAAAGAAACATTTAATCATTCTCTCCACATTAACAGTAGGGAGTGAGAAGCAATCTTTTTGTCTAGCTCTCCCTTTTCTGCAACAGGTCAGTCGAGTCGCCAGTCCTCTGGGAGCTGCATATCTCAGTGTTACAGACTGGGGTAAATTATGTTCAAGAGCTGATTCTTGGCCTCCTCCACTCAATGCCTTGGTCAGCCAAGGAGAGCTATCCCACTGTGAGAAGACCTGGTTCAAACACCTTTTCTCCTAGAACCTGGGAGCCACAGTTTGCCTGTTACTGGCTCCCAAGGCAGCCGAAGCAAAAGTATCCCTTTTCTTCATGGATTAAATAGAATTGCCTGTGGTTTATAACTGAGACTGAAATCAGGAATACAATCTGCAGACAGCCTTTTACTCTCCATTTCATTTGTTGCTCTGTAGTTTGACATGCAGACCCTGGCTTGAGAGTTAAAACTTCAGCAAATAGCAGAAAGTTCAAGGAAACATTTGGAAATGAGGATCTCTTGACTAATGGTACTTATTTGAACTCCTTTGATCAAGTATAATGATGTTTAAAAGACAGAGTATTTGGGTAGAGAGTTTTTAAGTGGAAATCATATTTAGTGCCCCCATCACTGCTTCTTAAGGGGAAACAACCCACACAATAGGGAGTTCAAGGTTCCATCCCCTTCTCCTATTCTGGTTTATGGCAGAGGTGGAATTTTTTGCATTGCTATTTATTGACTTGCTTTAATGCTCTCAGATGGAAACATTATCAGACTCATCACCACAGGACAGATCAAAGACAACAGATCAGACTCCTCCCTGGGGTGAAGATAAACTGCTGCACTTGACCTGTGCCTGGATGTCTAATGGGGTCAAAATGTAGAAAAATAATGATAGTCATTTTTTTCCACCTCTGCACCAGCCTTCCCCAGGATCCTTTAACAGCTACTGCATTGAACAAGGCAGTGGCTTGTACTCCTTTCAGATGTGACTCCTTCTGCAAGTAAAATGTAGGACAAGCCAGAAGACCATTGCTTTTCTCCTTTCTTGAAACTCAGGAAGAGGCAAACACAAAGTCTCTTTAATATCCTTTAAAATTACTGCCTCCCAGACTTTTAGTTCCAGCTACTAACAAAAGCCTTTACTCCCACCCCAATCTTCCCATAAAATTGGTGCTACAACCTTACTGTCCTTCTTGGCAGTGGAAGACAAATGACTCTAGGACTGAAGGGAACTGTCTGTTTCAAGATCAAAGCTGTCTGAGCAATTTTTTGGGAGTCTTTTCAGCCAACTGCATGGGCCCTGTGTGGGTAACCAGTGTCAATGTGAAGCACAGCAGGCAACTCTGTAACAGCAAACAGTGGAGACAGCATCACACCTTGCATCTCCTAACAACAATCTATTTTGCCTGCAAAAATCTTGCTACAGCAGCTGCCTCTAGCCATGTGCAAAGTGCCCCTGCCTTTTGTTGTGATTAGGGGGCTCCAGGATCCTGTTAGTTTGCAGTAAATCACTCACAGCAGCCCAAAAAATGAATAATTTTGTCAAGTCATGCACCAGCTGATGTCCCGTAGAGAGTCTGTCTACAGACACCTTTGTGGGTTGCCTCTTCTATTTCCTGAGCATGAGAAGCCCTTATTTCAGATCCTGAGCTATTGCAGCTTCTGGGTGACTGCCATGACCTCATTTATAATATTGCAGAGCTGCACTGATTCATCTCTTCGGGAAATGCAGTCTCTCTACGCTTGTCCAGCAATATATGGACAAGCTGTGAGTGGTCTGATTTCTACTATATAAGCTCTCTACAAAACAGAAACAGTCTCTTCTTGGCACTCCCATTGTTTCTCAAGTGCCTCAAAACCCTTGCAAAGGGAAAAAGTGTTCAATATTGAGAACAGTGGTACAGTAATAATAATAAATGCACAATACAGATAGCTTTGAAAGCAAAGCTCTAGTGGTGTATGGAGTTGAAAGATAACCTGCAAAATCTACACCATTTTAGCACCAACTCAACTTGCTACCTTCATCCTCAAATCCCTCTGATTGCAGTTTTATCATAAATAAAGGTAAGCAGTAACAGAATCAATCAATAAATTCCTTTCTTACTACATTTTGGAACTAGGTGAAATGAATTTTTTTCCAAAATCAAATTTTCCATTCTCCCTGACTCTGGGTACTAAAGCACACACTAAGCATGTTTCTATAAAAAAGATGTGCATCATATCGCATTACCTGTACTACCACCAGTCAGTCCTTCTGGTGGGCAGGTTTGATCAGACACATTAAATCGGAGAGGCAGGTCTGCCTTGGAAATCACCTTTTGAAGAGGAGATCATGATAATCACAGTGATACCATCTGAAAGGTGTGTGGTTTTATTTGCTCACTAGGCACTTTCCATGTTTAAGCCCATCTTTCTCATGAAAACAAATACATAAAGGAATACAATGGGCACAGTGAGCAGCACACCCACTGGTACAAATACTCCTGGCAACAAGTTGTCATAACTTGACTTCTGTGGCTTACACACTTATAATTTGCTATTTGTGTTTTGTTACATTCTGACAAATCCCCCTTGCCCACCTGTAGGTATGTGTTGCCTGGGATACTCAGTGAGTTGTATGGCTAAGGGAAAAAAGAAAAATCCAATAGAAATGCTGAAATACCACCAAGAGCCAGAGCTAGGTTAAAAGCAGGAAATATCCTTTCTTCTGCACCATGCTGCCCCACCACGTGGCATGAAGGTCGAGTCATAACATCCTTCAGGGCACTGACAGCTTAGGATGGGCATGTACAAGAAGATTGCTGATATCATGGAAAGGGAAGCCTGTTCCTGGCATTAGCCCTTGGAATTGAGTTGATTTATTTGGATTACCTTTGATCTTTTAATTACAATATGTTTTCATTCTCAAAGCCATGGGTCCAGTTTATCTTGCTATAATTCATGTGTATTATTTTCCCAATTCTTGGCAACTCTAAGTTGCAAGTCTGTGCCTCTCCTACAGGACAAGGAGAGGTGAACCTTGCATCTGGGCTTAGCAGTAGTGCTGCTGGGACCATTATGGAGAATTTGAGGTGATTAAAGACTTTTGGGCCCATTCTCGAAACTTGGAAGGAATTTTTGGCAATATGCCTCCTCTAACCCAAATGTGCTGGTGTTTTCCCAGAATGTATGCAAAACTGAGGGCGAGGTGTATTAGTCTGTGCTTTGAAAGGATAAGTGAATTGGAAGACAAAGATTGTATTTTGTTTCCTAATTCCTTTGTTTCATATTTCTTGATGAGATATGCTAGTGCTGAAAGTAAAGTTGAGTTTACTGCAACCTCACATAACAGAGCTGAGGTGTTTTGTTGACGTGCTAGTAGCTTGTCATGGCCCTAAAGAACCTTTTTACCTTCATAGACTTGTATAAAAATAACTAGCTGGAGTCCACAGCAGGTATTAGAGATTAACAGGATTGTCCATTGCAGCAGTGTTATTGTTGTCATAACATTACTGTCTGAATTTTCTCAGATCTTAACTGTACCTCTTCAAAACTCCATATGAAGACGTTCAGAAAGAAAGTGTGGTCATTTGTTCTGCCAATTGTTACCACCTTTAAGGCAAAAGCAATTAAAAATAGCCTCCAGGAGAGGAAAACGCCTTGGAGAAAATAAGGTGTATTTTTATATAGCCAGTGCTGCTGAAAAACCAGCAACCTGTGGAACTATTTACTCTTGTAGATAGCGCAATTGCCTTGTTGCCACTAACAGAGATAGGCTGAGAAGGCCAGCCTTTGAGTAAATAAAATTGGAATTACCTTGGAGCAGAGCATTTGCTTTCCAGAGCTATTAACATTCAGTAGTTGGTTGCAAAGAGGAGAGGTGCTACATTATTTTGAAGCTTTGTATATATCTAGTTATGTACTGTCACTTTGGTTAAAAAATAGACTGTATATAAAAGCATTTTTAAAACAAAATCATAAATGGCAGACTTTGGCAGATCATCAGTTCCTTTCAAAGTACATACCTGGATAAAAACTTCCTGGAATGATCTCTGATGACCTCTAGATTATTTTGTCAGGTAGCTAATGTCCATTTGCAATGGCCTATAGAAAAGAAAAGGAATGTTTTATTACATATATGACACTCAGCTACAAGCAATATCTCACCAGTTGAATGAAAGCAAAACATATCAACTCGGTGTTAAAGCAGCCAACTTCAAACATATATGAGTTTGCTCAGATTATTTTTCTGCATTTTGAAGTGACTACAGCCTTTTGCTTAATATTACCTAGTTTTTCTGTTTCTTACTTAAAAAAAACAATTCACTGACTCTTTCTGACACTAGTACTCCATCATGAATTTCTAGCCGTATCTGAAGACTGTATTCTTCACAGCTCACAGTGACATTATAAATGGTACTATTCCTGCCTTGAATGTGGTCAGATATGCTTAGCCTTGAAATACATTTTGAAACAATGACTTGTGCTGTGGAAAATTTGCCATGGGACTTTTCCCTTTATAATGTGTTTGCACATACTTGGGAAGCTCCCTTTTCATCTCGTGCTTGTCTTGTTTAAATTGTTATGAAGAAATCAAAAGCAGAAGGTTCCAAGCAGAACGTTCTTGGAATTGCGTTAATTGGCAATGGCAGCAACAAAGACAAAATGCAATACTTTTTGATATTTTTTTTTCCAGCAGTTTTAGGGTGGAAAATGACATTTTGCTGTTAGAGACCAACGCTATTCCTTTAGTAGGGCAAAATTCATGAGCATATACAAAATCTCTGAATCACTTCAAACTCTTTGTTTAAGAAGGAAAGAGTTCCTGTAATGCAACAAATTTTCCTACAATGTTAAATGGTAAAAGGCAGGTATTTGTCTTTTAGACAAGATTTATATATTTTAGAAAAGTTGAATTTGACTCAGGAAACATACATACTTCCACTATTTGGCTCAAAAAAGGCAAGATGGGAGGAATCTGACTAAACGAAATCACAGGCTCTCTGCTCTGTGCACTTTCATTTCCATTTTTCTTGATTTTAGCTAGCTACTCCATGAACTGCCTGGAACAATATGTATAAGAAGTTTCTCTGAATATCAGGAGAATAAATTTTCATATCTGAATTCCAGACCAAACTTCAAATGCCTTTTAATCTCTGCATTCATCAATTAAAAGCATGAATGTCCAGTTAAATACCTGCCACTCATTAATAGCCCAGCTATTAATTATTACAAATTAAGATGAAAATGTCAAAAACAAGTCTATCTTTAATTTCTAAGAAAGCTTTTTTAGAACGGTTTGTTTAAAACTTGAGTTCAATAAGAATTCTGAAGAATCGGAGATCTGGATCTCAACTGCATGACACATCTAAAGATTAGCTCAAAGGAAACTGTAGGCATTCTTGAGTTCTCATTTGGAGAACCTGTGTTGAACTGTCCAGGTGGTTCACAAATATGAGTACCCTTGTTTTTCTTTAATATTTAGCGTTTCTCTCCAGATATTGGAATGAGGCACACTGCTGAGTAATGTAGAACAGTTAAACTAACAAGTGCAAAAGCTGTTTATATTTTATATGGGAGGTAAAGAGAATTCTTTCTTTCTTTCTTTCTTTCTTTCTTTCTTTCTTTCTTTCTTTCTTTCTTTCTTTCTTTCTTTCTTTCTCTCTTTCTTTCTCTCTTTCTTTCTTTCTTTCTTTCTTTCTTTCTTTCTCTCTCTCTCTCTCTCTCTCTCTTTCTCCCTTTCTCCCTTTCTTTCATTCTTTCATTCTTTCCCTCTCTACTTCTTTCTCTCTCACTTTCTCTGCTCTCCTTCCTGATTTCTTTCTTTCTCATAAACTTGACATCTGAGACACAGCAATAAGAAGAGCAGAGCAAATGGCACCACAATGCATTGACAGTTTTGGAAAAAAAAAACATAACTTTCTAAGACTTGGGGACAGATTTCACTGTGAATAAAAACAAAAAAAGAACAGAAATTAATGTTTGTGGTTAGTCACCAGCAACTACACTCTCTAATGCAAACCAATTGCATTTTTACCCGAAATGTATGACAGATAACTAAGGCACTAATGTTTTTCTCTGTTAATAAGCTCGATATGGAACAGAGCTCCTTTAGAATATGTACGGTAAAGTGGAAATGCATGCTTTGGTGACTGTTATAAAGCAGGCCAAAGATATGTCAAGTCCAATTAATGTCAATAAGGAACATCTGTATTTAGGCACCCAAGTTACTTAATGCAAACATTTCATAATTATATACTATAGCACACATGGAGCATTATGAGATGTGGTGTCCCAGTGTGAATAATATTCACATTTTTCAGATCAGTCAGCAGTCTTGGTCTGGCTTTGGCTCAGCTTGCAGTCTCCCTGTAAGAGCATTTCTTTATAATATTGAATTAAGTACAATCCACATTTTTTCTCTTATCTGTGAAATCTTGTGGTTGTGGCTTGACTGTTTTTATAAAATGAAAGATCCAAGTGCATGTAAAGCTAGGGGTTTGGGGGCTTTTTTTTTTTTTCCTGAGACATCTGGGTTTTTTCTTATATGAAGTCTGGGAAGGAAAGTTTCAAGTGGATGAAGCATAGCATGAAAGACTCCACGTCTCAAGGATTCTTCATCTCACAGAAGAAAAACAAGACAACAAAGGAGCAGAACAACAGCAGAAAACCTTTCCCTCACCTGAATCATTAGATGTGCTGTGAAATGACAGCTTAGGTCAAGTCTGCAGAGGGTGGAATAGATACCAGCATTTATAGTCTGGGAATCTCAAAACTTCCTAAATACTTGTAAATGCAAAGCCAGCCATGCAGCAATCGTTTAAACAAATGGAACAGACACTGGTAAGTTCAATTGTCACCTACACGTTCTCTACAGTACAGAATGCCTTTTTCAACTGGGTAGTTTTCTTGAGCTTCATGGGTCTGTTGAGATGGGACTCTGGACTTGTGTGTTTTGGGTTGTTAATCGCCTCTTTAGAGGAGCTACTAAAAAGATGGAAAAGTCATCTGGTGCTTAATGTGAAATACATCTCTTGCAACAGAGCAGTCTCTGTCACTAGTAGAGCTTTCCACTAGACATTCCCTTCAGCCGCCCAAGTCCCAGAGGCTGTCAATTGAGACAGAGGAGGCTGCAAATGCTGAGGTACAAGCTCATCCAATCAGTTCCAGCTCAACAAAACTACCTTAAACAACAGGCAGGGAAAAGCTGATGAAGCTGCCATATTAAAACCAGACTTGTAGGTAACTGGGCAGCTTGTTCTAATCCAACAAGTGGTGATTAATCCAGCCCAGGAAGAAACAGGTGTCAAAATGAGATTAGAGGAAATGGAATATCTGCCATTTGGTTACAATCTTGCCCAAGAATCAGTCACCAATACTTCTGTCTCCTTCATCCACCCATCTTGGCAGCCTTTCACAACCCCACCTCACGACCTGCCAAAAAGAACGCTACCATGAGCTAAGCTCCCACACTGTTTTTAGCAAACTGCCATTGAGACACCACCTATTTCAAGAAACATTCAAGCCTGAATACCCACTTCCCACTCTTTATATGTTCTGTCTTGTCTGACTTTGTTTTTCTTCACTTGTGCCTTTGGAATATAATTACTTCAGGGCAAGGTCTAGTCATCTCTTTGGCACTTGACCTGTTCTTCCTTATATATTTACTGTTCAGAGCTCCTCTATGAACTTCAGCAAGATCATGCTTTGGTCTTCTGTGATTGATAGTACTAATTAATACTCGAATCAATCATGTTGGCTTCTGTTCAGAAGAAAAGAATGCATAGTCATGTGAAAATTTAGCTAAGTACTATAAAACGTTCAAAAGAGGACAGATCCCCACAGGCTGAGAAGTCCTGGATGTTAGTTGTTTTACTTTTAACTCCAAGAACCAGTTTACACCATCTTGAAATTTAAAGCTTGAAGTAGGGGGATGATTAGTCAGAAACCAGCAACAAGGACTGAAAGAGGGTCTGTACAGACCCCTGTCCTATTGCAGAGCTCAGAGCAAGGCCTTAAACACAAATGTCGCTGCTGCAATTTCTCTCTGAAACTTTCATGGTAAATAACAAATCAAATTTGCAGCAGTCTGGATGAATTCTGCATGATTCAAAAAAGGAAGCCTATACTCAATGGACGAAGAGGAGGAGAGCTCGTAACCCAATGTACTGGGACACATACACTCTGACTGCTCATGGAGCAGTGAGTCAAAGGAAGACCTAGATATCAGCAGAGCTGGCAGCCAGGAAGAGGTATTCCAAGCCTTGCCTAAAGAAATTGCACTGAAATCTTATTAATGACTATTGAGATTTCTGTGTCTTCCTCTCATGCACCATTCTGAACCTACAAATAAGAGGATTTTTGTGATTCCTCTCCTACATGCTGCTCAATCTAACCCAACAACAAGACCTGGGAAATAATGTGTGCACATTTTAATTACAAGGAGAGCTCACATCTAAACTGGCTGAGATCCAGGGATACCGACACAGGGATAGAGAGAGTGGAAGTGGGCCTCATGCCAGAAGAATGAATGAAATATTTCTGACAAGTTTGAAGGGAAGAATGATGGCAGAAAAAAACTGTACATCCTTTAGTGCCTTTGAGTGTAAGTGAAGAATAATCAGGTGGCTAAGCCATAAGATTAAAAAGTAGGCTGAGGTCTGGAGACCTGGGTCTTATGATAGAGATTTTCAATTTGACCTAGGTGAGATTCACTTCACCAGTGCAGGTTAGGAGAGAAAAAGGGTTGAAGAAAGCATTGCCTGATGATCATCCCAGACTCACCCCTTGCTTTGCCCAAGCCTGGACAAAGAGGGTCCCTTTTTTTTGCAGACATCCCGTTTAGAGTTTCATCCAAACCCATTGTATGTGGCAGGTGCCCCACCAGACGGTTGTCACATTCCCACTGATTTTCTGACTAAAGATGTGTAACATGAGGTATCCTCCATATCTTAGTGTATCAGGCCCTCAACACAGTTTCACACAGTGCCAGGACTTGCTTTTCTATCTGATAGCAATAGGGAGGGTGGCTGGGAATTCATTTCAGTGCTTTGAGGTACTCAGTACAAACAAATCACCCGGACCAAAAAAAACCAACAACAAGTAGTACTAAACCTGATTATGTCCAGGTTCCTCTGCTGAGATGTAAGTTGTATTGCTCACTTCCTATAACACTGTTTTAAGCTTTCTACCAATGTGCTTTCTTAATATTATTGTTGGAGGTGGGGGGTTGGGGCTTAGTAGTTATGAAAATATCCAAATAGCTCTTAAAAGTATCTTTGGGGACTTGCCCTTCTAACTCATTTATCTTAATTTCTAAGATGGAGACAAACTTCTTATTTATGCTTCAAAGATGTCATGACATCAAAGGATTTGAATATTAAATGCCTTAATTACAGATGATAGGCTGATAAAAAGAGATCACCTCTGAAGTTTTATTAAACAGGATTTACAACTACATTCATGAAGATTTAGCACTGCACCAGCCTAGCCTTATGTATTAAAAGATTATTTTTTCAAATTGAGAATAACATTTTTCTCACTGATGTGATTGCAATGTACAACTTTAAATTACTAGCTTCAAAACCAACACCACCACTCTGAAATTATCCATCACACTGACCATTTTTGCAGTGGATGTTTCTTGACTTGCTGGGTTCTGAGTGGGTTCATGTGTACATGTCTTAGAAGACCTTTGCCACAACTACAATGTCACAGACAGCATCCAGAAATGTAGAAAGCTTTCCCAAGGGGTCTGAGTTTTCCCTGGGCAGGTTAAGAAGGAGGCTTTATTTGTCTTCCTCTGACTTTTTTTTTTTTACCTAAACTCAGTATAGTGGCTACCCTGTGTGCTTCCATTTTAACAGAATTGTAGCTGCTGAAATTGCAGGGTAACACCAGAGAAAAACTAGTGTCAACTCCTCAGACCATAAACACTGGTTTTCAATGGAGGGAACACCAGGAGGAAACATCACAAAACCTCAATAATTTTCCTTGGTTGTGTGGGAGCCATTAAATAAGTTGGAGAAGCTTTCCTCATTTAGGACAAAATTTTCTGTCAAGAGAGGACGGAGGGGGATCATGTTTGTGGTAGGGTTTTGTGTTTTTTTTTAATCCCAACTGACATGTACCCATATATAATTAGCAGGGTCTCTGCCAATATTCATAATTCATAATTGGGGAGTTTGGCTTGTCCATTGCTGAACAGCATGTGAAACTAGTAGGTTAAAGGAGACTTCCTAGGGAAGGCAATCTATGTGTTTAAGAAGCTTTGATTGTGTGCAAATCACTCTTTCACAGTAGAAGTATTTAGAAAAACTCCTATATTTTCCATTCAGAATCCAGGCACTTTCAACGGATCCTACTCAAAATACTGCAGAATCAAGCTTTGCAACTCCCCTTCCCAAGGCAAATGTAAGGTATAATTGTACCTCTTTTAAGTTAGTAAAATTTTGGCAGAGACACATTTTATAGTCTCCATTTTAAAAAGTGTGTTCAGCCTCAGGTGTACTCAGATCTGTCAGAGGATGTGAAAGCAAATGTCCGGTATCGTGCGTATAGCTCAGTGCTGCACAGACAACTCATGAACACAGGAGTACATGACAGCTAAAATCTTAACTCTTAGTCATTTGTTGAAGATTACAAAGAACACAAGTGGGAGAGCCTGGACAAGCAAAAAGGAAAAAAAAAAATCTTCCTGTTCTCTAATGATTAGGTTCACTCTTTTGCAACAGGTACCCAAAGGACTGAGCCCTGTAACTTCTGGAAGATGATTTAAAACACAAAAGCACAGATTACAGAGGCAGTAATAGATGGCTTGAGCAGTCCAAGTGTCTTTAGCAGTTTGAGATTTGAAAATCTTAATTTTGTTTTTTTCTGGTTTTGTCTGAGACCAAAAGCTGAAGTTTCACTGACCTTTTACTGATGTCTGAGTGTGAATTTCCCTTCTCTGTTAAAATTGATCAAAAAACCTAATAGCTCCCTGGGGGAATTTTATACTACACTTGCTCTTTTGTTCTGCACTTTACACAGTAGCAAGGGCATTTCAGCAATGAACCTGGATGTAATGCTTAGTTTTAACTTGCTGGTGACTAATTTTAACCACATAAGATGATAACAATTACTTTCAGCGCATACAAGCACATATTCATGAGCTTAAGGAGTTGCTATGCATTCCTTCTATTTTAAGGCAGTTATGAAGTCACCTTTCACTTGTTTTCATTTTTTTCTTCAAAACCCAAAAATGTTTCAGAAGAGAGTTCATCAGCATGGTTGAATACCCTTGTTGGCAGCTACGGGAATACTGGATGAATGAGCTGTATCAAGAACAATATCCAGAGATGACAATCACAAGCATGTTTTCCTCCTGGTAAGAAATCTGGTTTCTAGTGTAGCCTATTTCTCTATATACAGCAGCACATTTGCACTTGCATAGACTTGAGTGGTGCAATGCCCTGCAATGTCTGTGCACAGCCATGTAAACACTCTTGAGACCTTCCTTCCAAACAACTAAGCCAAGTCCCAGATGCTTCAGCAGCAATCCACCTGGTTTTCTTCTGCTGCTTCCCATAGCTTTTCTTGTCCTGCACACTAAGTCAAAGTCTGCTTTGTCCTTCAGTCCTCTTAGCATGATGAAAGAGATTAGGATTGGGACCACTGCTCTGTCTAGTGGAGCCTGAGTTGGTGTCAACTTGTGCTCTCAGTGGCATTGAGACTGCTGTGTTGCCAGCAGTGGCATCTCCCAGGTACAGGCACTGGCAAATCCCAGATAAGGCCAGCCCCACTCCCCCGGCCTCATACCATTTAAAACCCATGGCATGCTTTGCTAAAGTAAATGGCTCTAGCCTGAGTAATCCTGTTCCAATTGCAATTTGCATAATTGCCTCCTGCAGTTCCTTTTAGGTAAAATCTTCTTGTCTTCTTACCCAAGGTGGTTGCTTATTGGTACAGTTTACTTTAAAATGGCAACCATTTTCTCCCCCCGAGCTAGCTGCATTACCAAGGGTGGGTACACATGTTCCAATTCACTTCAGAAAATTAACGTACTTTGGAAAGGAAGTACTACAAACTTACTATCAACACGCACAAGCAATAAATCAGGGGCAACATCTATCCCACATGCCTCAGGATAGCTCATAGCACAATTCAGAAGTGCAATTACAGCCCTGTTCCTGAGTGAGCTTTAATTTTGCTGTCTTTGTAATTGGTAACTGTGACACCCTCAGTTTCAATATAGGCTTCCTCGGTTAGCAGCAGGAGCTCATGGAGCTGTGATTTCATGTTAGTTGCATATGAGCAAGGCAGGCATGTCTGCCTGAGGTGCAGTCACACCTCTTCAACATACAAGGTTGGAACTGAGTGGGGAAGAGGGCAGCACTGAAGAGGTGAGGTAGGGGTGAACTGGTCTGGTCACTTCAGTAAACTCTTCATGTGGCATCCCATAAAATCCTGGATGGATGGGGAACATAGGGATGGATGGAGAATATAGGGATCCATTTTAGGGTAATTCTGACTGCTGCCCATTCCAGGGCAAGCAGGAATCAAGTAGGAACCATTCCAGGAACCAAGCAGGCTCCTCAAAGATGCAGGTGTAATGCTCTGCATCTTGCCTGCTTAACTGGCATCAGGTGGATCTGCTTTTCAGGAGGCAATAGCTAAAGACACAGCCACAACACAGGCTGAAGCAAGCTGGATGGTAAAACTCCTTGAGCTGGGGGTATGTCTCCCCTTTGGGCTGCCATTTGTGGAGCAAACATGCCATGAGAAAATGATGAGACAGAGAAGAGTGAGGTGTCTTGGTTGCAGCAAATTGTTTTGAATCTTTCCCCCTTGTCTGGCATGGTCCTCTCACTTGGTGCTTGATAGGTTTGCAACAAGGCAAGAGTTTCACCTTTAAAAGCTAATGATCAAATTTGCACTCAGAGCAGGACAAGTAAAGACGTGTTTGGTGTGTTGGTCTGGGAAAACTCAGGAGAGACAAATATATGAACATAAAGAACTTAAAAACAATGCCCTTCCTTTATAGAAAACACCACCACCAAAAAAAAAAAAAAAGATGCCTGTGAGGATAAACAATCAGTTATGAGCAGGTTTTAGGCCTGCCTGGCAATTGCCAGCACTTGGTTCTCATCTACCTTGCGCTCCACCTGGTTGTGCTGTTGACCATGAAGCCCCAGCCTGTGAGCTTATCTGGAAAACAGGAAATGGCTTGTGACTAATACCATCTCCATGTGCCATGAGTCAGAAATCTTGGCGACAGAAAAAAAATAGAACACGAAAAAAAAAAAAGGAGACACTTTCCTGATCCAGAGAAAGGAAAAGAAAGGAAATTAATTTCCCCTTTAAAGCCTTGTGTGATGCTGCTGAATGTCAGGTGTCACATGGCTGGCACAAGATTTAGAGCTGTATGACAGTCTGTTTCTAGTTCATCTAATTTGACTAATTCTGATGCAAAAAGTACCTCAACCTGTTGATTTCATCCTTCTTCAGAAGGTGTTTCTTAAGAAGGAGGGTTTGTGCCAGGCCTTTTACTTAAGATCCCTCCAGGGGGGGGGGAAAAAAAAAAAAAAAAAAGGTTAAAAAGAAAAGAAACAAGCTCCCTTTCAAGTCCTGCTTGCTGAAATTTTGATTCAGATTTGAGTCTGCCTTCTCTAGCCTTGAGATTCTCATTTTTTAAACTTCTTTAATGAGAGATTTTACGAGACCAGAGCTTTCCATTTTCCATGAAGGGAGGCTCATCAGTTCCCTTTTTTTCTCTCATTTTGTTTTTCTCTACATCTATTTGAATTTTAAGACAAAACTCGGTACTGCAACATTTTCTGAGGGAGGGACACAGAGCCCTTAACTGCATGAATTATGAAAGTTCTGTGCTGCAGCTCTGGATTCATCAGGGATAAAAATTAACGTGTTGCAGTGTACTCACACTATGTCTAATCTGCCACTTGGCACTACTGAAATCCTTTCCCCAACGTGTTTTTCATCCCTATTCAAAGTCCTGTCATATACTAGACCTTGTAAGGGAGACTGCATAAAGCTGTTTATTAGCAGAGTCCAGTGACACTTCTGTGCTGACAAAATATGTCTCCTAGCTGACAACACGGCTGTTAAAACCTCACAGACAGAGAAGTTCCCTCCCTAGGTCTCCCAGGTTCCTTTCACAGCTCTGCCAAGGATGTGGTGTGACTTAAATTAAGTCAATTAACTTTTCTGTGTGTCAGCAGAGCAGGGCATACATTTAGTGGGGAGAGGGAGTTGAAGACTCCTTCAGCAGCTTTGTAAAGTGCTTGAAAATATTAAGGCAGAGGCAGCAGAGAAATGCAAAGAGCACTATTTTTTCTGATCTTAAAGGCAACAAGTCACTATATAGGGTGCGAAGAGACATTTGACATTTGGACTGATAGCACAGCTGTGCCATGAGAGTCCTTGCATTAGCCTGCTCTCCAACACATTCTCCAAATGAATGTTGTATACACAGCTTTCCTGCCCCACGATGGGCTATGGAAAGGCAGGAGGAATATCCCAGGACAATAGTAGCCCTTTCTCTTTGGCTGTTAAGGACTAGTGCCCCTTTGAATCAAACATCCTAAATGCAGAACTCCTTGCTGTGGTCTCAGTCCTTCCTAGGTCTGCCTCATTTATCTACCTCTGCAGGAGTCGGGCACAAGATGACTCATAGAACTTAAAACACTCTGAGATATTACAAGTTGAAATAGTACATGGTTTGCTGTCCTCAAGCAGGCAGCACGGGAAGAAGGACCTCACGGCAAACCTCAGCATTATGTTCATTTTGCAGCATGTTGTGAGGGTTTGACAGAGCAGGGTTGTGAAGGAGAGAAAAGGCAAGGACAGAGGGGGTTCACTGAAAACCCCAAACAGCAGCAGCACTGCAATTAAAGCATATCTGCCTGATTTCAGGGCCACTTTCAGCAGGGGGGAATCCATGCTTATAGATGGCTATCTCGAGAGCAACTGTAATTGCTCCACACACCAGCACTTGGAACTTTGAAGAGTTAATTACTCTCATGCTTGCATGTATGAAGTGCTTAGGTTTTAATTAACTCTCAGTATGTCCATGGTTTATAGTTTCTGAACTTCACTTGAATTTATACTTGCAGGAGGCTTTACTTGCTGGGTAATTTTTGAAGTGATAGGGTCAGTGCTGCTCATGTACTTGGAATATTGTTGGAGTAAAAAGCTATGCCTCTGCTAATGACTTTGGAGGTAAAACTAGCAGTTGCTATATGCTGTACTTGAGTAGACTTTAGGCCATCGGCCACCACAGCTGAAGGAGTTTGAAATTCTGACTAGAGCGTGAATTGAGTTCCCCACTTATGAGGGCCCCCAAAATAACATTAAGGTGTACTTCATGACACATATCTCCATGTGACTGTTTCTGTCCCTGAGCCGACAAATTTAATGAGGGTGAGAACATCAGGATGACATGGCCAGAGCTAGACCCAGATCCTCCCATGAGCAGCAACAGCCTGCAACACTAGGAAAAGAGGATGAAGGTATGATTATGGCATAGCTAGTGAAAGGTCATATCTTGTTCTCTGGTGATCCTTGGAGGATTACTCAGCTTTTCATTTGTGCTGGTGAGCCCTTTGTGGGACTGCAATGCCATGGTACCTATCACGCATAAACTCACTTCCTGCATGCACGTCAGAAGAAGACTCGAACTTGCATTCTCACCACTCAGTGAATGACTCATGCTCATGGAGACAAAACTGGATTTATCCGGATGCGTATGGAACCACACTGCACAATCAAAATAGAAATGAGAGGCCTGACCCACCTACCACATTGCAAGTCATCATAAGCCCATTGAAATCAATTAAGTTAAATGTGTGAAATTAAGATGAGGCCTGAAGTCAGGAATCTGAGTTACTTAGACCTAAACCACTCCAAGGCATTTAATACAGGAGATTTTCCAACTCCAGAAAACTATAGGTTTCTTATCATTGCTGTCAAGGAACTACTCAGGCTTGCAGAATAAATCTTTTTAAAGTTCCTGCTTATCATAAACCTCTCTTCAGTGCTTCTGTAGTGGGTGAAAGGCCTGAGATTGACTATCCTCAGGGTAAAAAAGTATATACTTTATTTAAAAATTGCACTTAATTAAGAGTACAAAAATGTATTTAAAAGGATATACTTTATACACTTTATAGCACTGTAAGAAGTTAACAATTAATTATTATAGATGGAAGGATTTGAAAGTTTGCTGTAGTTTTGCCACTTGTTTACTTTAAGAACTCAATCATGACATATTTTACACAAGGCAGGGTCACAGATGCTCTAACCACAAACAGGGTAAAATCCCAGTCTCCCTGAAGTTAGTGGGAACTTTGCCATTGAAAGTCAACAGTTTTAGTAAGCAAACTGACCAGAAAACCCCAAATCTAAATGGCTCAATGTATTTAGCTCTGTCAATATGTTCAGCACTAGTCTTGGTTGGAAAATGCTTTATTGTGCCATGGAAATTTATAATGAGAAAAGGGGAGGGAGGGGAAAGGTGTGTTGTTGACAGCTCAGTCTTTTATAGAAAGGTTTTCTCTAGCCTTCCTCCATGGTGAAGGGTTAGAGAAGACACAGTCAGGGTGCTGGCAGAGTTAGACAGTAATTCAGTCATGTAGAGTAAGACTTTCAGAATTTTTCTAAATCTGGACATTTAATTCCACAAGCTGGTATATCCTGTTCTTTGCAAATGGCATTGCTGAATTCAGTAATTTGGGAAGAAAGTTACTGCTCTGGGCAAGTAAAGGCACAAGAATGTGTCCTGGCTTTAAAGGACAATGAGAAGCCTGTGATGGGCTGGGGAAAGCAGAGGAAACTCTAAGAAGAAGGGAAGAAAAAAGGGAAAAAACACTCAGGAACAGTCATAGTTAGACACTGAAAAGTCAGTACAAAGATACAGACATGAAGGCAAACAACCTCCTGATAGTGGGACAACAGGTAGGGAGCTAAGGAAATAAGGCAAGACTGGGCAGGAGATGCAGAATCTAAAATGGGCACACAGGAGTAGGATTTAAAAAAGAACATAAGGCTTTAATGTAAAACAAAAATATCTTCTGGATGGGAGCAACTGTTTTCATTAGAGAAATTGCCAGACCCTTGGCCAGAAAAAGGGAGGAAAAGCATAAAGATATTTGAAAACAGCAAAAAAAACCAAACCCAGCTCTGAGGCAAGAGGAAGAAGCTCAAGAGATGAAAAGGAAGTGTTTACAAAGGATGAATGTAAATAAGCAGGTACAGGGAATACTTAAAAATCAAATACAAAATACTCCACATGCCTTTCTATTGAAATCCCACATATTCCTGTAGAAAGGTAGTTACCACCAAAAAAAGCCAGCTGCAGTTTTAAAAAGCACACTCTCCATATTGCTTAGGGTGGGACATGCTTCCTATTTGCCTAACTTTTAGCTTGCTGGCCAATGTAGAATGGGAAAAGCAGAGTTTCCTTTTGGCCCAGTTTTCCTTGAAGCCTGGGAGCTGAATTCCACTTCTGACTTTGAATCATTGAGACTTGCTGTTGGACTACAGTCAAGTCACATCCCTTACCTCCCTGTGATTCAAAAAGCCTGGCTTTTAAAGGAAAAAATACACAGAAACAGCCTGTAAAGGCAGGCTCTGGACAAAGATGAGTTGCTGTGGATTAACAGATTAAAAGTGTGGAAGTCGGTGGAGCAAAATTAACAAAAAGAAGAATGTGGTGCAGTGCCTCTGGTCAGATGGAACGTGTGTCCCCCTCTTGTGTTTTGGAGATATTTCCACTGTCTCCTAAGAGGATTCAGTTCCAAAACAGACTTGTAGTAATGGTGTATGAAGATGTAAGAATGCATCCAACTGTCAGCCTGGAACCAGCTAATTAGCTAAATGGGTCTAGTGTCTGGTTGCAAACTGGGTAGATGCTTCTCCTACCTTGTAAATTCTTTGCATAATAGAGGAAATAAAACCTATTGTTTTTATGAACTTGTAATTAAGAAATGTAAATGGGGTTCCAATAGATTTATTATAGCCAGTTGGTGTTTGGTTAGTGCAGCTGGCCTGATCCTCACCTGCCAAGTGACTTGGAGCAAGACGTGTCACTGTCTGCCTCAGTTTCCCCATCTGTAGAATAGGGGCAATGATACTTGTCTTTATTTTGCTCATGATGAACCATGCAAGACTTCACTAACTGGTGCTCACAAAACTATTTGAGTGCCTTGGATGAGAGGTGCTGTGGGGTCATGAATTACACTTGGCCAGATATCACTTTCTTTGGAAAGATTATCAGCATGCTGAGCATAGTTGGGCACAGGTTGTGCTTCAACTAGGATCCACACAGTGCCTATCGAGCAACTCTTCTCTCGAGGGACAGAGAATCCCTGTGCATTTGTATGTGTCTTTATTTAATGAAGCAATTATGCGTGCTAACGACATTCTTCGAGAAACATCCTATCTAAAGTTTCCCACCATTCTTGCACTGGTAGCTTTCCCCCTTGCCTCCTCCTTTCCCTTATTAATTTATGAAGCAGCTAATTATGATCCCTCCAGGCTAAATAACTGTGCAGTTAGAGATGCACTAGATGAGTGGGTATGGCAAGGCAGTGCAGAGCATTTTTCTCTTCGCCTATTACATGTATTGTTTTAGGTAATTAACATCCACTTTGTAGTGGCAACACAGACGCCTTGCTGTCTGTACAGCTTCTTGGCTCGGATCCTTTCAAATACTCCCTGGTACACTCCTTGCAAAACCATGTGAAGTGTTATATAATTCTCTAGGTTGAAAGGCAATTGTGTACATCCAGGTTATTAAAGGGATCTATATGCGGGTACAAAGCCAACATTTCAGTTCTTATCCAAGATACCTTCAGCCTTATGGTCAGTTCTAATGACTAAAAGCTTTCAATAAAACACAGGGTGGCTTTTCTTCTTCCTCCTTTGCCTGTCCCTCCAGCAGTTTCGAGTTTCTACCTAGGAATACTTAGGAAAATACCAATATGGGTGTTACATGTTTCAGGTCAATGCTTGCTGCTTCTCAGCAATTTGAATATTGGCAGTGTGCTCAGCACTGGACAGTAAAAACCCTAAAGGCTGTCCTCATCTGATACTCACCTCACCTGAGAAAGCAGGCAACATGGAAACTAGTCTGAGCTTGGAGATTTAGCAGTATGGGAAGCTCAGGGTTCTTATACCTGTTGCTTACCAACCTTGGTATAGTGTATCTGTATGAAAACTCCAGATGAAGAGAGAGCGGTGGATTAGCTGAGTGAGAAGGGCAAGCCATGCATCCTACATGGGGCAAGTCCAAAAATGTGCTAAGCTGCGAAGGAGTTTTAATGCCAGGCAAGGTCAGGATGAAGACAGCTCTGGAAGCCTTAAGTCCAGCAATACTGTTACCAAGGAACCCTCAGGTACAGTAGAACAAAGAGTATTTGGGACAGGAACAATTTATGGGCATCTACTAACCAAGATTATTATTATTGATGGGGTCTGCATGCCTCTCTGGTGTTTGCAGGCTTTTCACAGTCCACTGCTTGAGACAATTGGTGCTGTCTCTAAGCTGAGTGAATACCCAGAAGTGCAATAAAAGGCCAGATTGAAAGAAGGGTCTCTTGCTGCTTTGTGTTGGTACAAACTCCTGTTTTCATTTTGACACTACTTAGTGTCTGCAGAGACAGATAGCAACTCCTCTTGGCTCAAATTTGCCTTTGTGAGTTAGTGTACAAAGGATATAGGCCAAGACTGGCCTGGAATAGTTTTAGTGAAAGTAGCAAACCTGGTCTTTTTTTCCCTTCCCTTTCCCTACTAATCAATAGTGTGTGTCAGTGTGGTTGCTCATAAAGTTAAGGATCAGAAAGGACTGTTGAGAGCGTGGGCTGGTACTTTGCAAGTTTAATTGCACAGCTTTACTCACAGCTTCTGAGCTGCTGACCTGCAGCATCCACAGCATTAGAGCTCAAGCAGGGCCAGCCAGTTCCAGAGTGGGGTGCCAACGGGGCCAGCTGGACTAACAGGAGCAGAGGATCTCGCCCAGCGGGTGGAAGGACAGACACCACTGAGTCATGACAGAACATCAGTCCCACTCCCACTTGGGAATTACGAGCAGCTCTCTGATGCCCTCCATACTTGCTCAACATCTTCCTCTCCAGCTTGTCACCTGTGCATGAACCCTGTGTTTTGATTAGGATGAAAAAATGCTCATCAGCGTTTTTCAGACTTGTGGGTATCATTTGCAACTCATCCTTGTAAGATAGAAATCCATCCCCTCCCAACAGATATGAAATTATTAACTGCTGCCGTAAATCAGTAGAGTGTGCTGTAAGCCAGCTGTGACAAATATCCTGGGGAGCAGCTATGCAAACAAGATGGTTGATAAAAAAGAATAGAGGAATAGAGGAAGAAATACATGTGAAGCTGTACAATGGAAAAAGAGAAATAATTTAAAAAATGAAATTGATGGGCAATTTCAAGACAAGGCTTTATAACCTTTATTACTTTTGTTAGTGGAAATTACAAATGTACAGCTTGATGAGTTTTACCAAGAGCAGTGGAAGGACCAGTGGAAAATCCAAATAAGAGTAACCCTCAACTAAAAAGTGGGGCAAAACTTGGGAAGACTGGAAGATGAGGACAGTATAAAGCTTTCAAGACAAGCTGTTTCACATTGGGCAAGGTGGAATGAAAGATTTCCATACAGACTGTAAGAGATGGACTGTGCTGGAGTCCAAGGGGGAATGAAGAAACAAAACACAAAAGAAACAATCAGTCAGGACTATTGGAGAAAGAGTGGAGGAGGAACAGTTTTCTGGCTGAATTAGACTAGCAAGAAGTGCTACATGTGGCTGCAGGACACACAGACAGGTTCCTGCAATACAGCAGGAGAACTATAGTGGAGAAACCACTGCAGTCCACGCTAAGTGTTGCTCTGGCTGGTGCTATTATTAGCTACTCTCATTCATGAGCCTCAAATTCACCAACAAATTATTTTTTAAAAAGTATATCCTCTCCATCTGTTTTCCAGCTTTTATACCAAAATTCTAATTTAAGACATTAACTGAGATGGAAAAATATTTTCCTTTCATTAACTTTGAGTGTATCCAGTTTACATTTCATGTGTTTCCATCTTTTTTTTTTCTTCTTCTTCCTGAAGGGTTTGTTTTCTGGAGCACAATGGAAACACCACACTTATTTTTTTTATTTTGAAAGCTTTTCTGAGACTTTTGAGGTGCACCTACATTTTATGAACCTGTCAATGACTCTGGCCACCTTCCAGTTCCCCTGGGGCAGGTATATGTTAAGCAACTGAAGCTACCTAGCAGAGGTACCATCCAGGACTATCCAGACCTTAATTGTGTTTCTTAGTGCTGACACCTGCCAGTAAATAGAGCATTGAAAAACACTCAGAAATGGATACACCAGTTGCATGTTTATCCTTTCAGACAAACATTTGCATTCATTCTTCTTAGAAGTAGCTAGTGGTTCAAAATGGACATATAGCAGCCTTTCATAAACACACTTTGTCCTGCACTTGACACACATGAAAGTGTCTTTCTGTATGTTTGATGTTCTGAGAGCTCCCGTTTTGGCAGGTGCCAAATCTGGCTCGAGATATCCCTAAGCCACAAACAGCCAGAGGCAGAGAGAAAATCCTGGGGAATAATCAACACGTGCTTGTCCTATTCCCATGTTCTGCCCTTAATATCTCCAGCCACTACTGGAGACAGGCCAGGGAGATGTGTCCAGTCTCACTTGGTACAAGCTGTGCTTGTGTTCCCCATGCCATACAGAGCCCAAATCAACCCCCACAAAATTCAAATAAGTAGTGTGTCCAGAGATCATGTACAACTCTTGTAGTTTACAGAAGGTACTAACATCTTTCTGCCAGTTGCAAGTAATGCAGCTGTCCCAGTGCCATGCCAATGAAAGCGTTTCAAAGTATCATGCATTCCCTAGACTCTGTAGCTCACACTAGAATCAATGCTTTGTAGTGTTATGTAAAGAAGCTTAGTGTCTCTTGTCTGGAAGATTAACGATAGGTTGGCAGAAAGAGACAATAATTGTCAAATTAAATCAATATAATTTTCAACCAGCACACAGAATAAATTTTAGACTAGTCTATAAAAATTGTTCCACAAACTTATAGAAGCAAACAAATGCAATTCCATTGGCTGGATTTTTCCTGTATGTTCAGAAAGTTGAGCTAATGTACTAATGTAAATATGTTCCTTTTCCATACTCAGGCAATCAGTCCAACATACATATTGATATAAAACCAGCAAACTTTTCATTAATATGAAAACAGCCTCTTTGCAATGGGTAATGACAATTTATGCAAAAAGCTTACTTTGTGGGAAAAATGAAGCTTTGTGAGTTTACATTTCATGTATTTGTTACAGTTATAAATAACTACTGTTTCCTTGAACTAAGTTATTACTATAGGGATATGAGTATATTCTCCCGAAGGCCAAATCTTATGCTGTTGTCACTGTCCTATTAATGATAGGTTGTCCTGAAGTCATAGAAGTATACAATCTTACACAGATAATATAACTGAAAATGGAAATGAAAATGAGATAGAAGACCTTCTTTCTGAAGTTTCTTTTGCTGTTTCCTCCATTTTGAGAGCGGTTTCTCTAATGAAGAGACTGCTGTGCTGCTCACAGACACGATACCCATGTCTATGTATCAATTTATGAAAACCTGCAGAGATGCTGATTCAAGATAACCATTGTAAAATTAATACCTGCCTGGCATAAAAACTGCATTGTCTAAAATAAACTGATTTATAAGAATTTATTGCTGAAATTATTTACAGTAAGGAAGCTGTACTGTAGTCATGCTGGTCCTGTTCAGATTGCATTATCCGTCACATTTCTAACATCCTGCGTTTCTAATGCACTGCTAAACCTGGTGTGACACCACTGAAACCCTCCTGGGTGTTTTTGAGCTTCCCTCCCTGTGTGTTATTGCCAGTATAATAAAGGGTATATTTTCTCAAGGCACAAGAGGAGTTCACACATGATTTATTGCACGCATACTATGTACTTGCAAAGACTGAACTGCCTCTCAAGCTGTGCTGGGGGCACACTGCAGTTACCCACCTAGTTTTATAGAAACCTCTATGAATTTAGCTAAATTGCATCTCCAAAGTTGCAACTTCAGAGTTAACTCACTCTACA
The DNA here is from genome assembly GCA_013401255.1 of Urocolius indicus. Taxonomy (NCBI): domain Eukaryota; kingdom Metazoa; phylum Chordata; class Aves; order Coliiformes; family Coliidae; genus Urocolius; species Urocolius indicus. Next base: position 227,092 of record WBNH01002481.1, on the reverse strand, counting down.
GCTCTGTGAACTGACTCAGAAACTCTACATGTTCTCCTGAGATTCACAAGCATGTTTTTTTCAAACCAAGGGGGAGTTTCTGGGTTGCAGTTCAATTTTTCAGTTGAGTGAAACCTAAGTGTCAGTTTGGGGCTTCATAATGAAAAATTCATTCACAGCAGCGCCACAGTGTACTGGGTTAGCCCCATGTATTTCCTCATCCCCACACACATACAGAGACAGCTCCTCATAAAATGTAGTACAGCAGCATAAACCCTCCTCCAAGCTTACACAGAGAACACACTGGACAAAATAGCTTTTTATCTAAGCTCTGTGGGCCATGTATATGAAACAAAGTTGCCAAACACAAATTAATGTGTAATTATTTTTCTTGCCTGAATCACTTTCTTTCATGTGTCATAACATGCAGAGTAAATAGCACCACACCTTTTTACTTTAATTGTGGTAATCTGATCTCTCAGCCACAAGAAAGCCTTCTCTAATGCCTTCTTTAGAATGGACTTTCAAGGCAATGCAAGAGCAGTAACTGTAATAATCATTTCTTCTTTTCTTCTGCTGTCAAAATGCAGGGGGTTGTTAAACTAATCAAAAGCCAGGACCACACGGCAAAAAAAATAAGTGCCCTAAAAGACAAACGGAGGTAAATATTTGATAGGTAATTTAAGGTGATGGTGGGATTATTTTTTTTTTCCTCTTGATTTACCTGGTAACTAATTATTTATGTGGTAAACATGAGGCTGTCTGGCTTTATGGTAATACCATAATGGGGAACATGTTATATCATTTATCTGCTGAGATTGTCTCAGAGTTTTGAGGAACAGAACTTAATAGTGGCAGGTGTCATCTCAGTATGATCATCAGGGATCTCCTGAGCCCAGAGGATCATTAAGACAAATAGGCTTTAATTAGCTAGGTTTGGCCTATGTGTTGCATTGAGTCTTTGGTAGAGAAAGGAGAGGGGCATTTACTCCAGAGCAGAAAGTCTCTTTTACTGAATCGGAAAGCAGCTCCTCTTTGTCTTATTTTGTATCATCTTCATTCCCCAACTAGCCACAGGTTAGGAATAAAAACCTACACCCAAGCTGATCTGATGAGAAAATTAACTGGAAAGCACCAAAATGTTGCCCATCCAGCTGCTTTTATGTCTAATACCCAGTGAGGTGAAAAAAAAAAGTCTTCTCAGATACCTTGGTGACTGCTAGCTTATGTCCAAGCCTAAGACCCTTGTACAGATCTTGGAGGAGGGTGGGTAACAACTACAGAAGTCAGTGCAGTTCTGACTCAGCACAACAAAAGAGCTGACCTGGAACAGAATTCAAGCTTCCTTAATGCTTCAAGGTGAGGGACCCCATTGTCCTCCTGTTTGTTTCACTAAAGTAATTGCATTCTGCTGTGGTAGAAAGCAGCAGGGATGAATTCTTTGAGACTATGGGCAATCTACCATTTGAAGTTATGCAAAGTAGCCCTGTGATTCATCTCCTGTGCTGGTGAGAAAGAGGAGAAACCTTACACCCTAACTGGCGTGCCCACGTGAGTAACCATATTCTTCAGTCTACTGGAAAGAGCATTGACAATTTTCTGTTAGCAGTGTCTCATAACATGGTTATTTCTAGTACAACTTAAAGCTCTAAATCACATAATTTTCTCCTTGTACCAAATGCAGGGAAAAGTCTTTCCCCTATGGATGTTGCATGATGTGAAGTGCTGGGTGTCTTCCTAAGGGTCTATGTTATCTAGGGCACCAACTTTCCCCTACGAGACAGAACTTCAAAGGTCACAGCACCCGTAGACTACAGAGCTTCTGTATTTTTGCTATTTTGGAGTGGAGACAGAGTTTTTTTTCTTTGCAGCCCACAGATCTGACGGAAACCTAGACCATCCTTTTGAGCCTCTACCCTCTCTGCTCCTTGGTCGAGCTGCACTGCAGAAGATTCTTATTGGCCTTCTGTTTCAGTAGGAGTCTAATTACATGCTGTTTTTGCTAAGTTTGTTGCTAACTAGTTACACGGACAGCAGTGCAAGTCATCACATGCTAATTTCAACTAGTCTCTTGATTTCTGTGTAACATTAACTCAACCAGAGTCCAAGCTGCAGCTCATTATCTGTCCTGTATACACCACTCTTGCCCAGCAGAAGAAAATGACCAGCCGGTAGTTGTTAAATTTGCTAGACAAAGCTCTGGGAAACGATGCCTTTTAACCATTCTCATTTAGAGACATATATATTGGTCTACTCTACAATATGCTTGGGGATGACCTATTTTGTTGGTTGTCAGTTCATTTGTCTTTGTATCGTTTTTGTGCTAACATCACTGAAGTCACAAAGATCTTAGAAATACCTTATCAAACTCTTTGATGTAAAATTTACCCAACTTAACAAGTGGCTTAACCAAACATCCTCATCATCTAATGCCAAAACATCCTCCTCACCCAGTCTAAACACATTCTGCTCGCACAAATTAAAACATGACAAAGCCTTACTGCATTATTACCAAACTGACAAAAAAGCCTTCTTCTGTGTCAGAGGCATATGATAGACATAGTTAGATGTTAGACATAGTATCCTGCTCCTGTTTCTACTGAAGATCCTTTTATTTCAGATTACACTTGTTCCTCCACAGCTCCCCAAAAGATCACACATAGTCAATAATGCCTATAGTAGACAGCATTATCTGTATGTTCTGTTCTCCAGTGAGAGACAAGAGGGGAAATAAAAAAAAAAAAAAAAACCAAAAACAAAAGAAAATATTCAATTAGTCCAAATGAGGATTCTTACATTTGCAGAGTACTTGCTTGGTGGTTTAATCCTTCCCAGCCTTCATGCACACAAGGCAGGATGACCATTCAGTTTGCATGCCAAGAGCATAATCACTTAAGCAATGGCCAAGTGCAGCAAGTACTTCCTATCTACCTTAAAAAGCTTATCAGCAGGTGTTGCAAGAGGTAGCATTTGATAGAATTAAAAGTGGTGACTACAGATGGAGCTAATGTAGCACCAAAACTTGCTCTGTTGGGCCTTGTTAATACAGTGCTTGTCTCTTTTATTATGGGTGTACAATCCACCCACAGAGCTGCACCCAGTATGGGATGTTTTATAATAAATGTCTCTTTCATCTAAAATAATCAAAGCCATTAGTTTACAGGAATCAGTGTCTGGAGAGATGTCTCCACCCTTTATGTGAGAGAGAGCTGTTGTAGATTCAAACAGGATGGAAGCACCATATAAACATTTAAGCAAATAAAAAAAGCTGTGAGGAAAACAAGAAGAGCTATAAACTACTACCACCCAAAGGGCAGGTGTAAACTTTCACAAGGAAAATTTCTGTAGCTGCTTAAGTGCTGTGACGTGTATTGAGAAGAGTCGAGCTATTGAGCAAAAAGACTCAACTTCTTGGAGTTGCGTCAAGCTACAAAATACATTCAAAGTTTGCCTAGCCTCCTTGCTACAATCATCACAATCTGGGGCAGGTATGAGTGAGAGCTGAGCTCCACAATAGGCACAGTGTTCTGGTATTTTCTCTTCTTCTTCTAACATTTAGAACCTTTAAAATCTTCAAGGGTGACATAAAAAAGGATGACAAAGATGCAATACACAAATGGAACATCAGTTAAGGGTAATTCCACTATCAGACAAAAAACTTTTCCTAACTAGAGAAGAAGGCCAAATGTATTGTTTCAGATCCATCCCTAGCAACAATTGTAACAGAAAGAACCAGGAAAAAAAAGCAGTAAAGTACAATAAGAAAGAAAAAATATATATACAGTACTTACATATTAAAAATATTCTTTCTAAAGGGCATGAACTCACAGAATTTTTGTTAAATGCTTATGGCCCTTTGGATTATGGAGCTTATATTTTTTATTTTAAATGCAATATGTATAAAACACAGAGAATTTATAAACTATGAAAATAAAATTTCCAGCCAATCCAGATGATTGAAATCTTCATATTTCCTATAGATTATTCCAAGCTGGTGCAAATTTTGCCTTAAGTCTCTGTATAAATTATACTGTTGATTATTACAAGGCACAGAAGAGGTTGTCTAACACAGTTTGCCGCCCTGAGTTAAGTGATGTATCAAGGTGACTGCAGCTCCTTTGCCTCTACACAGTACAGGAGCCTCCTGGATCCTTCCAGTTTGGCACTCTGACATTGCTCTGAAGTATTTTGGACAATATGCAATAGAAGAGTCTGGCACACAGGCACAGTTTTTACGTTTTGCAGGAAGGATGATGAGCTCTTGTTCCCTTTCCCAATGGGCTCTGGAGCTTTTCCCAAGCTCTCAGCTCGGGTGGATGTTAAAAGCTGAACAGTCCTGAGTTTAAGAGAGTTTACCCCACTTGACATAACCTACTGATTGAGACTCTGCTGATCCCATATGAAATCTAAAAATACTGAAGATGTCATTGTTGGAATTAAGTGTTTTATTTACTTTTCAAAATGAGCTACTACTAGTGCAGCTGGACTTCTTGTTGCTGTGAAAGTGATGGCAAATCCACTATACTTTTTCTATAATACCATAAGCAAAGATACCAATAGCTACAAGGTAGATAATGCTGTTGTACAACAGCAAATATTCTGAAAGTGCTGATTTAGTTTCTTATTTAGAAATAACCAGTTAACATCCCCTAGCCACATTCATATTCAAGGTGCATGACAAAGGTCATGCACTTTGTGGAGACTAGACTTTTTCTTGCACACTCTCTTCATATATCATAGAATTGTAAAGATGGAAATGGACTCAAGTCAGCCCCTTGCAACACAGCTGGTCCAGGCTTCCCACACTTTCACATCTTGTCAGAGCAGGTGGCTTTTGGGAAGGGTGAGGTTGCTTGGCTTCTTTGTACCTCATAGGCTGGGAACAGCACTTCATGGTACTAAGCAAAACAGTTGTAAGACTCTCCAGTGAGAGAGATCAATTAGGCAACTTGTGGAATCTCATCCTTTAGTGAAGGATCATCAGTGTCTAAAATCAAAGCTGTCCTTTTTTATTTTACATCTATGTCCATTACTTCCTGCCTAACATCAACCGAACATATAAAACATTTAAGAGTCTGCTTCCTTGTTTCTTTACGTACCCAAAGACTACCTTGACACGATATTTGGCTGTCTCTTGCCCTGCCCAGCCTAGTTTTTTCATTCTGTCTTCACGTTTCATTCTTATTCTTTAAGGGACTTGTCTGTCCTTGTCTCTCTTGGGTTTTGTGCCTGAAACTGCAGTGCTGAGCAGGGGAACAATTACTTCATATACCTCAGATACCACACATGTTTATATCTGTTAGCAAGTGGTGAAGTATAGAAGGATTTTTTTTTTGGTTAAAAAAAATCTGTGAAACTTAATGAAACTTTTATATTTGGTAAATTTTAAGTACTTTACCATTCAAGTGCCCAGATTAAGTGACATCCTTTATCACTGGGATGGGAATGCTCAGTGCCTTGTAAACTGTAGCTGCAAGACCAGGTGCTTATAAATTTTACGGTGGAGTGAAATATATATGTATTGCAGTGAAAAAGTCATCTACTATGAATTAAGGAGAGAGGCTGAATCCTCAAGTTCTATTTGCTGCTAGGTAAATAGCCATGGGCCCGAGCCAAGGAAGACAACAGAATACACTGAAGAAGAGAAAAACAAAATATGGTTTTACCCTGTTTGTATTAGGTGGAAGTTAAAAGGGTTAGAATAACAGAAATATTTCAGTGATTTAAAGTTATATGTCCTGACAGCTTTTACTGTGCTCTCTGCCTTTCTCTGCTTGGCATTCCTAGACAGACAGCCTCTATGATTCCCACAGCTACTGGAACTGTTGGAGAGTGACAGATCTGGTGTTACGCTACTCAAGGTTCCTCCTGAGACTTCTCTAAAGACAGCATAAGCATAGACTAGGTGTAGAGGATATTGTTTCTAGGTACAGAGGATTTCCTTAGATCAGTAATGAGGAATTAGATCTTCCCCTTTCTCTGACAAGAAATGGCAAGGGAAAGAAGAAAGGTCCCCACCCATTATCCAATGCCTCCCTCACTTCCTAGGAACCTGAAACGATTTTCCAGAAGTCCTCCTCACAGCTGCCAAATCTCATTGACATTTCTGTTGGGTAAGTATTTACTGCAAGCTTGAGACAGGCTCCTACCAGAGTTTTTTCCACCCCACCCTTCCACCGTGCATATACATAACAAGGCAGTTATTCATGGACTGTGCAAAAGATTAGATGGAAACTCTTGAAGCTGTAGATGGGATTCAGACAGTCTGGGGAATGTGGCAGCTTAGGAAGAACATTGGCCAAAAGTTTAGGACATAAACATCTTGCAGAAGTTCTGCTGCCTGTTGTTCTGGTAGATTATTTTTAGATTGGTGTGGTATAGAAGGCATCCTGCTGTCCTGGTTCCCTCCACGGATGGAACATGAGTTCTGCAGAGCACATTGCTAGCTAATAAGCTGGATCTGAAAGTACTAACTTAAATATCATCAAAAAACATTAATGTGGCTCTTCTGAGGTAAATAAATCCCATTTCTCACAAGCTCAAACAGGTGAGGTGGAATGCTGAACACCTAGCATCTAAGGTGGCTTGAGTCAATTTGAGCACTTCTATTTCAAGTTATTTTGTATCGTATTGGAATAGGAAAGTCTACATTTATTAGACAGAATAAAATGCAAGTAAGTGGGAAAAGAGCATAGAGGATATAACCATCCTTTGTATCAAGTAATATACAGGCATATAAATGTCCAATCTGCAAAGAGTCAATTTTGGAAACTAGGTGGTCCTAAAATCCTCAAAAATAAATTCCTGAGAAAAATATGTATATACACAGACCTAGGTGAATCAGCATCTCTTTGCAAGACAATAGCCCCAGAGAAAGAATGCTCAGAAACTTGGTTTAGGACAGCTGAGACACACATATGAGATCCATTTGCATGTTCACTCACTATTATAATCCTTCTCTTTCTCACCTTGCTCTTATTTTTACTGTAGAAATGCAAAGCTGATTTTGTCTTTGATCTCAGCTGTGGCTTCTAGATGCTGTAAATGAATAATAATTATGTCATCATCAGTCTCTTGCCCCATGTGTTCTTGGGGATATCATGTACCAACAGTAGCATTCCTCTGAAAAAATCAGACTGGAGATTATCTGCCCCTCACTGATGCATAAACCTTTTTTGAGACCTTCAATCTTAGTACTACCTCTTCTGATACCTCACAGTCCCACTCTTCTCAGGTATTAAATGAATGTTTGGCAGCTGCTTCTCCTACCTCTTTCCAATTATTATATGAGAATCCAAAGTGCAAGCTGAAAGCTACCTTCCTACACAAAGCCAAGTGTAAGGATGGTGTGATGCTGAGAACCCCAGAAATCAAAACTAGCTCTTGAATAGTAGCACTAACAAGAGGCCAAAAGCATCCTTAGTAAGCCTGCAAACGACTTCCCCTGAACAGTGAAATTCAGGCCAATTACCGTAACATCATTAGCTTGAGTAGATATGTGTGGCTACACGCATCTGCCCATTTTCTCTCCCTGCCTCTCACAATCACACCCATGAGCCATTTCTCCCATTTTCTCAGCTTTGTAATTCCTACATCTCACTTGCTTTTCACTTAGTCACATTCTAGTTCCAATGTAGTACTGAGATCTGTGCTTGAATCTAGGACAGAGAATGGTTGAGTGACCAGCAAAGACAATGTGAGTAAGAAAATCTTTGGTCTCACACTCCCTGCTTTTGCAGGATGTGTGTGTTTGATTAGTTATAGCTTGGTTTCAGATCTGAGTTTCAGTTTCTACATGTAATCTCTCTCTCCTTTTTTTGGAATGTCCCAGAAGGTAAAGTTTCTTCCACCCATAAAAGCTTGTCCCCTTTTTTTGCCTCTAGTATCAATTTCAATGTGTCCTTTGGTGTAGGATGGTTTCAGGGTCTGAAGGGTAGTTGAGGTCTGTCTTTGAACAAATGCAGGTAGCCAGAACTGTGACATGTGAAGAGGAAAGTATCAGCTTTGTGTAACAATGACTAAAAGGCAGCAGCTAAATGGGACATTTCTCCATCTCTGACTTATAGATTCTGTAACTTCACAGAATGCAGGAAGAAATTTCTGTTGTCTCTCCTGTATCTTATATACCAAGACACTGAACAAGAGTCCCACAACACAGACCTTACCTATTCTTCCAAAGTCTGCCATTGTCTAGAAGTGAGCTCTATTAAACACAGGAAAATCAGTGCATTTTAGTGTTAATACAAACACTAGCACCAGGGAGTCTTCCTGAGATGATCAAATCTAGTCCTCACCCTCCAGCTCTGCTGGTAGAAATATTAGGGAATCACAACTTTCTTGTTACAACAGACTTCAGCCTTCAGAACGCTTAAGTTCAAATCTCTCCCCCAAAATTACCACATTGCTAGATGCCAGTATCTCTGATATTCCTCCTCAACAGCTTTCTGGGGTACTTATTGACATAAATGTGCCTACATGGTTGTGACAGCCAAGAATCTATCCCCATCAGCATTAACAAGATGCCATAGGAAAAGACTAAGAAATTCCACAAAGCTCAAATCCTTTTCATAACAAGCAATAAAATCATTGCAGTCTTAGAGTAATCCGTTTGTAAACTATTGGACTTAAAAAGGCTCAGTGTCACAGTGAGCTTTGAAGGTCATCAAACACATAAGCAGGACTATGAGAAATACCCAACAACCTGCATGGAAATGAAAGTCCTCCTCCAACTTACTAACATAAAGCCAGCATTTAGCTATGTACCTCCTATATCTACAGATTAAGTATAAGGCTGATTCATGTTGGTCATCTTACTCATCAGGAAGTGCACCTGGAATTATTCAATATTGTGGGTCAGAAAGATGTGCAGACAGTGTCTCTCCTCTATCAGCGAAGCAGATACACAACCTAGGGGCAGATAAACAACCTAGGGGAAACACTCCATCCAGTGCCCAACTAATTTGTCTACGACACATCAAAAACCCACAGTCTAAGATCAGACTTAGTTTGGCATCAGTGCGATCTGAGATTGCTCAATTTCTATTTTGCATCATGAGAGAAGTAGCATTTCAAATAATTTTTCAGTTCAGATTTGCTTCAACTCATTGGTCTTATGGGTGAGCCAAATACATCTTCTTTCAAAGAGAGTCAGGATTAGTTCATCTACTCTTGCCCTTTTGTTATGCCTTCTCTTTTTATCTGCTGTTAGGGACAAGATACTGAGCTAGACAGCTCATTGGCCTGACCCAGCATAGTCAGCCTTTCTTAAACCCATTTATTCATTCACCTTCTCACTGACCTTGTTAGGGGTAACAGGATCTTGTAGTAGGGAGGCTGACAGAAGTACCTGTATAAGTTCCAAGAAGTCTAAGAAAAGATAGGTGTGTTAATTTATTTTTGATACTTTTGGGTGGAGCCCTCCTACTCATGGCAAGTTGCCATTGGATCACAAGCACACTATACTCTTGCTTCAGAGCCTTCTTCCCTCTCCCCCAGGCTTGGCTCGATATGATTCCCACTGTAGATGTCTTTGAAAACATTCAAGCTGTCATTGGTAGATGGAAAAGTAGATGCACAGCGTGTGACCTCTTTGTGAAGAAACTGTCTCTCTGCTACAACATACACTCAGATCTTGTTATTATTCCCTGTGGTGGTGCGATTTTGTTTCTTTTCTTGGAAATCATCCCTACAGACTAGTTGTGATTAAATGTCTGATGTTTAAAGCTTCCATGAGCCTTTAAAGTCCTGTTTTGCAATTTGGGCTTTAGGCCTGGGAGGTCTACAGTTCAAATCTCAGCACATTCCTCACTGCTGTTTTTAATTATGATTTGATATGGACATTATTGCTGCAGGGATCTCTCTCACACTTCAGAACACACAGTTTACTGAAAGTCAAGAGACGCCAATCAAATTGGGTCCTAGTTCAAAAGAACAGGGCCTGTAGCGGCTTCATTTTCTGCCCATAGAAGTATTTGGTTGATGTTTAGAAGCGACATACCTACGAGGGGGAGGAAAAATGAAAAAACCAAGGGGCAACCTAAAACCAAAAGACTCCTAGTGGGGTGAGATACGCTTAGTTCTGGATCACCTAGGGAAGCACTCTGCAAACACAGTAGTCTGCCCCTCCTTGTTTCTCTTTCTTATATAACTGTAACTTAAGATTGCATTATTGCACCTTCCTTTCTACAAAGCCTGCAGAGCTGGTGAAATAACAGAAGGGGAAACAAGCTGACTTGTTTAAATTTTGTGAAATTAATCGATTCTGTGATTAGGAGAATGCATTCTCCGTTTATTTCCTCAACTCTGAAAACATACTCGGCAGAGATCAAGACCTACTTCATTTGAGCATTATCTCTCTCTGCAGCTGAGAAGTGAGGTAAAGGAAGTACAGGAGCAAAGCTTTCAACAGTGGCAGTCCCCAGTCTCATGGCTGCTCACACCAGGTCTGTCAAGCCATTACTCTAGCTGGTTGTGGAGGCTCAGTTATTTTCCTAAACATGTATCTCTGTCCAAGCTCTCCCTGTCTTTAATACATACTACTGAACCAGTGGAAAAGGTGTCTTGATTTTACACCCTCTTTTCTGCTTAGCTTTGGTTTTCTTGGGAGTGGGTCTGAGCCATCCCAGCTGAGGAAGAAAGTCCTTTTCATGAAAGCATGCTGTTGAGTTGCTGATGACTTTGGCTGCAAGGGAGCTTTGATCAGGACCTCTACACTGGTTTAGTATAACCACAGACACTTTAGTAAAACTGCTTTTTATTATGTAAACTATACCCACGGCTGCCCTGAATTAAAACAATTTTCAGATGGGAGACTTTCTATGAAGGGACCATTTCATTTCATTTCTTTACTTCTTTTCAGATTTCCTGCGTTAAAAGAAGGGAGCCTGTACCATGAAAATTGCTTGAAATATTGCATATTCATTTTGAGATCTGCTACTAGGTCATGCTGGATCAGCATATTTTGCACTGATCAAGAAGCTAGATTTTATTTGTCAAGCTTTGATTGAATTCCATGGTTAAATAGAACAAGAAAGCAGGGGATTGAATAAAGGCCAAAAACTATATTTTAGAGCAGTTTGGTTTACAATATATAGTGTATGTATATGGTATAAGGATTTGTTTTGTAAGAGGAAAGAATCATAATGGAATCTATGTCTAACACCAATGTTATAAAGTCCTGAAGGTCAGCGGACAACAAGAACACCAAAGAAGTAGCATGTTAAGATTCACTGGCCAGGTATCAGAAGAAGGATTTTGGAATCATCATACAGGTCCTATACAAACTGTTGGATGTCAAGGCTCTGTGATTATTCATTTAGGATTTAAATGTGACATTTGCATTCAGGTTTTTTAAAGTCTAAACTCACTTTAAGTGTGAGCCAGGTATCAGAAAAATCAGACATTGGCATGGTGTCATAATGTCAATCTGGACTCTTTGTTTAAATTCTTGTTTAGAGATTTCAGGCCCAGGAGATGGTTTTCATACTTTGTTATTTGGTCCCCAAGGCGATACTTCTAATTGAGGATAGTGAGGGAGTTGTGACATAGCATTAAAATTATTACAAACATTCTGGTTTTCCCTTTAGAATGGAAAGGTAAAACTTAGTTTCTCAGCTTCTTGAAGTTCCTGTAATACCTACGTAATCATGTTCTTTATCATATTACTGGTTTAAGAAGGCATAGAGACATCATTTGTTTGAAGCCTGTATTTATTTTATGGCATGTACCTCTGTCGCTATTTAAGTCACAACTGTTTTACCATCATGCCTCAGAAACAGCAGAACTGGAAGTGCTCAGAACTGTAAGCTGCATAATTGTGGCAATTTTGTTTTATAAGGAGGCATCTAGGAATATATAGAGACAAACAGCTTGTGAATACTGATAATGGTAGTGTATGTGGGAACGTAAACCTCACACACATGGCTGACTGCAGACTTGGACTCCTCAGATATAGACAAGTTTTCTTACCTGAACTCTTCAGGAATGTTAACAATGACAGGTCATCATCCTAAATAGTCTTCATATGTGCACTCTAACACAAGCAGACTCTTTTTTTGAAGTTTTTACTGAACCATAGCCAAAGTCCTTGGAAACCCACACTACAGTCATAGGCATATCATGCCTTGTCAGTAGCTGAAACACTAACAGGTGGGCACATGTTATCCCAGGGAGTCTCAGTCCATGGTGAGATCATCTGCCATACACACAGATTTTGTTTTTTTCACTTGGAATTCTCCACCCACCTCTCCTAGACTGTGCATCACAATTGTGCCAGCCCTGTGAGCAAGGAATTTTACTAACCCTTCCAAGCCACCAAAACAGCAAAACTGGAACAAAAGATAGAGGCGTCTGACTTCAGTTATTTCCTTTTTCTCTTCTGGTTTCCCATCCTCATGCACTGAGTTATTATGTGCCCCAAGATTAAAACACTTTCACACTATCAAGGTTTCTGCATTCAGAATCAAAAGAAGACTGTAATACGTTGCCAGTTTGCCAGCACGATTTGCCAGACTTTCCAGGCTTTCAGCCTCAGATATCATCATATCAGCAAAGAGGAAATATCTGACATTGAAGAAGAGTTGTACTCCCAGGAATTCACTCAGCCTTATTTCCCAGCCAACTTACTGTGTTTATAAATGCTGAACTAGTTGCACCCAGCTACTGAAGCAAGTAATAGACTGGGCATGCCATGACTTCCCAAAGCCACATGGTTACAGTTATAGTTCCATACATGCACTTGAACATTTCTAACAGTTCCAGACTGAGCATGGGGTTTTGTGATGTCACTAACCAAGACTGTGCTTCTTGCTGTTCTTTCTGTAACTAAAGCTTCTTAGGGACTTTCAGGGTCATTTATTTGTTTTTAAGGAAAATGTAATTTGCAGGTTAAGAAAGAGCACTGGGGTCAGGTCTCCTGGGTGTATTCTTCTGAGTTCAGTTACCAGCTTCTCCATGAGCATCCATGTGATAGGAATTGCGCTTAATGAATGTATACAGGGCCCTTGGAGATGAAGTAGGTTATTGATATGCAAAGTATTTGTTTGAACAAAAGTATTTCCTCATACTTATGAGCATGAGTAAGAAAAACATGAGTAGATGATGTAACTCTGGTCCTGCACTGTTGGCTCCAAACACTTTTTGTAGCTGTACTGGTAAAACTTCATGCTCCTAATTTGACCATCCTTGAGGGACACAGTGGCCCAGAAACAATACATGCAGCCAGCTTTCACATACTGAAGCTTTCTGTCTCATCCAGTGGTCATGGGCATTTACTGAGATGGTATTTCAACCAGTCACCCTTTACTCCTTAGTAATTACACTGTAACTCCCTTATAAATCCCCCAGGGTGTCTATGTCAGTACAGTCCCTTTGCACAAGACAAGAAAATAATTTCCAAGCCAGTTGATCCCAAGATGGAGGAATGGCAAGAGAGGCCAGACTCAAGTATTCAGTCACAGCTGAGCTGGTGCCCCTGACAGAAGGGCTGGAAAGAAGAGGTGTTAATGCCGCTGTGCAATTACCAGCATCAAGCTTGTGGAGAGGAGATGAAGTAAATCATCTGTGCTGAATTTCAACGTGCTTATTTTCTCATTTTACTTTCTCAGAATCCCTCTAAACTCCTCTTTCACCTCTGCACAATATGTGATGGCAGTGCTACTGCCTTTTGACACCATCCTGGCAGCTACTCTGACATACAGACCCTGTGTTAGGCCTCTGCTAGGCTTCTGCTAGGCCTTATTTGGCTTGTGTAGGTCCAATTTTAGCCTGCTCTCTGTATTTTTTTCCAGTCATAAAAGCTGTTATATGTTCCTAGAAAACTGGAGAAGTGTGATCCTTTCCTGTAGATGTCTGAAAAAAATATAGTTTACAAGTCTGATGTGGCTTTCACCCCATGTCCTAATGCTAATGCAGCTCTGGCGTACAGATTAATACTGCAGAGAAAAAAATGTATCACTGAACAATAAACGACACTATTAGGAGCCAGGGGAAATATCCATTTCTGGGTGAAAGAAACCCAAACAACTGAAGCATGAAATGAAGCAAAATAGCACAGCTGATTCTTATAAATTTGTTTATATGTTCTGTGTGTATCCTAAAGAAAAAGTTTCCTGGAATTGTGGGGTGTATCTATGGTAGTTTATTTGACTCAGAGCTGTAATACTGGCCTGCCCACAGTAGGCATGTGTTTTCCATAGATGACTTATTTTTATTATTAAATGTATTGAGCATACATAAAAGGAACATGGCAAGATATAGCATCTGAAGTTCCAATTATTAAGTGGTTGCTAGATGAGAATTCATTTTACCCAATGTGTTTTAGGTGAGGACAGAAGGAAAGGGAGCAGTCTAAAGACTTGAGTGATGAAATTCAGGGTTCCCTAAAGTGGCAGCAATACTGAGTTTTGCTGTCTCTGGGATAACGAGAGAAAACCAGACTGAGGCTCTGCAGCTTTTGTCTCGGAGGAAAGGGCAGTTGTGGGTTGGGGAGTAAAGAAAAAACCAAAAATCCCTGCAAAATCAAGCCATGTGTTTCAGAAGAAGAGTTAAGCTGTTTCTCAAAGCTTTTATGCATCTCCAGGCCCTGGCAACCTACTGCCTCAGCAAGCTGCCAGCTTCACCTGTACCAAAAGCTAGTTTGAACATGCCTGGGGACTGGAACATTTATTAAACGACCAGTGACAAATCCTTGCATTGCACTGTACAAACAATATCATCCATATAGCCCTTGCCACACAGAGGTTATAGAAAATCCAGTAACATGTTATGTTTAGTCTCCCTCTGAGGTCTCAAATGGAAGAGGAAGAAAATGATAGGCACGTAGAAGGGTTATTCTCTCATCTTTATTATGCTTCCAAGCCAATAGTAAACAGGCTGATAGGTATTGCACAGGAGAAAGTATAAAAATTCAAACTGGGGAAACAGTCAAGAATCAGGCTGAGGGTGTGGGTATTTTTGGGCCATACCAGAAATGGTGCAACAATGTTCTGAGGAGAAGCGCAGTAAAACCATGTGTAAAGAGACAGTAGCTTGCAGCTAAGGAGAAAGAAAATGCAATAGGAACTAAAAGAATGGCATTTTTTTAAAATTCCTTCTCCTCAGGTCATTTTTTTGACCAACTCATTTTTTCCACATTCATGTTGATAAAAGCATTATAATACCATTCATGCTTAGAGGCAGGGTAGCGGGGGAAAGGTGTCTATTTGCTATGAAATCCTATGTAGTCTGTTTGTGTTGCACTATGTCTAAAAAATCCTTAGGTGATGAACTCTTATATTCAGCTCAATGAAAATGTGGCCTGAGAAAGAAATAATTAAAGCCTGAGTAAGGTCCACATCAACTGTAATCTGCTTTAACCACACCATTTCTTGAGATAACCTGCTTTTTTTAAACAGTTGTCACACAAACTGCTTTACACCTTTACCACAAAGCAAAGGTTAACCAATAGTCAGAGATACAGGAGTTTTCTGAGTTTCCCAAATACAGAAAAATAAAAAGCCAAAGCAATCCACCAGTGTCATACTTTACCTTTGTGTTAGTTTATAAATAAGAGTGAGAAGGAAAGTATTACACTTTGCCCCCAGGTTCAGACTGATTGGTAAGAATCTCAGACACTTTAAGTAGGCGCCACAAATTGTGTAAGCTCTGACCTGCTGGCTCTTTGCCTAGTTCACATGACAGAGATATCTGATGGTTTTGGCAAGGCAGATTGAGGTGGAAACGTGCCTAGAAACCAACAGAAACAGGGCAACCATCTTAGGAGTTTAGAAGGGGAAACAAACATATATGTAAGGTGTAGTTCTGTGCTTTCTGGGGAGAAAGAAAGAAGTGGGTTTTTATTATAATAAATCCATTTGACTCCTTTACCACCATACAGATAGGAAGCAGAGGGAGTACATTTGTATTTTGAAGGCAAGGAATTCCTTCAATCTTTAGAGCAGTTTTTTAATTACTGTAATGATACTGCATTTGTGCTTGGCCCAAACTAAAGTGACTCCACTTTTGTTACAGCTGCTTTAATTGTGCAACATCTTGTTTCCAGGATCCTGGAATCTGCAAAGCTGAACAGAATAGCAAATGTAAAACCATTGCTTCTCTGGTGTGCCTTTCCGACTAGGGCATTTTCCCCTTGCTTCAGTAAACATTGTTCAAGTGGTGAGGTAGAAGTAGGCATGCTGGCAGCTGCCAGATGTGATAGTGCCTCAGGACATAATGTAATATGAATTCAGAAAAACAAGACATAGGAAGCATCACTCATAAAATTACTGCTCCTGAGTATTCTTCCCCCACCTTTTTTTTTCAAGCGCTTCTCTTCCTTCGCAGTTCAATACTTTCTAAAGTAAACCTCCCAAAACAATTGCTTATACAAATTCAAGAACTGCAAAGAAGAAGGTAAGATCCATGAAGTACTTTTTGTCTGCTGCCACTACAAATTGCACAAACCTTATGTCTATGGACAGTTCGACAAAGAAACAGATCAGTGAAGAAAAGAATCCCTGAAATCCAGGAAAGTATGAAAGGAAGGAGGAAAAGACACTAAAACCTTTCTCTAGTGTAGCCTTTCTCAAACTCTTGTCTGTCACACATTGTTCTCTTCACACAGTTCATTTCTACAGGTTGTTTTTTTTTTTTCCTTCACTAGGTTCCCTACTAAGCAATTGATTGGGGATTTAGCTGCTATTAGTAAATGAAAGACAGCAAGATAATTAGGAATCAGGATGTCAGAGAGAGAGAGAGAGAATGATTTGCTGAGTGATTTATTGATGATTAATTTTGTACTAATGTTCTTGCACACACTGAGGTCGTATTACTCACAAACAGTTCATACAGTTCATACCAAAGCAGGTCAAAAAGAAGCTTTGTTCTAATTGTATTACTACAGATACATACTACAACTGAGCAGCATAAGGATATTTGCCATATGCTTGTCTGACTACTGCAGTGGTTTAGTTTTTAAAGGCTGTTCTCTAATGCCATATTTATTTGATTTATGTGTAAAATTTGTAAAACAGACCCATCAGAAAATGAGTCCTTAATGCATCTTACAAAATCTATAACAAAAAGTATTCACCAAAGGACTCCCCTGTGCTATTAGTATTTGTACTGCTGTGGTGCCTGAGGCCCCAGCTGAGATCAAGGCTCCGGTGGTGTCCAGTGTACAACTAGATAATGAGAGACAGGTTTCCCTCGCTGCCCTGCAACGACAAAAAATGTTAAATAGACTGAGAAAAGGTGACTGAAGAAACAGATCTCAGAAAAAGAGCCCACTTCTCCTATTTCTAAGTCAAGGACCTATTGGCAAGATCACTTAAATATGTACCTGAAATATCATTGCCAGGGGTCTATCACACAAGAGGTTCAGTAGATGATCCTGGCACAGGTGCTCTGATAGTCACAGGACACGGAGGCAGAGAGTTCCTAACTCACATATTGCCTGTCAGGTATCCAAAACCTGAGTTTGTGAACAAAAATAACCTACCACCCTTCTTAGCTGCTGGTTACTAAAGGAAGAAGTTGGTCTCAAACAAAGTGGGGCACTGTGATACCTGTTGATCTGACCTGCTTTTACAACACATTGCATCAGACAAAAGTGGTAAGGCCTGTCTTCACAGAGTATGAGCTCTATAGAGCTCATGTTACTAATAAGACATCATTACTAATTTCTTCCACTTCTTAGGTTTGATTTAGAAAATCATTTGTAGACAATGATGATTCATCTACTTAAGTTCTTAAACAGATATCCACAAATTGTGCAATTGATTCTGCCATGCCTGAGACAACGAGGCTGCCTTAAGGTTTATCTCAAAGGATCATGATGTTTAATTGGCAAAATGTCAATTCCTTATTATTCCTATTCACAAGAAAAAAAAAAAAAAAAAGCTGTTAAATTGGGGTTAAAGCTGACCTTATAGAACAACAATTTAAGGTAAAATTAATAGCATTATACTCTATC
Organism: Urocolius indicus; assembly: GCA_013401255.1. Taxonomy (NCBI): domain Eukaryota; kingdom Metazoa; phylum Chordata; class Aves; order Coliiformes; family Coliidae; genus Urocolius; species Urocolius indicus. Next base: position 209,163 of record WBNH01002481.1, on the reverse strand, counting down.
ACAAAAGCAAATCTGTTACCATCCAAATTGTCAAAATTAAGGATCAACTTGCAGAAAATGAAAAAATATATTAATGGTGTGGGAGTTCCCTACAATCATTCCTGTGTCTGCCCACTTTCAGCAAAAAACTCATGTAAAGTATCTCTTTTTTAAAGTCATCATCAAATATGATTATCATTTTCTCTCAAGAGAACATTTGCTATCACTAGAATACCTATCATTTTTCTGGGAAGATCAGAGAAAAGAGTGTATTTTAATATGAGAAAGGCCTAAAAGAGCTTTCCTTGTTTAATCAGAGTAAATCAAGAAAGGTTTAGTCTGGAAGGTGATATGAGTGTTCCTTATAAACATTACAGAGCAGGAAGGGTAACTATTAAAGCACAATGCTAACACAAGAAAGAATGAAAATAACCGGAATAAATTGCCTATGAGTGACCTTAGTTGTAAGTGAAGAGGATCCTAGCTGTCAGGGCAATGATGTTCTGAAATTAGTTTATATTTGGAAAGTTAAAGCTACAAGTTTAACTGTTTAGATACAGATTAATAAATCATTAGATGAACTGTGCCATTTTCTCTGACAGTACTAACCTGACTTAAATGAGCTAGGAGATCTTTCTCCTTGTCTGTAATATAGCTAGTGCCAACAGCTGGTTCACAGGAGAGTAAAGCAAGAATTCATCTTTGTTAAGAGCTGCCAAGGCTTCATCACTGTTTGAATTAGATGTTTTTTAAAAAAACATGGTCATTCAACTGTGTACAAATTAATACTTCATCATGACTGAGATCAATATGAAATGGCAGCCAGTCTGAGAAGTGGAATTCGTGGAGCATTCTCTGGGGAATTCTCTGTATTTGCTGTTTTGGCAGCTTGTACCACAGAAGGAACTTTCTGTTAGTAAGAAAAATATGGGAAAAAAATGACCATTAAACCCATAAAATGGACTCAAATATAGCCCTTGTATAAGATTTCTATGAATTTTAATTTAATGGGGAATGTCTGTAATGTTCTATTAAATGTTTCTGAACAAGGAAACTCAGATATGGAAGGCAAAATTCATTGAAGAATCTATTCCTTCTTTATTTTAAGTTCCATAAGATGAACTGTTTTCCTTGTAAGTTTTTGGAAAATTAATTCTGCCATCAAAAAGTAAGTGCTTCATTTAGAGAGCGAAAGATTTAACAACCACAAGAAAATGAAAGAACCTAGACTCATATGAAAGACCCAACATTAATCATTTCATAGTGAAAATCATTTTCATGACATGCCTTTTTGAGTGCATTTGGCATTTATGAAAGGCGGTTCAGCCCATAACTGCTCACATACCATCTTTAAAAAAAGAGCAAAGATAGTAATTTGCCTTCAGACTTTCTTACTGGACCACAGCTTAGTGTGTTTGTTGCTTTTCCTGTCTTGGATTTACTGTAAAATACAGTGACCATGCAGTCTCCCTAATTGGACCTTCCTTATTTCAAGAGGGATTATTTTCCCTGTTTTTCACAGCAATTCAGATGTAAGAAACTTTAAAAAAAATATAGTGAAGGAGAAAGAGTAAGACAAGCAAGTGTTACCTGTTCTCAGGCGATGTCCTGATGCTTTGCAACCCATCCAGAATACAAGGAGGCACTCAGTTCTTTCTGAAAACTCTTCTGCACATCACAGCCAGGAGAAATCAAGTTATCCTCTATCAGTGTCAAGGCAAGGGCTGTTGGAGTTTTTTTCTCTGAAAGCTTTGCTACAACTAATTTTATTTTTTTTTCTTAAAGGCTCAGGAAAGGTCCTGAACACCTCTGTGGCAGGAATAAGGTTTACTAGGATAAGCCAATGTAACTGTACTTCTTTTAACAACGTGATTTGTGGTGCACAAATATCCATATGGGTCATCTATTTCTGTGTCCTTCCACATAACTATATGAAATAGAGTACATCACTAAATTCTCTGAAATATTGCCATCTTTGGGGCAACAGGTTGTTCCAGATTCTGCAATGGTAGGACTAAATCCTAACTTTGAATTTTCCTTATTAGGAAAAACTACCTTTATGAAGTTACCTGGTTTCAGTTAATCACAAAGCTACAAAGTTCCTGAGCATAGTAAATGTCCATGCTACTTCTTCCTTACTTAGAATAGCTCAAGTGGGATTTCATTGCACTTTACTGGGAGTGACTGATTTTCCTAAAATGCAACATTATTTCTGCTCCTGCAATTTTCTGCAAAGTCAGGAGACTATTATCAAAATTGTGGAAACTTCTCTCTGCCCAAAGAAATCCACATCAGTTTCTCCTATTTTTTTTCTACTTGTATATATTTATAAATTAATACTCTTTTGTTATCGAGTGTATTTCAAAGCACTTGGATTCTTACTCTACAATTAGGGATTTTGTATTAGAGCAGAGCCAAATAAATGAAAAAGAAAAAAAAAGAGAGAATGAAATGTATCTGCTTTTTGTGATATCATCATAGGTAAACAAAGAGTGAAAACAAAAGCACCAATATGAAGCTGCCAGTACTAATTACTGGGTGGGATGTGAGGTATACAGTGAACAAAGAATAAGAAAAAACATTCAGTGTTCTGATGATTGCACTTTGTAGGTGTCTTTAGGACACTTGTGCCTAAAGTTCTGGCATGTTCAGCTTTCATGAGTTACTCGATGTTAACCAAGTTGGAAGGCTTTTTCAACCTTTAATCTTGAACTGGATGTTGAATATTCTTTCACCCTAGATGAAACCTAAACCCTCACAGTGCTAGAATTTTTTTAACCAAAAAGTCCACTAAGCATGAAAAAAAAAAAAAAATCCGAGAATAAGAAGTTAGGGTCTATTAATATGAAAGCTCACACTGATGGGTTTTGTCTCTGTGGAGCATTAGCAAGGACTCTTTTCTCTTCTTGGTTATCCGTTTTCTAAATACTTGTTGGAGGTCAGTACCTTTCAACCTTCCACCTTTCTGTAATATATAGTTGAAATTAATTAATATGTTCAACAGTTAGTAGAAATGCAGAGAGAAACACATGCATATGAAGACAAACAATGAGCTTCTGTCCTTAAAAAGCAAAAAAAAAAAAACCAAAAAACAACATATTAAATGAAATTTGGGGTTTGGTGTGGAAAAGGCTGCAACAATTCCTGATAATAGGTAATGGTTTCATTTTAAACAAACATTTGTACAAAAGCTATTTAAATCTAATGTGTTGGATGGGATAAATCACAGAATACATACTGCAAAGGAGATCTTGGATCAGAAGTTCTCAAACGTTTCCACTTAAGGAAATAGATTTTCTCATGGATAATTCTACTTGCTCTTGATTATAAAATACCTCATGTGTATCTAGAGTAATTTGCTTGCATAAAATCCAAGTGCAAGCAGGAAACAATTAATACTATTTTACATTGTCTTCTAATTAAAGTAGAGATAAATTAGGAGGGGTCACTAAAATGTGCTCTCTTTGAAACAACCTCAAAATACAGAGGAACGGACATAGACATGCAAAACAATACAAGACAGTAAAAGCCTGTAAGATACAGAATAAAACAGATGAGGTAAATTGAATGCAATGTGCAAATGACACACAGGATATGCCTTGTACTGGGTGAATGGTCCATTTATTAATAAACAGAGATCAGTATGTATAAAATAGTATTTTTCCATCCTCATCCTGCATCCAGTAAGTAGCATTTAAGTAGGATTCCAATTCGGCCTTTTGTAGATAGAAATAACTCAAATTTTGAGTAACTCCCGAGAGGTGGAATTTTCCAGTACTGCAATTTTGCTTCAAGGGGTCTTAGCTTTTCTTGAATGGTCCCTGGATAGGAGTAAAGTAAAACAGAGCCTTGGCAAGAAAACAGGATAACGTAAGAGCAAAAGACAACGGTGCAGGAGTCCATGGCAAAAAATCAAAGGCAAGAGTTGTTACACTCATTAGATTGAGAGCAGTGAGGAAAGAAGCAGTAGCAGCAAGACATATCTGTGAAAGCAGACTCATTGTTTTTGCACTTTATTATACTCAGTAAGTCATACTGGCAGTTTTATATCAAAGTTTTTGTCTTGACAACTCATTTACCTACAGCGACATAAAAAATGAATATTGGCACCTTATTTCTTGGCTCGTATCTGACATTAACTAATTAATTAACTAATAAAATATCACTAATTGCAGAGACAGTGATACAAGCCAAAGTTCTGGCATATTTATTTTGATAGCAGATAGCACCGCAAATCACTGCTAAGCGCTAAGAATGGAGAGTAATCTGATGTGTTTTGCAGACAGAAATGCTTGCCTGACAGAGCATCACATTAATGAGGCAAACTACGACTTTTGCACAGTGGAGAGATCAGGACGTAAATATCAGGGTGTAACCCTGCAGAGGAAAATCCTCTAAAGACTTGTTGAAAGATGTGGTATCAAATGAATTGCTTGCTTCTTAGAGACTGCTTTGATATTTATTGGTTCAAATTGCTCCACTGACTCACTCTTGCATAAGCTTTCATGCCCCATTTTAATCTTGACATTTTGGGAAGCCAGTCTGAGGCAGAATAATGACTAGGTTTACAAAGGATCAAAATTAAAAAGAAGCTGGGCTGTAATAATTATAGTCTGTGCAAAAAAAAATACATTGAGAAAACAGAGTGAGAAATGAACATATAGCAATGAACAGAGTGGTAATGCCAAGATATTTAGAAAGCAGAGCCCCCAGTTTGGGAAATCAATCATTCCTGTAATTGGATTTCAAGACACACAAATAGTTTTTAAGTGTGTGTGTGCATGGGGTGTCATCTTCTTTACAAAATCTCCTGAAGTCACATAGCTGAGATATTGTGCTGAGAGGTAGTATCTGGGAAATAAAGTTCTCTATTCACATGTTCCCTGAATTCAGGGGACATGGGAAAACAAGGGAAGAGAGCAGGCATAAAACAAGCTGAAACCAACCTTATCCTTCCAAAACAGATGATCCAGCACTAGGGCTTCCACTTCTCCTTATTGGTATAACATGTAAAATGAGAGTTATTGTTCAGTACTAAACATAATGAGTGGTAACACAAGCAGCTGGTGGACTTTGCTGAGCATACTCTGTTCAACAGCAGTGGTGGAGTATGGGATAAAGATATCTGTGAGATAAAGGAGGAAGATAGGGGGAAAACCTGTCTTACCACACCTTGAGAAGGCCATGTTTTGGGGTAAAACAGGGCAGAATGAGGCCAGAAATACTTTTGTGTTTCCAATTGACCTCTAAGATATTATATCTTGTCTTATCTCCACTCTCTGACAGATGGGTAATGGTGGCAGTTGGGTGTACACTAGAACAAAGAACATCCAGTGATGTTTTAAACATCAGGGCCAATAGCATAAGGAAAATTACCAACATGTTTCAAATATTAGTAAACAAATTATTCAAAGCAGAGACCGAAGCCTACAAGGACAGTGATTCAGTGCCCCAGGAATTCATGCCAATTTTAATTTTCACCTGAACAATGCCTGTAGCTGGTGGATTCACTGGAGCAGTCTGCAGCTCCCTCTTTGTCACTTCTCAGTCTTGTTGTTTGGACACGCATTTCAGAGTTGAAACAGTGAGAATGATATCAGAAATAGCTGTGGTTAACCCATTCATTCAAAGAAAGATAATTGCCTTTGTATTCAGAACAAACGTGCCATCTTGGAAATGTTGGTGCGCCTTATTTTCCAGCATGCTCATATGACTTTCTTTAAGCACATCACAAACTTAGATTTTGAGCTCTTGAGGGCAGAGTTTGTCTGTTTCCTGATATATATGAATTGTCCAATATTGTCCAACATATATCTGAATTCTCAGAAAGGCCTGGAAAGTCTGAGGCACTGTAAGGAAAGGAAAGAAAGCCTGTGTAGAAAATCTGTATCTGTCTAGAACAGATGCACAATCCTACTCTAAAAAACTGGGCTTTGAATAAAATGTAATTGTAAACGTGTAATTTACAAACACACTACAATTTGGATGAAGAAATTGTTGGGGTTTCTTTCAGAGAGCAACATCTGAACTTGCTTTTCTTTATCTATTACTGTTCTACATAATTCTAGGAGATAATGTCGAAAGCTAGTGTAGAAGGATGCTGATATGGTCATATGAACTGATTTGTCCTACACATCTTTCACTAGATAAAATTTTCATCTAGTTCATGAAATAAGCAAAATCATGCTCTTAGCCTTGTCAATGAAACATGTGAGTCAATCTACTGATCTGCACATGCACAGAGATACCTTGGAGCAGAATAAATTCAGCATAGTCAGGTTGTCCATCATTTCTCATTAATTTGGAGTGTGAAATCTGACCCTAGTTATTCACAGCAAAGCAAAACCCAGCAAGATGTGGAAAGTTTTTAATGGTGCTACTGTCCATTCCAACTTTTAACAGAAAGAGATTACCATGTTTTCCCAACTGCTGTTAGCTAGGAATAAACACTTTAAACTTGTGTGGGCAGGGTAGCAAGGCACAAAATACTCATACACACTGAACCTATTTTCCTCTTTGTTTGGATACACATAATTTTACATCAAGTCCAAATGTATTATGAACTTGGGTCAAACAGGCATAAAAGTAGAAAAATGCTAGGAGTGTCAGGACCAGATCTAGGCAGTTCATAAAGCAAAGTGTGGAGATGTGATTCACCAAGCATAGAGCCATAAATGGCCTATGATTATTGATTCTGCCTTGTGTTGGAATGAATCCTCCCTGGAAATTATTTGAGCATTAAATACCATTGATCAACGTTTAATATAGGTCAGTCTTGCTCTAGATCTAGGCTGGGCTTAATTTCTTTTCTCCCAAATACTCCCACCTCCCTAGCAACATGTGATTAAACTGTTCTGATTTCTTTTTTAGATGAAGAACTTCGTCTCCACAGAAAACAAAAGAAGATTCTGTCGCAAGACAAAATTGAATCAAATTCACCAGGAGTTTTTCGGTTCAATTAAGCTGTGGGATCGTCCATATCATAGGTGCGAATCTCTCCATGCATTATAGGACCACAGACAGGGATGTGGCAAAAGGTAAAACCAGGAATTATGTCTTTAAGAGCTTGTTGGAGACACTTGTAATCTCATTTTATTGGTGGTACCCTCCCCAACATAATGAACTTTGATGAAATAATGAAGTAGCTGTGGCGCCTGTGAAACTGAGCAGGCAGCTTTGCCAGTTAAAGACCTCCCATGAACACAATCGCCCAGGCAACAACTCTAGACTGCAGTGAAGCCAGAAACTCTGGCAAGTCAACTCTTCCCGCCTCTTAACTCCTTGCAATTCTGCTTTTCAAGCCTTGGGAAAAAAAAAAAAAAAAATTATCCACTTAGGTCTGTGGTTTAGGGATAAACCTTAAAAAAAAATACATTTTGTGAGAATCCACTGCATTGTTTAAAATGGCTCTGAGTTCAGGAGCCAGCAAAGTTACAGGAACCATAAGGCTGGCTCTGCCACTAAGCTAGTTCACATGTCAGAGGAAATGAATACATGGAAGACTTTAAATAGCAATATTTTTAATTCGGCAAGGTTTCCACCCCCTGCCAGACTTGGAGAAAGTGCAACAGATGGTAATAGGAATCTGTAAATTCATCATTGTTGTTTTTAAGAACTTGGATCAGTGGAGTACAAACATTTAATAATGGATATAATTAAATTCTTTGCTAGCTGTTTTGACTCAGAAGCCAATTGGCACCTTAATGTCATTTCATTTATATAAAATATATAGCAATTCTGATTCAGAGAACTGTGATTTTACAGAGCTGGAACTGTAGATGAAACAAAGATGAAACAAAGAAACTAGAGTTAGGAACATCCCTCAGATAATCTGTCTCTTGTTTGGAGTTCAGATATTCAAACTCTAATCTTTATAATCAAACTCAAGTCCAAATCAACTAAAAGCACAAGCGTTTTCAGTATCACTAATGACTTTATGCGCTTCAATTTGCAGATTATTAAATGAAGATGTCTTCAGGTGACCTGATTTTAATAGGCAATATTAAGCCATTTGAAAATCAGATTCCCCCAGTGGTGGAAAATCCATGGCATCAGCTAACTTGATGAGATTTCTGCCGTTTTGATGATGAACTGTTCTAAGAACTGCTGGCTGAATTTTCAGTGAATATAGAGCTACCATTGAAAGCTTTACCAAAAGCAGATCCAGATGTTTAATCTGAAAATTGTCTAGTTCACCTACCTCTACATAAGAACAAATTCTTATTTTGGTTGAAAGGGAAACTGTAGCACTTCCATATTTGGTTTGTTTTTTTTTTAAACAAAACAACAAAAATAAAACAAACAAAACCCTCCAAAAAACAAACAAAACAAAACACTAAAAAGCCCCGACCCTAATCATTAAATTATTTTAAGTGAGACTGAGGAGAGCTTTTTGGGATTGTTTATTGTTGGGAATTTTCGTTTTGAAACAGACTTCATGCTTTAGTAGGCTGATTCTCAGCAATCCTTGACACAGCATCTGAGGTAGACAAATATAAATGGGAGTAAAATCACAGTCAGGTTTACTGGGAATGTTCAGAGCATCAGCTCCCATTAGGGCTTCTCAGACCATATATTTGCCAAAAAAAAAGGATAGCATGGAAGTCATGACTTAAGACACCCTTTTTTCCCATTCCATGCCTTCAGTCACCCACCGCTTTGTCTTGCTGCTTTCTCAGTTATGTCTCTCAATTAGCTGAAAATATTTGACTGGAATAAATAAACAGCCTTTGGCTTTGCATTTTTTTCCTAAGTCAAGTGTATTTCCCCATCTGCTTCCATGACCAGATCCATCTGTGCTGGCACAGCTGAGGAAGGTGATACACATAGAATGGAAGAGGAATGGGACAGAAGAGATAGGGTAGGAGGTAATGCCCAAACTAGTGTTGCTGCTGAACTCCCCAGTGCCAACCTGCAGACCCACGGTCCAAACACCACCAATGTTTCTCCTCAATGCCATTCGGCCATGGCTAGAAATATCCTAGGTTTTGAGTGGTTCAGGGTCTTCCTGAAGCTGTGCACTCTTGTGTTCATCTAGGACCGAGATAGTTGTTCTCCACAAGTGCTTGGAAACACTTCGAGACATCAAATCATCCTTCTCTCATTCAACAGAAGGATCAGGTATATGAATGTCTATGCAGCTGTTTCTGTCAGCCTGTATATAGGATTGTGCGTAAGGATGGGAGTATCCAAGGTCCGTGCCATTCTCCAAAGGTACCAAGTAGACACAAGGTAGTCAGATCATCATGGATCTGGAAGTCATCATAGCACTGATTTTGTGGCTAAGGAGCCCAAGATTGTGCCTTTTCCACAAAAAATCTCTGATCGCTCATGAAAGCTTTCAGATATCTGTGGCAATGGATTGGTGACTTAGTATTTCATGGTCTTAGTATCTCATGTCAGTGGGGTCCATTTCCTAATTGTCCTGAAGCAAATTAAATTCTAGCTATGTCCATTCAAATTAAACTGCAAATGCAAGGCAAGCAACTACTACATAGACTCTATCCCATCTCTGATCAGTTGTCAATGAATGACACTCCCTGGTGTCTTTTTTTACCCGAAGAAACTAAAAGTACATGGTGCCCTTTTAATCTGGAAACAAAAGAGAACAAAGGCAAACAAATGGAGGCCAAATTATCTAGCCCTGAGATCTGAGTTTTCTCCATATTGAACTTCTGGTACCTACTTAATGAGCCCATGTTGTTGCTTGCTAGTGAGTGAGAACAAAGGAAAAGTGACTCATGTTGCCTTGTTATTGTTACATAATCTATACAAGTAATTTATTTTTATGGTTAATTACTGGATTAGTTAGGTACATTGGAAATGTAAAGACTTGTGGCAGGAGGAGTAACGAGAGATTCAAACCGGTGTCTGTAAAACTGTGCAAAATGTTTATGTATATAATCTGGAGGAAAATATGCATAAAGTACCACTCCTTTCAGGGCTGATGATTTGTGTTAGCATTTCTGAGTGCAGCTGGATTCCCTTCAGCCTCAGCAGTCCCTAGGCCTTAGATTGGATAGATGCTTTTTCACAGTGACAAAACCTCCTTTTCACTCTGTGAATAATTCCTGCTCTTACCTGCTGGGGGAACCTAGAATCAATATGTGGTTCCTTTTCACAGGCATCTACAAGGCTATTTATACAGCCCCTAAAATCACTGTCTGTATTAATCACCACAGAGCTGTGAGTATATGAGCTATAAATCTTTCCAACCACACTCAACTGCTAGAGAATGGCTTGTGTTATATATTAAAAGGTAGCAACAATAATTATTCTAAAGTGGCTGGATGCATCTAACTATGTAGTAGACATGCAAGTATGCAAGCTGCAAAAATCCATTGGTCATGAAGTGACCTAAATTGGGATTATATGCTGAGGCACCAGTCTAACATGGAATTACTCCTATGTTTTTATTGTAATGACCAATTAAGGATCAACACCTCAGAAACCTCAGGTGGCTGCTTTACATGAAATAAACATCGACCTTGAAAACCTACCCTTTTTGAAATCCTAGTGCTGATGTGTTCTGAAAGGGTCAGCTCGTCACCATGGTATTGGCGGGGGTGAGTTGTGTTTGGCTGATGAGTGCCGATACATCCTCGGTGCCAAAGATTAATTGTGAGCAGGGAAGTTGCTAGGAGCCTGAGGTAAACACGAATGCTCCCTGCTTTCCATACAGCTCCTCCACTTCAAAGTCATGCAGCGCACTCATCAAAGTACCCAACGCTCCTCTTCGCTCCTTTAGCAACATGTGGTGCATGGGGTAGGGAGTCATATTGTGTTCTTTTGGGTCTTTTTAAGACAAATTTTTATTTAACCTCTGCTTTGACCCAGCACATAAGTGTGTTGCCCAGATATGCTCCATTTCAGTTTATTTAACCAGAATGTTTGCTTACTCGGTGACCACTGGAGGGGAACTACTGTTCTTATTAATTCCACAATGGGTATTTGTTGTTTCTTGTTTTCTGACATTTTCTTTATGACCGTAATTGCAGAGTTCTTGTTTTCAGATAATAAATGCACGTGTCTATTTGCTCAAGTATTATGCAATTGATCTCCAGCTATTAATTAAAGATCTAGACTCCATGTCTCTGAACCTGCCTCCGGATATTTGTCCTTATTGTGTCATACCTTGGATGCACAAACAGGGAAACCACATACAGCTCTGCATGTACACTGCTCATTCCCTTTAATAAAGAAGTCTGAATTCAAGAGTTGCAAAGAAGAATTATGCAGAGCAAAAAAATATTTCTCTGATGGGATTTTTATTCTTCCTTCTTTCCCTGGGCTGCCAGCATTCTTCTCAGGGTGCTGATGTGCAAGCATAATGAGCTATTTGCCCTGCAATGCTCTCAAAAAGCTTTACAGACTAAAAAAAAAGTTTCTTTTTCCTTTATTGCTGTTGCTGTTAATAGCAGGACAGGCTGTAGTTGGCACTGAGAGCAGGATGAAGATTTCATGGGTGAAAAGCGAAATCAGAGATTGCAAATTCATTGCAATGAGAAGACAGATTGGTTGCTCTCGCTCCCAAGAGCCCATTTGGGCAAATATGTTATATGATCCTGTGAACAAATTGTTACTTTTCCAGACTAGACTGTTTTCTGTGTAAACACTTTACTGTAGCAATGTACAAGAACAACACTTTCAATCCAAAGCTGAACAAAAATAGACACTCCAGAACATTTGGAACTTGTTAGATTGCAGAAGGAAAAAAGGAGAGTGCAAAAACAGCTTTTCACCTTCTAAATATCTCCATTTTTGTATTTTTTAATGATCCAAAACTCCCGCCAGAGACCTCCAAAGCTTTTGAAAGTTCAGAACAGCACAGGTCCTCATGCACAGCAAAGTCAAGGCTTAGAGAGGCAGAGATTGTTTTTAGTCAACTTAGTAAGAAGTCATTACATTTGAAGAGCAAGGTTAATGAGCTTGGGAAGCCAGGATTTGGTTCCTACCCCTTTCATACACTTCCTGTTCCCCTTGGGAAAATCACCTAGCCCCTTTGTGACTCAGTTTCCTCGTCACCAAATGAGAATATCATTTTCTGACCTCACAGGTAGTGTGTTTGAGAAATAGTTGAGTACCTAGAGGGATGGAGCTACAGAAACACATGGGTTTATCTCCAGTAGATGCAACTGGTCTATTTCATTGCAGCCAAACAATTTTCAGGTAAAGAATCTTCCACTGGAAAATGCTGATTCTATGGAACCAAAATGTTTTGTGGAAAAGAAAAAGAAATATTGTGTTATATATGAAAAGTTAGCTAAAGATTTTGCTTTGAGACACTTCAAGATTGTATCTGTGCAATCAACTGCATTATTTATCAGTTATAGAACAGTCAGAAGGACAGTGTTGATCTTACCAAAGCCAAATCCTTTGACTTTTTAAACCTCATGTAGCTCAATGGACTTTCCTTGATGTTGCCAAAACTTCATTTATTTTAAGTACTGTTTCACTGGAAAAAGGAAAACTTAACTTTATTTCTTCCTGTCCTTGACAAAAAGACTATGCTCAAAACAGAACAAAGGTTTGATCCTCATCCCTCTGAGTTGTCATAGCCACCCAAAGACATGCAGGAGCATTATCTCTACACAAACTAAAATCACTAACTTTATGTCATGCCTGGGAGAGCTGTCGGCAACCCACAGTGAACATGTTAAAATAAGAATTTAGACTTTCTGACTTGGTCACAGTCTCGATATACTGTGTGGGGTTTCTTATTTTTTTATTCCCCAGACAAATTAAACCTTTTGCTTCCAGAGCACTTAGAGCTATAATCCCTTTCAGCATTTTGGTTGCGAAGTGACATGTCTGCTTACTGCTGCTTAGTTTAGAATGGGCTGCTGAAACCTCATGGTTTCTGTACATAGAAGATGCACACAAATTCTAATACAGTGGCATAACATTTTGTTTCAATTTCATCCTACATAACAATAGAAAAACCATGAAAGCGTTGTCATAATCTTTTGGCTTCATAGGTTCGGCTGCTGTGGGCTCAGCTTCTGAAGGTTTAAGAACTTTTATCCCAGTTCAGATAGTATTGCCAAAACTCAGGTTGTCATCTATAGAAAATAATTGCTTGTCCAAGTCTCTATACTAGTTTAATAACAAGTAATTAATTGAATAAGTCCAATTAATGCCTTTGTATGGATCTGAGATTGGAATAGTTGTAGGTCAAGTTTAATTTTAAAACACATTAGAATTTCTATCACTCTGTACACACCCAGGACAATGCTGTTCTGGACTTTCCCATTAACACATGTGAGTCATTATTTCACCTTGGAGTCAAATACAATGCATGTATTTAAATCTCTAAAGCCTATCAGAACTGTAATATTAACTGCAAATGAGGCCTCCTTTTTCTTTTCCTCCATTATGCAGTGCTAGAGTCAGTGTTACCTGTGAATGAGGGTGGAAAGGAACTTACTGCACAATCCTGCAGGTGGAAGAGTGCCTTGAAACTCTAAACATTAATTTTGCATTAGATGGTACTTCACAGAGGGTCCACAATCTGCCAAAGAGTAACCTCCCCACCAGCAGATCCACACCTGACCAAGGCTGTGATTTTTCAGAAGCCTTACTCTGGGCTTCAAGAGCTATTGAGATTGCGTTTTATTGGGTGGCTGTTGCTTCAGGGCTCTGGCAAACTTCGCCTCAGCTCTTGACTCAGGCTATGTCAGTGCACAAGCAGGGAGATTCAGCTTGTACAGCTTTCTCACTGTAAAGCAACATTTGCTTCTGAGATTAACGGGCTGGGCTAGGAAAATTTCACAGCCCTCTGGACAAAATGTTGTCAAGCCATTATGAGTACAAAAGGACATGCAGCTGTTTTGCAAGCTGACTCATTTACTGAGTGTCATTAAAAGCTCATATACCTCCCTGTTGTGGTGTTCTCATTATTAAAAGATAGACAATATCATAGTAATTGGAGTTGTGTGCTTTAATGTTATTTCTATCCCCTATCACACCTCTTGAGGGTCAGAGCTATCTATTCTTGTCACACACTGCTACAGTTCCTCTAAAGTGACTTTTTTATGAATGATTAGATTAATTACTGTCTATCTTGAACCATTCTGACATGTCTATTCTGGTGTTAAAATGCAGTTATAAATTGAATCTTATTTAATTGTCATTCTTCACTGAGTCAGAGTCAGAACCCCAGTGAAATTATTCCTCATTATGTCAAATTCAGATTCTGAAGTTTGTGAGATAATAGCAATAATAGGACTTCTAATAATAAATCATATTTCTAACTATGTGTATAAAAATGAAAAATTCTCATAAATACAATTTGAACATAATGAGAATAATTTCTATGACTTCAAGCTCAGTTTGAAACAAAAATGTTATGCAAAGTAATATAAAGAGAAAACAGGCCAGAAAACTAGTTGTAATTGCCAGACCAAAGTCCAACCAGCCCAAATCGTGTGTTTGTACAATGCAAACAAATGTACAGAGATATCCTTCTCTTTGTACATCCTCCCAGCTTCCAGGACTACACGACACAGGGGCTTTCCAATACAGAAAACAACACTAAGACTATTAAGGTTGGGGCTGATGGCCTCAGTCTACCCAAACTGCAATTGTCTTTTCTGATTTATGGTCCACAACTCCTTACAGCAGTAATATCCAGAGCTTGCTGACATGTTTTGTGACCAAACACCCGCATTGCTGATCTGAAGTCTCCTCCCTGCAAAGTTTAGAGAGCATCCCTTGATTCTTATGCTGGACAAAGAGAAATACAGTTTAGGCAAGGTAAACTGACAGCAATCATCTCAGTTGATTTTAATTGTTTATGATGTGCAATTTAAAAGCCAGATTTTCTAACAATTTATGGATACAATTATGCACCTAATTTGCACTGTTATTTTAAACTTATGTATAATATTGACTAACTGCATGTTCAGCTGGGTTAATGCAGGGCTGGAACGGCACCAAATGTTCCCTGGTATGTTTTTCCAGGGGATGATGCCGCATTTAACATAATCTCTTCTAACTACAGTGAACAGCAAGTCAACTCACTAATAGGTTCACACCAGGTAAGCCAAGTTATTTTTCAAGGAGAGAGCATCATTCATCAATAGATGTTGTGTTACAGTAGAAACCTTCTGGCTTCAGAGCTTAACAGAAATGTGTACTGGTTAGGCAAAATTTAGCAAGATAGAGACGTTCCTTTTAATGCATAGATCACAGTATTGGTACTTCTGATTTTTAATTTGCATTTTCAAGCTGACTCACTGCAATACACAATGCATACATATAACACATACATATGTAAACTACATCTGCTTAACAAGATTTTACAGAGCAAGGGCTTTGGCATGTTGCTTTAGAGATCACAGCCTCTGAAGTATGCCAAAGGCCACTGTATTGGTCAGGCTTGTAAATCCTTACTTGTCATGCACAATGCAGTGAAAAAGAACTGCTGCAATAGCTACTGTAATCCTGCCCAAAGCCAAGCTAGTAATGGGGCCAAAAGTTTTTGATGAAAATATCCACAAAAAATAAGCTGTTGAATCATTTTCAGGAAGCTGCTTTGGTAATTCGAAGGTGTTTTGAATTTTGAATTCACTGAGTGTTTATTTTTGCCCAATAATACGTTTGTGAAATAGAAAGAGAAGGATTTCAGAGGGGAAGGGTCTCTCTGTTGCTATAAAAGCCCAAACGTAAGCAATTGACCTAATAGCAACAACAAAAAAGAAATACATGAAAAGAACAATTATAACACTGTAATGACTCATCTTGGTGGTTAGGCAAAGTACTTTACACAGCTTAGCTAACTGAATACTTCATAAAAGAGACTAAACTGGCGACTATCCCTATGAAACTGTGTATTACACTTATTTATGGGGAAAATCATATGACTGTGAATCATGGACTTCTCGTCTAGCCACATCATGGTAACAAAATGATCACAACACATACTAAGATATAAGCGACTAATTTCATTTCATGGTAAGGAAAATCCTGGGAGATATTGAAGCTTTAGGAACTTGAACCATTCACATGCATTCACTTTGGCTTCGTGGTCTTTAAAACCTCTAAAATAACTTTGAAGTGAGGTTATTTATAAACTACAAACAAATTAAGTTAAATTTACAAGGTAATACACAATGGACATACAAATATCTGACCTGAATGAATGCTTGACAAATATAATTCAAATGACAAATGAACAGCATGGCACAAAAGGACATTGTCATGACTGTGGAGCTTAAAAATAAGACTGTTTTTTCCAAGCTTGTCTGCCTTCAAAGATATTTAAAACCTGATTCTTCTCCAGCATATATTAGTGTCAATCAGAAATAACTCTGCTCAGGTCAATGGATTTACACAATTGCAAAATTAGTATAAGTGAGAGGACAATCAGAGCTTTTGCATACTACAAAAATCTCTCTTAATAGCAATAGCAATAGGAAGAAGGAGGTAGGCAGTCCCTTTCCAGGACAGGTTGGGTGGATAAACAGGAAAAACCTGCTGAGCTTTAAGTGAGGATTTGTAGGAGGAGCTGTATCACTAATTTAGCCATTCATTCGCTCCTTTGAAATTTATCCTTTCCTGTCTTTTGCTTCATCTCACATATTAAGCAGTTGTTGGGCTATAGGTTTAACAGACTCCAGAGACATGATCTCCATCATATAGCATCCATAAAGAAGTATGGAAGCTTAAAATTACATATTTAAATGAGAGTAGTGGCTTTTGGGTTGTTTCTTGTGAAGATGTCACAAAGGGTCTGTAGTGTTTCTCCGCTCTTGGGCCCAGTCTATGGGTTTGCCCAGTCGTAGGTTGCCTCCTGCAGAGTGCAGCTACAACTCCACCTCTGGGGACCTTGCATGGTTGCTGTATCTGTGTGATGGTTCCAGGGAAAGGTGCCCTCAGGAGACAAATTCTCAGCTGCAGATTCATGTTACAGGATCACCTTCACTCCACATGCACTTCACACACAGGCACATTTATACCATAGGACATCTCTGTCCTGTGACCGATCAGCAGGATTTCACCAACCTGTAGTGGCCATTCAAACAAGCTTTCTCTCCTAATGCATTTATCAACTTTGATATGCAATGCTGAGTTGTCTTGTGCATGGAAAACAACTATCAAAAGGGAAGGAGAAGACACAATACAGAAAACCCTCCTGTTGTATGATTCCAGATTGCAGATGTGTCAGAAGTGGTTTTGTTCAAGTCTTGTATCAGGTCACATTCCCAGATCACAGAAGCCACTAAAAATTGCCACGAACCACGTCTTTGTTGAAACACTTAATAGAATCAAAGACAAAAGTAAGTGGAATTGTGAGGTAATAAGCTCATACTTCTTGCACATACCCTTTCCCTGGCTACCCAGGGTCAGTGTTTGGAGAAGGAAAGTGAGCTGAGAAATGCTTCACTGACTTTAAACTACCGTTTTTCCTATAGAAAAGAGATTGTACTTGCATCAATAGATATTTAAACCTCGTCAGCTAGAGAGGAAAAGCTACTTATTCAGGATAAAACTTTTGTTAATATAACTTCCTCAAAACTATTGGGTCTTTGCCAGCAGAATAAGCCACAAATAATTTACCCAGAGAATATGAAGTAAACAAGCTTTAGAACTGTGGGAACTGCAACTGTCGAATAAATCATTTGTGAATATCATTTAACTATGGATAATTATAATATCACAAAGTTACAGAAAGATCAGTGTGTTACAGATAAACATGGATCAGGCTCTCAGCTGATAGCAGTAGCACGGCTTCCTGAAGTCCATGTACCTCAGTCACTTTAGGCCAGTGAAGTAGAACAAGCACTCGAGTTTATTCCCCCTTTTGGGCCCACATGGAAAGACCTGTACAATTAACTGATTTAGTTATTTAGTGCAGCAGACCATTTCTGTCTGTTGTGAAAGCTACTTTGTAGCTGAGAAAAACAAACCAGTTTTCTCATTGGAGGTAGAGGCAGTGTGCACGGAGGACACATGATAGCTCATAGCTGCCTAAGGGAGTCTGTATTTTTTCCATCAGAATATCTTTGCCAGCCCAGGACTGCCCTTGAGACACATTTCTTGAGAGCTTCTCTCTGTAGCTCTGCATAGCCTTCATGTGCTACAATGGTTTGTATTGATTTTACATTTGACTTTAGGGGGAAGATAGAATTACAGAAGAGATAACCACCCACCTGGGTGATGGCACTGCCGTTGCTCTCAGCAAGGCTTCCTCTTTCCTCACCCCCTTGCACTTGTCTGATCATGAACTGACCTAGTGTGAGTGCGAACAAATCAAGTCACGTCGTGATTTTCGGTAAGCACTAACATTAAAAAGTTTTTGAGCTTTTGCCCAACATTAGTAGGTGGTTTTCTCCAAGAGAAAATAATTTACAAAAAATATAAAACTCTGAGATTTTTTTATATTGTTTCTCAAATTTCATTCCCTTCAAGGCTCTCCCAGGCAGTCTATCTTAGTTCAGTAGGGTACTGACATCTTTTACCTTCTTTCCTGGTCTTGCCGACAAATGACAAGGGTAAATTTGGAAACTTCATGTCAGCCGTAAGGTGGTTTCTTATTTCATTTCTTAGCCTCCTGGGGCTTTAGAAGGGAATCCCACCTCCAGACAGCTCATAAAGTCATTTGTGACACAGGATGTCCCAGTTACTATATAAGAATGTTGAAAGCATTTTATTTTCTCCCCTTTGATTTTTATTGGTTGAGTTCCCAGTCTTTTGTGAGTAATTATACCATTTGCTTTATGTCTTGCTTTTATAATGACTAATACAAAAATGTATGTACAAGCAAATGGAAGCGTATTACTGAGTGATTAACAATGAACAATTAGGATTAATTAAGGCAATTATTTTAATAAATAAGAATTAGTAAAATATATCCATAAACAAAGCTATGGCACATATTAAGCATGGCTGATGCAGGCTAAAGAAGTTGAATTGTGACAACTGGGAATAGAGGCAAGGAGGAGACAGAGATGATTAAAGAGAAGAACTAGTGTACACAAAAAATGTAATTAGGCACAGGACAGAATGGACATATCCAGAATGCTCTATCACTTGCAAGGATATTTCATTTCATTTCATTTCATTTCGTTTCATTTCATTTCTTACTATCAGAAATGGGATTCACACATATTGATTCATATCTAATCATGTTCTTAAATTTCCACTTATTTCTCAGGCATACAGAAAAGTCAGAAAAGCTTAAAACTGTCCTTAGAAACAACAAGCAAAATCATTTTCTTTCATCACTTTTTAGTAACTCATTTCTGAAAGCAGATCATGGCATCAAGATGATAATCTGTTCTGGAGATTTAGACCTCAGTGGTCTAATCAGGATTTGTACCATCACTGAAATCAGAAGACAGTATAATACCCATTTTACTGTTTCTGCACCCACCTATTCATTCTTTAATATAAAGTTCCTTTCCTGATTTTGATTGAGTTGGAGTACTTGCCCTTTACTATTTTACAGTATCCCAGATTTCCCCAATTTCCACACCACCACTAAAAAAGACAATGCATAGAGTTGCCACACTGAAGGATGACTCTTCTGTGACACTATAAGCGAGGATTTTCCATGGGTTAGTATCTTCAATTAAGCGAATATGGTCTATTACTGGCACAATCAGATCAACAGAAAGATGCCAGTACAGCTGCGAAGTCAAAGAAGTAACCCTCAAGAGCTGATATGGTAGATCAGTGCCAACAGTTTTTGTTTCTACAGAAAAAGTGTTTCAATAGATTGGAGTGCTCAAATTAGAATCAAACATCAGTAGATCGTTGCTAGGAGATTTATAACGAGTGTGGGAAGTATAAAGAAACACGGGGAGTGGTGCTATAGACAATGAAAGCAAGAGTTTTGGGAAGGCATTGCAGTATTGAGAATAGGACCTGATATTTATGCATATTGTTCAGTAAATAGAGTTTACTCTGAGGCAAAATAGTTCTTTTTTGATTAGATGCATTAGGAGTATAAAACTGTCATTCCCCAGTCACAGTCTCCCCTACCGCAGAAGAGTCCAGCTGCTGACTCGGCACTTGTTTGTTGTTGGGAAGAACTTCAAGTCTCAACTGAGCCTCGTAAAACAACTTTGCTCCAGTAAATCATACTGCCTTTTTGTAGATGTTGAAGGTCAATAGAATGACAGGAGTACACACACAGTTAAGAGACCAAAGACCCCAACAGAGACTTTCTCAAGTCTATGTATTGTTCTACTTGAGTTCTTTGTCTGCTCTTTTGGCCATGATTAAGCAACAAATTTAAGCACATGGTTAAAGACTTTCCTGAACTGGTGCCTAAATTTCCTATTGTTCAGCTGAGTTTTTAGTTATGATCAAGATCTTCTCCAGTCTGTAATCAAGAGTGTGTAATGAGAATAAAGAACTGACCAAGAGGGAGACCTGAATTGTGCATCACATTGTCCCAAGCCCCAAGCTGGATGCCTCCAGATATTTACTAACTGGAAAACTACATGCTTTGAAGAGTAAAGGACTTCATCATATTAGAGATTCAAAGCAAAGCCTTTAGAGAAAAATCCTCTTCAGTCCATTCTCAGGGAACAAAAAAAAAGCACAAAATCATCTTCTTTTTTTTTTTTTTTTTTTTTTTTTAAACCACAGAACATCAAATTGATCTTTATCTCCCTCTTGGGAGAGATGGAATTGAAAGCATTTTAATTCATAAATATGTGTCTTGTTTTTCTTCAAAAGCTTCCTGAGAAACCAGCAAAGAAGGAGAGCTCTCATTTTATAACACTTTGGCAAGTCCATGTAGTGCAGTTCACTTACAGCCACCAATATTCACATGGACAAATAGACACACAGTGTTGACAGGCTCTTTGCTGCTGCTGGAACAAAGCCCTTCCAGTCTGTTTTTGAGCATGTTACGACCATTTGATTGAGCCATCATTTTATCATATGCCACTGGCTTTTGTAACCAAGCTCTTGCCTCACTTTCATGCTGCTGCTAAATCACAGTGTTTCTACAGAGTGCTGTTTTGAAGGGAAGAGTAGGTTTAAAGGAAAGAATGAGGTCTCGAGGTTTGCTGTTTGGAGTCAGCTCTGCATTGTATTTCACTAGGTAAGCGAACATATGCACAGTTTTCTGTTAAGTTTTCCAGACAGAGTAGTTCATCAGGCAATTTCCTGTGCTAAGTAGTGTTATAATTAGGATTGCCACTGGGATGAAACACTATGTGCCTATATTATTGTATTACACCATGTTAGCATTTAATTGTTACATCTGAGAGACACACACCCACATTTTGAGTGGGTGCCTTCTCATACATTGTTTTTTACATTATTACTTTAAATTCCCTTTATTTTTCCTCAATAAATGTATTTATAGTTACATGTGTATCAGTAGAGGACCACAGATAGTAAATAATTACAAAATCTCGTGTTTGTTACCTGTACAAAGGTGGATATACATATGCCAGCATCTTAATTCAAATGAAGCAAGAATGACAAGAGAAAATTTGGGGATTTGGTGATCAAGAGACATCTATGAATCTCTCAAATCAAGCTGTGCCAATCCAGGAATCCTCATGAGTTTTGTTCATAAATATAAATCACCTGAAACTATCCAAAGAGCCACACCAGGTTTAAGGGATCAGACTGTTTCAACTCTGGCGAAAAGACAGTTTTTGTCTGCCACCAGTGACAACATTCTTGGGTACTTTATTATTCGTGCTTGACGTGATTGGTCCTTAGTGTAACAAGATGACGCTGGAAATAATAAAAGTAATAATAGACTGCAAGCTACAGGAATGACATGTGTCTTAGGAGCTGTTTGTCTGTATATCATTTCTGGTTATAGGCTAGAGCCGCTCAAGTTCATTAAGAGCGAACGGAAGTCCTTCAGCCCCAGATTCCTGTCATTTCATTTGAAGAGGAGGCCTCTGGCATGTAACTAGATATCTTCCGGGTTTTAAGGCTTGCTGATCTTTGCCTTTAGACTTCTGGACAGTATTAATTTACATAGGCCTGAAAACAAGCGTGGCGCTATCCGTCTTCTTGAGTTACATGCAAGGAACACCAATAAACTTCCTGATGTAACTAATAAAGGAAATTGGGAAGGAAGGAACAGTCTATCAATTATTAATAGGATAAAAGTTGCAGGAATCAGGCAAATTAAAGTATGCAAACCAGGTAGTTAAATGCTAAGAGCTGAGATTCAAAAGGAAACTCTGAGCTTCTTCTCGTCTTGACATACTGAGCATAAATCCAATTGTAAATTGTCAGGAGAAGAGAAAAAGGAGTACATCGACAGGAACAGTAACAGCAAAAGAATGCACATTTTGGGAAGGAAAAAGAAAGGAATGGTTTCTTCCTAAGTGTGAGAGATGGACATCTGCCACATTTCATAAGGTGTGAAAAGACAGCTTATTGTGATGTTTGTTTGCATCATTGTTTTAGAGCAAGCTGACATCACTCCTGTTTTGCTCTGATTACCAAATAAACAAACATTCAAAAGTAGTTCTATATAGCTTTTATTCATTCCAGTTAGAGCAGTATCTCCATATTTCAGTGCTGAATTTGACTAAGGAAATCTCAGAAAATGTGACATTATGAAGGAAGATAGAACCATACTCTTCTGGGAATTTGCTTTACCTAATTCTCCATTGCCATCCTCCAGTTAATGTTTCCTTTACCAGTGGCTAAATCTACTCTGTTTCCAAAGATAACATATCACATCTCAAACACATGAATACATTTCTGCCTGGGATCTAAAGTTTTCCTCCAAAATAATTGCATTACTCTTTCTGCAACCTATTGCTGCTTGTTTCCTAATCAGGGATAATGGAAATGGTCATGTTGTTGGAAATATTATTATTATTGTTGTTGTTGTTGTTATTGTTATTATTTCCTAATGGGTAAATTAGTTCTCTTTTCACATTCAGATTTCACATCAATCCACAATAAAGAGAGAGGGGAAAAAAATCAGATCCAGGAGAGCAAAAGCATATGTTTTGCCTGAAAAACAGTCCCACGGCATGTTTGGTGAGGTCATGGGTCAGAAAAAAGCAGGAACAAAACCCCTAAAAATGTGACACACCCTTACTCAGGCCTTCTTTAAGCACATGCCTAATACTGAGCACACTATTAAGTCCTTTTTTGGCAGATGGACTGAGCAGAGGGATTTCCTTTGCTTACGAGCTACTTACGATTTGTTCTTTTAATAGTAAGAGTCAGAGTAGGGAAAGTTGTTTATTATTCAAGCATCTCTTCCAAAGCAAGGAAAACGCTGTTAACAAGAAACTTGAAAAGCCTCTGTCATAGATATCAAGCCTATGTACTGTTTGCCTTTGCCAAGTCAAATTAGGCTATTTTACTTGATATTAAGTTTGACAAGCAAAGAGCCTGTGAAAACCAGAATCCCAACTGGGTGTGCCTCCCACAACTCACTCAAGTTTTTAGTGCTAAAATTCATACAGTAGCCTTATTCTTCACTCTCAGCTTTATATTTCCACCTGTATTTATCTTGTCTGGAAATGTACCTTATTGTGCCCTAGACATCTTCTAATATTCAGATTCTTTAAGAACCTGAACAACAGGAGTAGAATTTGTTTTGGCTATCCAACCGGTCTTACCACACATAGATGTCTCTGTGGACTTTGGTTTCTATTTACCTCAACAGATTATGAATTCTATTATCATGCTAATTTGCAGGTCCACTGAGTGTATCAGACCTGTGGGTTCCCCAGCCTTATAAAAATAAGCTTCTGCTACAACGTTTCCTGGTGACAACAATGACAAGTCAATTTGTGTATTTAATAGCCATAGAGATTTTAAAAACATATTCATAACGCTTTGCATCTTTAATAAGTGGGACAATCTCTTTGAGGAAAGAGTAAACATGAAAGATTTCATCCCATACTGCCTACTCAGGAAGAGCTTCCACCAAGTTGCTTTGACCATGTATTGAAAACAGAATCAGGCCTTTGAGACCCACAATGGTCCAAATTTCAGTGACTAGTGAAGCAGAAGTCATACTTGCACTTTATTGAGTAAACAGTCTTTAATTACAGAATGACACTTCCCTGAATTTTTAGTGGTTTGCACATAACCTTTGCAAAATATTCAACATGTAAAACAGATACCCACAAAGGACAATAAATTAAACATCATCTAGTTCACTTTGTGTTTTTTAAAAGGAATATTTTAACAAATTATTGCCTTCATCTTGGACATAATATCCCATAAATAAACATGAAAATGTTTGTACTTCTCTTACTTCTATGACATCCAGTCCCATCTCTTACCAAACTGTTTGTAGCCTATTTAAAGTAAAGGTATAGTTTATTCTGACTTTGGTTTCTGTTTAGCATAGCCACATAGGTATATATGATAACAAGTGTTAGGGATGCTACTTGGCAAGGACCATCTCTCCCTGGAAGAACTGTCTATTATTCAGCCTCCTGGCACCAGAATCTTTTAGCACATCAAAATCATTAGAGAAATCTATAGAGTACATCAAAATATTTAGAGGAAGCCCTTGGCAGGTCCCTGGCAATCCATAGAGAGTACTCTTTCTGTAGCATACTACGGAGGCACTTTTCCAGCCTCATGCTTCCCAGTTAACATTAGCTGCATCTAGACTGTGTTCTGTCTGGCACAACGCAATGTGGCATAGCTTAAAGCTGAAATTGGTTTGCCTTGCACTCTGGTGGTACCATGAGGAAGAATTGGAAATTTCAGCAGCATAAAAGGTTCAAGATCACCAACAAAACTCCAATAACTCTGATGCTTTTAAATGAGTTTGCAAGTATAACTTCTCTGGTGATATGAAAAACATTTATAGAAAAATAAGAAAGGGGTCTATGGTTGAGAAAGAAGCACCAGTCAAACTTTTTCAGCTTCATGACTAGAAAGGTTCATTCCTCATCAGTAAGCAAAGTTAGGAGGACTACAAGTACTAAAGTATAAGTATACTGAAGTATAGCACTTATAAAGGATTTTAAGTATGGGACTAAAGATCTGAATGTTGGCTGAATGTTTCCAGAAGTCAGTCACTGCTACTTGTTTCCCCTCATCATCTCAGGAGCCCGAGGAACAGATGTTTTCATCTCTGTATGGCTTAGCACTTTTATTTCAGTGTTTGTACTTCTGATTTCTGTGGCAACCAAAACTGAAGAAACATTTAAACATATTTTTCAACAGATTAAAATATGAAACTGAATTACAATTGTTTTGGAATAATTCTATTAAGAAAGAATATCTTCGCCTTCTCTTTTAATTGTATCAGGCTCAAGAGTTGCTGGCATGACATGATTCTCATGCTCTCAGAGACAGGTGGTGGGAAAAGGAGATATTAAAGGGGCTGGTGGAGTTGTATATGACATCCACTTGATCTTTGCATGCCCTTTTCTAGTTGCAACCCAGCAGACCCATTTCCACAAAGCTGGGATGAAGCAGTGTGTAAGAGCCTTAGGTCATCCCAGCTGTCCGTGATTGACAGAGGGCCAAAAGGAGCATTGCAGTGGTGTAGGGATGCCTTTTTGTGCCTTCTGTGCAATTACTCTGACTCAATGCTGTTGAAAGGCATCTCTTAATAGCGCAATCCTGTCACTACCTTACAGGCAAATTGCACCAGACTGGCACTATCTGTATCACATCACAAAACCCAAAATAAGAGATCTTTCTTTACCACAAAGGAGGAAATTAAGGAGAAACACCATATGAGAAATCTTGTGCAAGTAAAAGCCTACAGTTTTATAACCAAGCAGTAGGCCAATGTGTGTAAATTTAACTGTCACAGTCGCATACAATTTAATTGTCTGAGACTGCCACTTTATTGACTACTCAGTAAATGCAGTGCACATTACAGGAGAGAGTCTTGTCTTACATCCTGGGGATAATGTCACTGGTTTGGGATTCATAAATGAGGTCTGTACAGGAAGAGGGGATTATGTCAGCAATGCGAGAATTCACCACAAGGAATATTTACAAGCTATAAATCCAGTTGTTAATTTCAGGTTATCAAAACCAATCACTGTATCTCAGTTCTCAAACAACATCTGATCATCATCATCACACCAGTAATCAGCCACTGCAGAATGAACATACAGTGATGCTGAATTTCCTTTACTGTATTGTGTTCTTTTCCTTCACTAAACATTGAATTGCAACCTCAATTAACAAGGTATTTCTTGCTTAAGCAAGAGTGGGGGTGGGAGGGAGAGAGGTCTTCAAGATGGCCATGGAAATACATGCACAGCTTGCAGGAAGCAGAAATGTGTTTGTAATTTGCAACAGGAGGGAAAATAAAGGCCTGAAAAGAAAGATTGATTCCAGTTTTCAGACTATTAAATCAATGTCAACTTATCAAATCCTTGTATTTCCTGGAATGAGAACAAAGGTAACATAAATGAATATGTTTCCAGATTTGTGATCTGTTTACAGTTATATTATGCACTTAGTAGTTTGACTATTCAACCACAATTAGAAAGACTACTATAATTTTTTTTTTAATTTCATGTGTAAATTTTGCACTTAGAAAAGTGATAAACAGAAAAATCAATCTCTATAGGAGCTGTTCAGACAAGTACACTTCAGACTTTACTACCAACAGCTGTACTGAAATAGTTCTACAACCACAGTACATAAGTTGCCAGCTGTTCTAACCCTGCACACCATACAGCTCATATGGTGCCTTGTGACTTTGTTCCATAGTCCCATGTCCCAGGCATCAATTCTGAGCCAATCTTTTATGTTACATTTATATATCTGGTTTATGATGGTGTAGTTCAATTACCTTCAAGTAGAGCCACTATCAGTTTACCCAGATATAACAGGGCATAACCCAGAGCCCTATGATGAAGGAAGACCCATCAGATTGCAAGGACTAGCGCTTCTCCTACATCACCAATTATCAAGCCATTCCAATAAAAGGTCTTTTACAGTATAAGACATCTGCAGTCTGAGTTTCAATATGTTGTGTTCTAAGTTGTGACAGAGAGAGACTCTGATTTTTTTTTCTTTCCTCTCATTCAGTCTCATTTTTGAATATTGAACTAATCAGCTTTACTGTCTCACGTGACGGGATTTTTATGCATCATCAGGAATAATAATATACGGTGCTGTCATTGTGATGAGAGATTGACTGGGTTGAATAAACAGGTCAATCCTAACACAAAGGTTATCATTGAATATCAGCTATCAGAGGCCTTGCTTAATTTATTCTGACCTCATATCACAAAAAGCAACAAGAATCTTTCTTGAAATGCCAGGATAGCTCTGGCGTAATTCCAGCAATGACAAAGATATTTTGATCAGTGAGTGGGTATGTTCCTTTTACTATGAAATCAGGCGTGGTATGTCTTCACCAGAATCCTACAAACCACTATGTGCTGTTTATGTCTTCTCCATGGAATAGGATCCAGCAGATTGGATTCAGAGTGCAGTAGAGCGGGTGAAAGAGATTCCACTGGATTTGATACAGAAAATCTTCACTGCTACTTTTCCCATGGTTCTATGCTCCACATGTTTTTCTCCCCTTGCAATGTTTGACAAAAGGGCCCCATAAATCACAAGAGTAAAATGTAATGACCATATCTCAAGCTCTGCATTTTGATACCATCTTTCACTTTCAAGAAGCTAATAAATTGTAGGAAAGATCTATTTGAAAGATAAACCGTAGATCCATTTGCCTTATGGTTTGGGGCTTTTTTTCC
Organism: Urocolius indicus; assembly: GCA_013401255.1. Classification (NCBI taxonomy): domain Eukaryota; kingdom Metazoa; phylum Chordata; class Aves; order Coliiformes; family Coliidae; genus Urocolius; species Urocolius indicus. The sequence continues at coordinate 181,531 of WBNH01002481.1, read as the reverse complement.
AGGCTGAAGTGATTTCCTGCTCTTATTTCAAATTTGCAATTAATTATGAAAAAAAAATAATCTGAATAATTTCACTTCTAGCTATGAATGTTTATTCACATCTACTTGTGGCTTGAGATGTGCAAATCAAGGTCAAACTCACAAAAGATATGAGTAGAATTGTTTTTTCCATATCAAATTAATATATTGTAACCAGGAAATCATTTTCATTTATTTTGTTGGTGCATTATGAACAGAAATACTTTTATGGTCTTTGATAAGTAAACTTTCTTCATGTACCCCTAATGGTAATGTGCCAATCTGCCAACAGGAATGTTTGTTTGGGAGAATGTGGGGGACAGAGATTTAGTACATACATCTCTCTTACTTTTCCCAGTTTCAAGCTGCGATAGCACAGTATGTGATACGATGATATTTCCTTAAGAAGAAAAAGTCATCTTATGACAGAAAGGCTAGCAGTCTAAAGGGCTATGCAGCAGTAAATAAACCAAAACATATTAGGATGCCTAGAGAATGGAAGATGCTACTGAACGCACCAAAAACTTACAGACACCTCTGGAATTGCTCTGCCCTAAAAAGTATAGAAAGGAAACAGATTCAGAGAAACTGCAAAGTTTCTTAGTTTCTTAGTTAGAGAAGAATTTAGTGAGATGTATAAGAAAGATTCCTACAACATTCACTGTTCTGTCTGATCAAACTGATGCCTCCACTGCTCTCAGTACACGACAAAAACCTCAGACAGTACACAAGTTCAACACCATTGAAGGAGAAACCTTTTCCAGCAGATTTTATTTGGCCAGCTTTTAAGCTTTTACCCTCAGACATCTGTTGTGATTGATGTTTATCTAGGTGGAAAGAACATCAGATTTAAGTGAGTAAGACCTGGGCATCAAATCAGAGAGTGGACATATGTAAACATGCTGTGTCTGAATTCAGAAGTCAGCCTCTAGCCATCTGGAGGTGGATGAATCTGCGCCAGATTTCTGTGTCACTGCCTCTACTGATGGGTTTCTCCTACTTCCCTCTGAAGCAGACTGAATAGTCATGATTATGGAGTAGTTAAATTCTCTATGGACTGCTATTATTTCTGTGGAACCATGAAGTACATGCAACATCAAACCCCGGTGCTGCCTTTGAGTTCAAATGACATGCAAAGGACAGTGGTGAGTAGCTGCAAGGAAGGGAAGTCAGGGGAATCAGTTCCATAGCCTGCTCATAAAGGAATTTCTTGGGAAGTGATGATTCAGGGTTCATAAGAATTGCCATGATTGTGTAGTGATGCCCAACCCCACTGCCTCCCTCCACACCTGTGCACAGTGAGACAGGAAGAGACAGTTACACCATGGGACCAGTGGCTGCCTGCCCATGGCAGCTCCACCCCACCCTTCTCCAAATGGCATTCTGAGAGGGTACCAGCCATTAGAGACAGTGACAGGTCAACAGGTGATGTCTCTGGATTTTGTATCCTTTATAGCTGTTACTGCTGGGATTTAACCTTGTTGTGGAAGATCCTCATGACCTGAAGGCTGAAGTCAACTGTCAAGTGCCTGAAAATGAAACTAAATCATGCAGGAATAAGGGCTATAGGTCCTTCTTCTGCCTGGCTTGCACCTGGTACACCAAAAACAGGAGAGGTACCAGGAGGACCTTCAGCAGTCCTTTCTGGTTTGTTTTCAGTATTGTTTGCTTAGGCTTCATCCCTGATGGTTAGACAGAAGAAAGCTAAGCACGGGATTATGTGAAGTTAGACAGCCTGTGGGGGTGGAGGGGGAAGGGAAATGAAAGAATATTTAAAATAAACAAATACACATCCCAGGAAAAGCTCTTCCCAAGAATCTGCAGAGAACTGCCTGTAATCAGTTAATCAGCATAATTGTTTCTAATTAGGCTCCAGAGGCACATTGTAAACATTGCTAGCTTTGCAGAGAATTGGGTAGGGGTCTGGGGAGTGCAAAGAGGAAAAAGCTTCCAGTGCTGTATTAATGACAATCATAACTCTCCACACAGCCAGGGAGGCTTCTGCTCTAATTAGAACCATTCTTGCTGAAATGGGAGGCGACATGATTTGTGAAAAAGACACCCTCAGCATGTAATTTTCTATGTAACAAATCTAGAAAGATGGATGCTCTTTGATCTCGATTCTCCTGTTATTGCTGTTCACACTGGGAAGGGCGCTTTAATGAAACAATCTCAAGGTAATTTACCGCCTTTGAAGTCCTGAAATGTGCTGCCAACAAAATTTCTGGTTTAGTGGAGGCTGCTGCAGCAGTCACTCAGGGTTGCTTAATGGAGCACCAAAACTGGAACATCAAGACATCAAAGGTGAAGGTGCCATGTGATTAATAAACTAAGCTATTCATTTGTTTCTGCCTCAGAGGCAATCTGACAATTTATTGTCACTAGCTAATTTACACTCTGTGAGTACCTGCTCTTGCTAGTCATGCTGCCTATAGAACAAGATAAGTGATGTTTATATGAAGAGGGGAGGAGAATAGACCCTTTTAAAATCTGGTGGAAGAGAAGGGAAAGGAAAGGCATTTTCCAGAAATATTGTGGAAACAGCCCAGACACTGAAATTTCAGAGAGGGGAAGTTGGACTGAGGGGAGACCCATTTCTGCATTATTCCCTCTCCTTCCCCTGATGCCTTTGACCATCTCCTTGTTTACATGCTGTTGCCAGGAAGCAAATCTCAATTAAAAGTGGATTACAAGGCAATGAAGCAGCATTATTATGAAGGAAGAGTTACATCAATCCATTTCTATTTAATTTGATGGCTAATACAAGGGTTTCAATGATACCAGGCTAGAGAAGGTGGGTCTTGCAAGTCTCTGCTGACATCTGGGGTCGCAGACAGTCTGGCCTTGAACAAGACAGTTGTACCCATCAGCTTCTCTCTTCAGCAATAAAAGCTATGTCATTCATTGCCTTTTGGAAATGCCCAGCTACCCAGTCCAGCAGGACCTTGAGAAAGTTTACAGTGAAATTAAACAGCCTAAAAAGCAGAGAAAAAAATACTTTCACAGAGAAAGTAAAAGCCTGTTTGAGATAATGTAGGCTGATCACTTCTGTCATTGTCATTTCTTCTGCCTCCCCTACTAATGAATCACAGCCCTCTTTCTAAAGTGAGAGTAATGGACTTGTAGAGTCATCTCATGCTATAGCAAGCGGAAACAAAATATTTGTGTAAGAATTCTGGGAATGTAGTTGGGATGTGGAGCTTGATAATGCTGCCTGCAACAAGGAGGAGTTTGAGGGGACATGAAATGGGGAAGCCTGAAGAGCAGACAGACATAGAGTCAGTACCTCCCAGATTAGATCTGCAGTTGAACTCTCACTCCCTGTTCCTGAAAGATGGCCTTTCCACAGGTATGCCACTGCAGGGGGAGAGCAACTGGCTGCCAATCTCCCTTGCTCTAGGGCAAAAGAGCAAGGGGCATCCTGTGGAAGGCATTCAGCTTCCTTATCTAACCTCAGATATTAGAGCTTTCCAAAACCTCAGGCTATGGGGAGGTCATACACGAGGAATTTGGTCTGATGTGTGCAAAACAGCTAATGAATTATCTTAAGACACCTTCACAAAATTTATATCCAACTTCAAGTTTCCAGTCCTCTCTCAAGAATTGGAATGGCCAGATCCAAATTCAGGTTTGATTTTTCATACAAAATAAAGACAGAAGTCTCAGGCCAAAAAAAGCCCAGTTTCTGGCTAAAGTACAAGTCTGATCTGTATAAGTCAAGATCAAGTCTGTTGGGATTTTCATTTGTTAGATTGGGGTTTTTTTGAACCAGAATCCAATCATTTCCTGTGACACAAGCACATGTCTGCCTACATCCCCTGCTGCTTTCAGAAAGAGATCATGTGATGTTTGTATAGTGTATGGACTGCACAGGGATATTGCCTAAGGCCTGCACCCAGGTCAGGCAGAGATCCCACAGTCCTTGAACACCTACCTGAACACTCAAAAAAGTTACACCTTGGCTTGCCCCAGCAGCACGAGAGACAAGGCGATATCCTTACCACTCCTACCACACCCAAGTCTGGAGCATGGAGGAGCCAGATAAACTGGTTAGACAGGCATGGTTAGGTGGTCTTGAATTCATAGCAAAAACTAATGTGCCAAACCAGTTTACAGGAAGATCTCCATGTGCCAAACGAAGATGTCACAACTGCTGGCCATATTAACCACGTTATATGTGGGCACAAAAAATATTTATAGTCAACCTTTTCATGAACTGGTTGTAAACGTGGTTTACAATGGAAACGTAGGCAGGGCCTTTTGGGCTATTTTTGGTCCTTAGGCTGAGGATAGAGATACTGCCTCTTTGATTGCATGTTTCCTTTCAGTGCTGGGTGGAAGGGAGAAGTTCAGAGGTATGTAAAACTAAGGAACAATAATTAAAAAAATAAACTAGGGAACCAGTATCAAACCTGTGAAAGGTATTGTTTTATGAGTTCTTCAAGCTGGAAGGAATATCTTGGTTCTTATTAATGAACCAATGACAATCTGCCTTCTCTAAACATCACCATGCAAATAACCAAAGGTCCAGCAAGGCAGAAAAGAGTGGATGGGTCTCCTTTTCTTTTCTTTTCTTTTCTTTTCTTTTCTTTTCTTTTCTTTTCTTTTCTTTTCTTTTCTTTTCTTTTCTGTTATTTTNCTCTTTCTCTCTTTCTCTCTTTCTCTCTTTCTTCTTCTTTTTTTCCTTTCTTTCTCTCTTTCTTCCTGTCTCTTTCTCTCTTTCTTTCAGATGAAAAAGAAGTTTCATCTCTTCACTCTATTGGGGTTAACATGTAGCATCCTGGCTCCTGTCACTAAGAAGCATGATAAGACTTCAAAGAGTACAGTGCAGGGCAGAAACAGACAGGCAACAAGAACTGAGGCTAGTGAGAAGCTAGTAAAAAAAAAGACCCCAAAAAAACCCAAACAAAAAAAAAAATCCTCCTCACAAAGAGAAAAGAAACCCTAATGAGCCACCCAGATCATATATGATACAATCATTGTCCATCTTAAATAGCCTCTTTTTATTAGCAGGTTTAGAGGACCCCAGACAGCGGCAAAATATTATCTGAGGTCCATAGCCATGGGCACAGAGCAAGGAAAGTGAATTTGAAGACCTAGCTACATCTGGAGTTTATCAGCTCTTTTCCTGGCTAGTATTACAGTAAACAATTATCTGTAGATCAGGAGACAGCAGGGACTTTAAAGACCCAAATTACAGAGAAAGAGAGAGAGAGAAGGAGAATACAAGAGATAAAAAGGAGTCTATGCATCTTATCGTACTAATGAAATCAACCTGACAATCATGGCAGGCTGCAGGGGTATTACACTGTCTGGTATTAAATGAGCAGTTACAGCACAGGCTCCTGTGTCAAACAGCAAATAGGCAGGAAAGAAAAGAAAAATGTACCGCTAGGTCAAAGCAAGTGATTTATAGGGAGTAGTTAGACAACTGGTCAGTTTTAAAACCTCTTCAAGTGTGCTGTCAGGATAACAACATATTCAAATGTTTCGATTAGCATTTCAAGAGACTGAGAATGTTCTGCAGCACAGAAAACCTCAGTGAGCCCTAAAATACAATTAATGAGGAAATAACAATTGCCTGCAGCTGTTGTTCTGTTTATGTGCTGAGGAACAATCACTTGTTGCAAAGGCAGGAATAATCCAGCCTCTTCTATGGACAAATTTGACTAATTTCTACCGTTTCAAGCCATGATGCCTTGACCTCCTTGAAGGCCAATGGCTTACTACAAATGGCAGTTCTTCCAGCAAGTGGAAGTAGACAGAACAAAGTTGGGTCCCAAAAGGCTGTTTTCCAAAATTACAGGAGGTAAGATTACTATGTTTCTCAGTGGACCAGGTGTAGTTCAAAATGTAAGGATCTGTTTTATTTTTATAAGGGCTTGATGGATATGTTACTGCCTTAGAAATTTCTTCTTTTTTTTCTTTGTCATCTATGTATTTGCTGGATCTTTCAAATAGAGACAACAGACTCTACAACTGGAAAAAGATACAGGGCAAGAGAGCTTTTGGACTGCAATTGAAATGCTGTAATACTTTGCTTAGTAATTCTTTTGAGGCACAATGGGAGAATGATGATCTCATTATTTCTGATGAATACAGCATCACAAAGTCACTCACCACCAATATATAATTTAGATAAGGACTTTGATTTTTTTTTTTTTTTTAAATATTGAAGCACATTGCTGCTCCAGAGAAAAGGGGAAAAACAAGCCATGGTCATGAATATTTATCCATTTTTTAAAAGGAAGAGGATTTTGTTCTGAATTTGTTCCCAGAACTTATGCTTGGTGTTGTTTTCAACTCTAGACAAAAGTCTAATTAACAAAAAAATTACTGGAAGCAGCCATTTGAAGCCATTTGTGTAGAACGTTAATAGTAAGTAAATTCTTGGGCATCTTTTGCTCCTCTGATGAACTAGAAGACAAACCAAAGATCTCCCCCACACTACTCTCAACAGCTCTCAGAGTACACATGTATCACTAAAGAAACATGTTTCAGGGCTGAAACATGATTTTGAGTATTTTGCTTTGGCTACTGACCCTTCTGCTGGCTTCAAAACTGTGATGAGACTGAGCCTGGTTCCTGTGGCAAGAAGCTGAGGCAGGAAATGTGTACAAGATCTGTTTTTCTCTTAGTTTGACCTGTGGCTAAAGGGCACCCTAACAATCCTACCCTGGAGCAGAAACAAGAAATATTCAAACAAGAAGTATTTTCAAGGAACTTTTGGTCAAAGATGAATGTAGGCCAGCCAATTCTGGACAAGGATCTGAAGAAACAAACAAACAAACAACAGAGAATTTTCACAGACAATAGAAAGAGAGAAAAAGAAGGAGGAGAGGAATCATCGTTATTTTTTTATATGATTGTGTATTCATTCAGCTCTTCTAGATTGCACAAAGCTGGCAGGATCTCCAAAGCCCAGGTCCAAGTTCTGAGACTCATAAAATGTCAATAGGAGATCTTTGAGTTCACAGCCAGATTTCCAGCAGAACAGAGTTCCCTGTGGCTCACCTGAGACAGAAACACAACTATTTGCCCCATAAGACAAATATACCTGGAGAAAGCCTTCTCACCACAACAGCATTCTGATAGAAGCTGTTCTTCATGGCCCAGCATGGGATTGATGTAGTTAGATATTTTTTTAAATTATTTTTTTCAGACAATTTGTGATGAAAAATTTTGCTTCTTTCACATCACTATATTTGACAGGAAAGTCAGTGTCCTGTCTAGGTCAAGCAGACTTGATAAGAGTCTGATGCAAAAAACAGCACCCAAAAGTACAAAGAGAAATCAGAAGTGAATCACAGAATCATAGAATCAAGAATGTTAGGGTTTGGAAGGGACCTTTAGAGATCATCAAGTCCAGCATCCCTGCAGAAGCCAGTTCACCTAGGAATCTCTAAGGTTTGCCTGAGATGGAGTCAAAAATCAGCAAAATATAAAGAGTCTTATAAACTGGTGGGTGGGGGCAGGCAGGCCACAATTTTTTGCTACAGGCATGAAGGCACGGTAACAACTTTCCTGACTAATAGATGCTGTAATCCTATAATTGGCAGTTACATATTTGTACATGTGAGACAAATGCAGTTGAAAAACAAAAATCAAGTCCAATCAGGAAAAGCAAAAGCAATTAATTATTTGTTCAAGTGTAAGAGTGAGAAAGGACACCTTCACAGGTCCTCTCCCTCTCAGACTGGGAACTGGATAACCACTTAGGAAGTACAACAATCCAGTACAAATTGTCAGTCAAATGTTCATTTTGAACTTTGAAAAATTCAGTTAAATTCAAGAATTATTTTTCCCTCTCATCCATGTTTCTGTACTTAGATCTGTCACTCTGAAGCAACGTAGGTCTTGATGTCCTTGGGAAGATATCAAAGGCTATCTCACTCAGCACCATGCCAGTTTGAAGTACAATCTCCAAATGGTGCTGAAGGCAGGGCAGTGCCCAGAGGTGTCCCTTGAGGTTAGGACAATTTTTCTGAAGATGCTCAAGCCTGCTTAGACCATCATGCTGACAAATCCCAGGCCAGCTGGGCTACTTTGAGCAGCTCTGCTTAGTTTTCCATTGATCCACAGCCTAGATGTGTAGTTTTGATTTTGTTTGTGTTATGGGAAAATGTAATCTTGATCTTTCTAATAGATTTTCAAACAGTTATATTTTCTGTTAAGGGAAAGGGAAGGGAAGAGAAAAAAAGAAAGTGACAAAGAACACTAAATTAACATTACCTGTGATTGTACTGCATTTACATCTGCACTTGATTAGCAGCATGATGCACTTTGTTAGCAGCATTTCAGTTCCTATTCCCTCGAATGAAACCTTTTTTTAGTTAAACTGTCGCTAGTGCCTACTGTTTAAAAATAAATAACAACATATTAAAGGTTTCTTAATGGACCTAAATAATCTAGCCCTTTGACCTTTAGATAATTTCAATTATACTGCTGGCTAACCTGTATGGGTCAGAATGGTTTAAAAGATGGTGGAGAATAAATTTGTCTCTTAGTGAAGGGCTATCTGGATAAAGAGTGATGAAATATATATAACTTTCCTTCCTATATGGGGAACAAGGGAAAGCAAAGTCAGATGCATGTGATGCTGCCATGACAGCATTGGGCATGGCAATGACAAAAGAGAGGAGAAAGTGGGTGGAATGGAAAATCCTAGAATACATTTCCCGGGGAGCAGGTTTATTTTTCTTGAGCTGGCCCCAATTGCTTGGTCAAACATGCTGGGCTAGCTTCTTGATGGTTGTAAATCAAAAGGAGTATAAGGTCTTCATCCTATTGAGACTGTGTCTATTTATAGCAGTAGACTGCCTCCAATGTTATGATGTTCTAAGAGCATGACAGATATGTCACCAAGTTAATTTTAGAGACTTGTTTTTTAAGTGCAAAATTTAACAGAAATCATAAATGCTGACAAACGGTTAGTAAACAAGGGCTGTTTTGTCCAATGTGGCAGACAGTTAAAAGTAATCTTGTACATTAGACAGTGCTTGATGAAGTTATTTACTCAGTGTCAGATCTCTAGAAGCAAAACTTCCACTGCAATTATCTTCTCTTTTTCTCTCCCCCCTCTCCAAATAATAATGGCTTACATCTCTCTCTTTCTTTTTGTCCTGAGGCAGTTGTCAGTGCATTTTTTTTTCAGATTTCCCAGGCAGATATATTATCTTGTGATGCAGCCCATGGTTGTGAATGTCACGTCTTACCGTTTGACATGATGCCTCTCTAAGAAGATGCACCACCCTGGGGAGACAGGGGTGTGGTGAAGTGACTGTACTTCCTCAGTAATCATATTTAAATAAAACAACTTAAAAATATTCATGTAGTATCCTCTGCAAAGTGCCTGATAACCACAAGCTAGATGAAAGGTAGTCAAACTGTTCCTTGTCACTCTGTTCTTCTCTATTCTACAGAGAAACTAAAGGGGAAGATGAGCGGAGCCAGGTTGGCATATTCAGCCAGAAGTAGCATCTATTGTTAGTCCTTTTCATTAGCAAAAGTCCACCCAGTTGATTACAAAGCTTACAAAAGCTTTTCCACCCACCATCACCCCCCCACCCCACTCCCCCACCCCCCATTGTTTACATCTTGGTTTGAATTGCTCTTCTGAAGAGGACTTCTCCTGGGATCAATTTGGGGCTGATCAGATGTCTTACTGTGTTAAAAGCAGGGTAGAGCTGAAGGCACAAGATAGAAGACCAAGGTTTGGCCACTTATGGTCATTAAAGATTCTATGACAGTTTTCTCAGGATTAGTAACAGCAGCAGGGTAGAAGAGCTTGACAGTTTCATCTGAATTAAATAGCATTCTGCCTGCCATGGTCCCACTCGTAGTTTCCATTGGATATGGTTCTGTCGTTCTTTACTTCCATTCCTGTAACATGGTCCTATGTTGCTAAATAGCAGAGATGTTGCACTCCAGAGGTGATTGTATTTCAGCAAAGGTAAAGTGATGCCTTAATATTGCCTGTGTACCCAAATGAACACTGATTACAACTATGTTAAATCAACATCAAGAGAGCCTGCAGAAGCAGAATATAGTCCCTGCTCTGGAGAGTGCCTAATGTGATGGTGTCTCAAAGCCAGGATATAAAATGCTCAGGTATTTGTGGCAAACCAGAGGAATCCTCTAAAATACTGAAATATGATTTCAGCACTCTGAAGGAATAAATAGATTGATACAGAGAAAGAGGAATGGACAGAGAGGGATATATCATATTCTGTTGCTGGGAAGGTTTCCCCAATATACTGTCATATTACAGAATCACTCCAGAGAACCAGTGGGTAGGTAGGTGGAGGTAAAATTTTCCATTGCTTGGAAAATGTGAGTCACAGCTTGCCAAAACAGAAGAGAGATGAGAAAACAGAAGGAATTTCACATCAATAAAGGATGGGAATTGTTTTAAGCTTCATTAAGCAGTTTGCAGAACTTAAATTCTTTTGGGTCAGAATGGCAGGTTGGGGGGGGTGGCTGCTCAAAGTAAAAGAAAATTAGTCCTTGGCTATAACTCTGGCTCATATAAAGCCAAGTACAACAACCTTGAGCGGTTATTCCTTACTGTGTGGTAATACAAATGGGGGCCCCTAGACTGAACTGGAATGAGAGAGAGATGAATCAAGGACAGAGACATCTCTGCCCTGAGCTTTCTGAGGGTGCAGGGCTGAAGAAGGGCAGATCGAGAGAAATTCTCTCTCTTTTCCAATCAGATACTATATATCAAAGCTTTAACACACAGCCAAAGGGATTAGTTTTTAGGGCTAATAATGGTCAAATCTCAACATGTTTTCAATGTCAGTTTAACTTGAAAGAATCTTGGCAAAAGTCAGATACTTCAAACATAGGAAAAACTGCCATATTCCTTGAGGTTTTCCATCCTCCTCTTTAGTAGATTTTTTTTTCTCCAAACACCAAATCTGAGAGCCCTGACCTCAAAAAACACCTTACTCTAGGCAAGGTTCTTGTGCCAACAGAATTCAAAACTTCACCCTTCCCAACCCTAAAGGAAACTTTCAGCTTGTATGTTCCAGTTTTGTTTATTTTAAAGGTTATTTTCTCTGCAGCTGAAACTTAGAGAGTTCTGTGCATTATTTACCTATCTCTTTGATCCATTGTTCTAAAGTCATTCATGCTATTTCTTTCTGCTTTCAGTCTAAATTCTCTAACATCTCTTATTTTCTTAGTAATTTTTTTGTTTATTTTGTTTTTCCTCTTTGGTCACTGGGATGGAGGCAGGGGAAAACTTAAAATTTAAAATGTATAATTGTTTGGGTTTAATAACATTAAGGGAAATGAGGAATGAAAGAGGTTTTGTATATTTTAAAGTTTTCTTTCTCTGTGTACTAAATTGGTTTTTGTATCTTGAGGCTAGTTGTCTGAATCACAGGGACTAACACTCCCAATGTCAAAAAAACAACCTGGTGCAAGGTGAAGCACAATTAAATGGTCAGAAAAAGAATAATTATTTCCCTGACTTTTTAGTTGCCAGCAGGTGAAAACCTCTCCTTTACATCTCATTTCAACTGCATAAGCTCCTCAGCTAATGCTAAACGAACCGTCAACTTCAGTGCTGATGTGAAACACTTTAAAGAATGAGGCTTGGTCAAGTCATTTGTTCCTTTTGCATTTTTATCTTCAGTCTGATATGAGTTAAACCTTTGTTCCTAATCCTCATGTCAGTCAGGTTCAGCTTTAATCTCAGAAACTAAAAGTATCAGTGCTGGTTCAATCTCTGTTCTCTAAAGATGAGCACCGACCTATTGCAGGCATGATGGCAGAAGATGCAGGGAAGAGGTTTTCTTGGAGAACCTTTTGAGGGACAGCAGGAATTGGGGAGGGGACCTGGGTGTGCATCAAGCTTCAAGGTGTCTCTAACATTTCTTGAAGAAATCAGGTTTGCAAAGCTGGTTTTTGTTTATTTATTCCTTTACGTGAAGGCAGAAAACATTGTTCTGACACTTCAGGGGTTCTAAAGGTAGAACAAGATTCTGAGATCAAATTAATCTTACCTGAATTTAGATACTTAAATCAGGAGCCCAGTTGCTCTGCTTTCCCTTTATAGTCAAGGGAGAGATTAAGATATCTCCAGAGGGAATTTTGGCACGTTGTCGTTCTATCATTCATCTCTTTAATCCTCTTTTTCTTACTTTGCCTGAGTCTAGACTGCCCAGCTGAACCCATTTCCTTGAGTCCCTTGATATCTTTTTGTCCATCACATGTGACCAGTCATCTGGCACCAAAAGTGAAATCCCACCATGATCCACTGATGTACAAAGCAAATGCACTGTTAGCCTGGGGAACTTATTGCCATAAGGTCTTCCTGAGGCCAGAAGCTTAGCAGGATTCAAAAAGGTATTAGATATTTGTATCAGTAACAAGAATAGTCAGGTATAATATTCAAGATTAAAAAAATAAATAAGACTTTTCAGAGAGCTATAAAACCTACATTCTTCAGGGCTTATGTGAACTTCTGACTAATGAGGGTTTGAAGTAAATTTTGTACAGTGGAAATTCTCTGGCATTTGTGTTTTAACTCACTTAGGCACTTTTGAAATCCCACCCCCTGGGCCTGCTGGACTTCTGATTGATCCAGGATGACATTTCTTGTAAGCATATGTTCCTAATCATCAAACAATGCAGAAATTTGTTTAGAAAACATTCCTGGATAATTCATTAAAAAAAAAAAGAAAACTTTTCCCAATGTATAGTCACAAATAATTTGGTCAGCAGGGTTTTCTTCCTCAGTTCATATGCTTTGCACCACCTGCCTCTGTTGCTTTCCTGCCTGCATAAAGAAAAAAAAAATGGCCTTTTTTTGTACTCATATTAATACTTTGTGGTTTTTTTTCATTTGGCATCAAAAATATCATAGAACTTTTGAGGCTGGAGTGAAGGTGGTAGGCCTACCTGGAGGAATTTCCATTCTACAGAATATAGAATTCAAAACTAATTCTGTTACAGAACATTTTAACCATATTCCTTCAAGTCTCCAATTAGGAGTGTGGTCTAGTTTGGGATGCGTTTTGTCATATACGTGTTTAATGATTGTTGTACTCCAAGGAAGTAAAAAGCTTCATTTGTTGTAACTGTCACCTGAGAAGAAACCGGAGCACAGACACTCATCTGAGCATGATGGCCATCCCCTAATTCTTGATAGCAATAAAAATGAGTCCCCTCAGATACATGTTTTCAATGCCACATGTAAAGTAGAGACCCAGTGCCTTCCAGCAAGCAGCTAGGTTGGCAAAAAGGTGGGTACTAAGCCCAGCCAGGATTAAAGGATGCAGAGGCTATAAAAAGAAGGTTATGCAAAAGAACTAAGTAGTACATGTACTTAAAGCATACAAAATCTCTCCTCACCTAGTGTAAACAGATGAGGTAATTGTAAGTTAGAAAGGGAGAAGTCTCAGAAGTCTGAGCAGTCCTTTGTTCACAGTTTCTCCTCTGTGCTTGGAAAGATCATAGTGCAACACACCTTATATAAAGGTCATGCTATTACACACCCTGCACCGTGTTACAATTATAGCATCCCTGCTAGCTTCTAGTCATTGCAAAATATTTGTTGTAAATTTTTATAGAAGTCTTTTGTGGGCTTTTTTTTTTTTTTTACTCCTTCTTGATCTCTGCAGCTGACTCATGAAGCTGGAAGAGGAGATGAAGCAGCTAATTGCTGCAGGAACTTACATCACTGAGCTTTTGAGCTAAGCACCCGAAGCTGGTTTCGTTACACTGAAACCATGACACTGAAACTACTGTTCTGTCATTCTACAGAGCAGCGGCTGGATGGCCATTACTGAGACTGGAAACAAGCAAATAGCAGCAGCCATTTAAAGATAAAATGGACAGAAAGGCTCTTTGTGTTACACAGACAGCCTTTTTAAATTTACAAAATGTCTAAGAGCTTTTTATTTTAATATGTCCAGTTAGTCTTTGCTGGCCTTTTCTCATCTTGGCTTTGGTCATTTCAATCCAACTTTATAGCTGCTAACACTGAATAAAAGCTACCATCCTTCTTTGAAATCCCAGAAATGATACCAAAGAAGTAATTAACTCCAGGATTGCATCTTCAGAGATGGCAAAGGGGCCACATATCAACGCAATGGCATCAATATGTGCCTCATGTGCTTTCCCCAGTCGCAGGAGAGAGGAGCATTTGCCTCACTGTGTAGCTTTCTTCGCTGTCTTTCTCCCTGCTCCATTTCACAGAATAGCAGCATTCAGATTTCATTCCTTAACATGCTGATGTGACTCTTCCAGATCTTCTTTGTGACTAAATGATATGAAAATCATCTGGGCTGTCTTGCTTGTCTATGTGCTAAAAGGATTTCAGTCTGGAGAAGTCTCATTGTGACATATTTGCAGGTGTCACCATCATCCTTTGATTTAAAGGAAAGAGAGATGTGTCATTGATGCCAGTGAATTTTTGTTTTTAGCACGAGATTAAGAGTGCTGTGTGAAGCAGCAAGACATGACCTTTCCACCTTTCTAACAGAACACTTAATCACACCTTTACCTCCGCTGGACTCTCACTCGGTGTGCACATGCGCTGCTTTTGATGGTGAAAGCTGAGTGCCAAAAACCCTCCCCGTGTTTGTATTCAAGTGAAGTTGTGAGACAACCATTCACAGTCAGACTCCTTATGCTCTACCCTTTCACAAGGGTGCTATTTCTAGACAGGCAGCTTACTGCAAGGCTGGGAGCTACAGGGCTGCTGCAAATGGAGAGACTTTTACAAATCCTGAAAGTGAATATAAGCTCTCTGGCACAAGCTATTGGAGATAGTAAAGAGGTCTGCATTCCCACCGGACTCTGAACACCTACTGCAGCACTAATACCACTTGAAACTTTGTTCAACCGCAGCAATGCCTTTCCCATAGTCAGCAGAAGTTGTGGAAAAGGAATATTTCTGCTCAGGGAAGCAGAACTTGTACTACAAATTGCATCATAAGCACTTGTTTTCTCAGAGAACATGCCTAATTGAACAGCAGTGGAATGAATCTCTAATTCCTCCCCAGTCTTGGCCACCCACCCACTCAGACAGATGAATTAGTTCTCTCTTGACAGCCACAGGGGAATCAGAGGTGACAGTACGGTGAGAACATGCTTCAGTGAAGAAGCTCTTTTCTCTTCTGACAATCCCCTGTACCATTTTCTTCCTTTCTCTACACCAGGTTGCATATGGGTAATACAGGCCAGTATTGATATAAGCCAACTAGAAGTCTGAATATTATAAGGACTGGTTTGTTAATTTAAGATTTTAATCATAGACTTGGGCTTTCATACAGCTTCCTGCATCCCATGTTAAAAAGTGTCCTATGTAGCATATGAATTAGAAACTCATGTGTCCCCTGTTTTACTCTGGTTTGATGTATGATGCATGTTGATTCCATTTTCTATCTAAAACCTGTTAAATCACTCTAATGATAACTTGATTGAAGCTGGGACCTGGTAAAGCATTTGTTTGAAAGATGTCTGGGGAGAGCCCTCTTAGGATTACAGATTGGCAGGTGGGTAGATGTTAGTTTGGCCTTCATAATAATATTTGAATTAAATAGTTCCCAAGGCACTGTGGGAAGCAAGCAGGCACTTTTTAAATGTTATACACTGCAATAAACACATATAGTTGAATAAATTCTCTCTGATGATTTCCATTCCCAGGAGGGGCCTGGGTTGGTATCCCACAAACCAACTGAAACAACCCTTCTCAGCTTTATTGTGCATCAGATATAACCATGTCTATCAACTGTCCATCATTGTCTTTATCATTTTTATCATCCATTTTGATGGCACAACATGATGACTGTTCCCTACACCCAGAAACAGGGCCAGCTGTTTCACAGGGGAACTGAAAAAGCAGTCTGCGTTTAGTCTGCATTCGTGTCCTTCATGATTCCTTGTGGTGAACGCATAACTTCTTCAGTTTTAAACTTGAGAATTTCTTTTTAAATGTGTTTCCCTGTTCTAATTTTCTTGCTTCAATATGCTGAAGATAGATCATGTTATGGTACAGGCAACATTCAACAATCTGAGCAAAAGAGAGGGGAGAGAGGTAGCTACCTCGATGCTACAAAACATATGTAAATTAGGCCAAAAGAAATGTTTCATATATTGTCATTTGATGAATGAATTCAGAGCATGGAGTGAGTCATAAATGTAACGAAAAATGAGTAAGTGTGTTTGGTTTTTAAGTGTGGCAAACTTGAGACACAGTTCTGATAATCCACCAGTGGAAGATAAAGAGGAGGGCCAGAGCTAAGCTTCTGAAATCTGAATGCCTTTAGATGTTGACCTGTTCAACTGACCCACAGCTTTACAACAGGCTAGAGCAGACACCCCAGACCTCGTGCCTTGCCCCTGTACATCTCTGGTACCCACACCTCTTTCTAGACTTTGTATTTCTCCTTTTTAACACAGCCAGTCTATAAATAATCTCATTACATTGCTGGAACTTTGACTTAATTTTCCTTCTCTTTTTCTGTAGTTCTTTAAAAGAGGGACTGGATAATTTTATGATCTCTGAGCACTTGTGTTGTTATTCAGGCCTATTTGTGCTGTAATGTAGTCTTTCCCTGGGGAAAGAGAAAGGTATGTCTCCCTTTTTATGTGATATTATATATTTTGTTTGCACTTGTTATAAGAGAATTGGGACTTGATTCTTATTTCTCTTAGATTTTATTTCTCTGGTACTGCCCATGATACTTCTATTAGGAAACATGAGCTGTCTTTCAAAACAGACCTGATTATTGGACCTGACAGTTGCATAAAAAAGGTTCAGTTTCTCCCAGGGATGAGGAAGGACAGGAATTTCTTTTAAAAAAAAATGTGTTGGCAAAAAAAAGGAGTTTGATATCATAATTTATGTGTCATAAGGTCTCAGGAATTATTTTTAAGCCAATGAATGAATCTTTGATGGATGTTGGGAGGGTCTCAGTGTGTTGGGTGGACAATGTGACACTTTATGCCACATCAATGTTTTACATAAATACAAATAGTGTTAGAAATTATCACTGGCTCTAGAGGCTATTGGTGCCACCAGACTGGGAAATCCAGCTTGTCACCAGGCTGAAGGGGGACAGCAGCCCGAGAGCCAAGACCAGCCAGCAAGGGAGAGAGAAGCTCTCTTGGGTGTTACAGCCACCGTGGCTCATGTCACTTTACACCACGCTCCTTCGTGTCATCCAGTGTACCCTCCAGGCCTTTCTGCACTCTTCCTGATGACAACCAAAAAGCTTTCATTGCTTCCAGCAGGAGTGGGCTTTGATCCCATTGCCACAAAAGGCAGTTGATTGTTATAGGTGGACTGCTGGTCTGAACCGGTATGTCAAATCCCACGTTAACTTAAAAAACATTAAAATGATAACTTCATCTCAAGTTACTTTCCTATTCATCTATAGAATTTCTCAATTATGTATGACTAATTTTGCACAAAGTCATTATTTGGAGCAATTTGTCTAAGTATGAGAGGCAACACCTTCAACCTTCCTGGATGGTGGGTGGGGAAAATGTCATAATCAGTTCTGCTTTGGCATGAGTTATTAAGCGGTCACAGGAGTTCAAAGGAGAGAAATAATGAACAGGTAAGTCATTACATGCAAAAATTCTTCTTCTATATTATCAAAATACAAATTAATTACAGATAAGATCAGATGAATTTTCTTTAATGTCAGTTTTTTCCCAGAGATGGTAATGAAAGCTTACGGTATGTGGGAGGAGAGGAGAGGAGATGTATGGAAGGGATGTTTTATTAATGTTGGCTTGATTTCACTGGGAAGATGTTGCCTGTGAAAGCAGCAAAGGAATCAGGAAAGGCTCTGGGACATGCAAATAAAATCATTTTTATTGCACTTAGTGTGCTAACTCATGCGTGATCTCATTCAGACTCTCAAAGCAATCATAAAACTATCTCCATGCAACAATTACTCCATCAGCCAATGCAATCAGCAGGTAGGGCAGCTGGCAGCCCTTGCCACAGGATCCTCCTGAATTCATTAGCTTGTGGTCAGGATATCTTGACAAGGTTTCCATGCTTGATTTTTAAGGGGACAGCCGTAACTAAAACGAACATGTGACTCATCAGTCAAGAAATAAAAGAGCCCGTCCTGCTCCCCTCCCCCCCTCCTTTTACATGCAATAGTAATATTCACAAGACAACAAACATTTTCAAAATAATAGTCCTATATACTTAGGACTAATCAGAGCGGGCGCCATCCAACTTGCAAAGGTAGCAATTTTCCTTCATTAAAGCCAAATCAGGAGAAAGAACTTCAGGATTCCTTAGGGCTAATTACAAGGTGTTAATAATAACAATATAATGGCAGCAATTTTCTAGCTTTGCCCAAACCTATAATCTGCCCTGAGTGCCTTATAGGATTGTCTCTGAGTTTATATAAAGCCAAGTGTTAGCCCAAAAATATTCTAAGTAATTTAATTTTTACATCATGTCTCTTCAGCCTGTTTGCAGCGATGCGGTAATTGTCAATGGAAAGCATTTTCGTTGGGGAAGAAGACAAGTAGCAGCATGACAGCTCAGAACAACCCTCTCCCATCTTCCCAGAGCATACATTGTACACCAGAAACACAGAATACTCAGATCAGGCACCTCCAAGCTCAAGCTCAGCCTGCTCAGAGGGACCACAGTCACTTCTCTCTGTCCTCTCCTGCCCACAGCGGAAGGGAGGGAAGTAACTGATTATAGAAGAGCTGGAGACAAACAACAAACAGACAAGCATACAAATTATTTTCACATCCACCTCCTAATTGCTTGGTAAAATCCCTCTAGGACTCCATGATCAAATGTAACAATGCTAGAGTGGTGATGAGTCACTTGTCAAAAATTTTCAGCCTCAATAGCAAATCAACAGCGCTGACACAATGAGGCATGTTCAAAATACAAGAGAGAGACTTGTTGTGTACCCTCTCCAGGGTGAATCTAGCAAGCTCTCCTAGGAACGGATCTCAAGGTCAGGTCATAATACTGAAAATCCTGTAGCCTCACATGCACAAAGGTGAGAAGAAGAGACAGTTTGATACGAGCACAAAGCAGAAATGTGAACTGAAAACTAATCTCTTGTCAAATTTCAAAGTCTTCCCATTATTGATCTGATTGCAGTTCTCAACCTTGTGGTGATCACTTACTTTGACAAACTAATAGCACAGTGTAACCTAATTTGGAGAAAATTAGTTTTAGTCCTAAACTGGAGACATCAGAGACACTGCTCTAAAGGCAAAAAAATGGTAATAATGTTTTTGTCCTTTTTTTTTTTTTTCCAGAGAAAATGTGTTTACCTACAGCATGTCAAATGTTAGCCTGCAGCAAAATGATTTATGAACAAATTTTAAGCTTCTTCTCAGTTGACAAGTTAATTCTCATTGGAAAAAAAAAGGGGGGGAGGGGGAAGGGGAAAATTATGGCAACACTGAAGAATGTTAACATGGTACATATTCTAATTGAATAAAAGACACCTTGCAGAGCCACAGTACAAGCCCTTATTCATGTCAAAGCTACTTACTGGCTGAGAATTTTTTTTAATGGTATTATAAGTACTGGAGTCAAATTTCTGTGAGTTGGGAAGCTTATCCACTTCAAACCTTCAAAACCTAACTGTGAAATCTCATATAAACAGTTTTGTCTAGAAAATTTCTGGCACTTCTCAGATGACAAATAGTGTTTGGTTTTCAGGTGAAAAGCGGGAAAAAATGAGAAAAGAAGCAAACTGAGTCATCAGAGTTGTGTATCATAAGGAGTGTTTGCCCCAGAAAAGTGGGGGAGGGGGAGAAGGGACATGAGAAAAAAAACACATAGGGCGTGTGTGAGTATGCAATATCTTAGTTTTTGCTCTTCCTAGACTCACATCTATTTAGGAAATGGGAAAAAACAGTCATAAGGGATTAAGTACAGGGCTAGGGTCAAGTCAGATGAGTTCAAGTGGTGGTTCTTTGTCTATCTTAGAAGATAACCTTGAGGGAAACAAACAGTTCTTCATTTCTGTACTGTGACTGCCTCCCCTTTTCAAAAGCCCCATCGACATTTATTTAAAAGTACTGCATACTTTGATGTCTAGAGATGAAAAGCGTTTTTTGAGGTAAGAAATCACAGTTTAGCCCTAATCTAGAAGAATCAGTGGCTACTAATGATAAGTAATTTAATTCCAGACTAGTAATTTTTACCTCTTTATGGGTTTGTTTTACGAGATACTTATCAAGTCAAACAGTGCTAAGTGAATAAATGAAGAGTATTTCTTGTGAATAAACTCAGGGTAAAAAATGACCTCTTAGTTTTTTCTCCCACTACTTCCTCCCAGTTTGCAATGATAAAGTTAATACAGAGCAGGAACCATTTTTCCCCTGTTCGTGCTCAGATGCAATCCCAGCACTAAGCAAATTGAACACTTCACACCCATCCACTAAAGTAAATTTATGCTGATTTATCTTATATACTTGTCAAAAGCTATGCCAAGATGTATACACAAACCATTTTCTTGGATTGTTTCAAACTAATCATATTAACGTATTTGCTTTATTGGCTTTGGGGGCTTTCCAAGTGGAAATGATTGAAGTGGGGTCCAAAACCAGCTTTGTTTCATTGCCAGTTCTGGTGCTAATGTGCACCTCATTGGACTTCTACTGTCTGTGTCAATGAGCCTAAACTTCCATATCAGGAATCTTTCGGAGGCAGCTCATCATCAGTTTATTTCTACAAAATGTTATGCATACTAAGACAGTTTTTTAGAATGCAAAAGAACAGGAAAGCATGGTATTTAATTTACAAATATAAGTGCTGCTCATCCACTGCAGTCATAAGAGCTTAAGGGATTTATTAAGGCTGAAAAACAAGTTATCCACATGAATATATAGGAAACACTGCATCCAGTGAAGAAATAAATTCAGATATCCCAGGGGAAGAAAAGATCACATTAAAGACTGAAGTCCATACCACAAACATCAGCTTTATCGACACTCTAAGGGGAGACAACTCCTAGAGGAGTTGTCTGACAAAGAAAAACTCATAACATTTCTCCTGTGCAAAAGCTAAATGGACAAAGGACTAGCAAAAAATGCAGAAGTTATTGTGAAAAATACATCCTTTATTCAGCCATTTTAAAAATCTGGACTATTTGGCTTCCTTGGGCTATTCTGACTCTTCCCAGAATCAGATTTGTTGCAATTTTTTGGAGCAGCAGGATCAAGCAGGCCAGGCTTACAGAGATCAAGCTTTGGAATGGAATACAACATCTAAAAAACTTGGCTTATTGGTCCAAGTCATGGCTTATAGCAAATACGGTTTTGATTATGGTGAAACACTCGAGATGCAATTCAAAGATAGAGTTAAAAAGAGCACAGTTCTCTTGCACTGCTGAGGGTGGGAAAAGCAAACAAGGTGTCAGTACAAAGGCAGGAGTCCATCTGCTTAGACCAGAATAATACTGCTATCAAGCTTGTGGTTACTTTTTTTTTTTTCTGACAGAAAGGTGCTTTACAGAGTGTTTCAGTTATCACTAGCCCAGTTTGACAGCTAGCAGAACTGTGGTCTCATACAGTGATGTTACTCAGCTTAGATTGCCCTCAGACCAGCAGCAGAATCCAGAACACAACTGTTCTGGAGCCAGCCCAACACTCAGAGTTGCTTATACCTCTTTTCCCAGAGAAACCTTTTATTTGAGAGGAGAGGTTGTTGAATAACAACAATTGTGTGCATCAAAAAATGCTCATATCCCAGGAACCAAATAAAACCAAAACCACACATGGATTATTTCTTCTGCAGAGGAGTTGGACTTGATGATCTCTAAAGGTCCCTTCCAACCCTACCGTTCTATGATTCTATGATTTTATGAGAAAAGGTTTCAGGCAGCTCTGTACCTATGGCTCTGCATCCCTACACCCCGCTTCTTGATACCTTGTAACGGTGAACACTTCAGAGAAAAGTCTTTTGAAGTGTATAAGTCGATAGAACATACAACATACGCAAAATAATAATAGTCAAAGGGTGAATTCAATGACCTATCCCCTCATCATTCCTTGATTTGTGTCTCTCCTCTTTCTGCACATCAATTTCCTTTTCCTTTCTCACAGAGGTGATGGAGATTAAAGGTTTACTGTGGCTGATTATTCAGGAAAGTCCCACTTTCTAGATCTGCTTCTAATTAAAAAGGAACAGGAGGGGAGGAAGGGAAAAGAATCCTCCTTACTGTACACACAGGCAGCCTAATCCATCCTGCTGACTTTCATAGGCATGAGCTTCTATCATAGCATTAATAAACTATTTTCTGAGATTTATGTTCCTTAACCCTCTTCACCCCAGAGATTTTTTTGGATGTGAGCTGTAGATGTCACTTCAAGAAAAGATGGGCATCTGACTTGAGCCTGGACATCAGTTTATTTATGAGGGAGGGGGCCAGGAGTTCAACCCTTGTGTTCATAACAGGGCTAAGCAAACAGCTCCAACCCAGCTCTAAGCCATTCTAAATAGACGGAGGAGCTGGTAACCCAACTCCTGACCATTGCTGGAGTTCACGTTTAGGTTGTGATTTTTCTCCATTCCCAAACGTCACTTTATCCCTGCTTTTCAGGAGCTTATTTTCAAGGATTTATGAAATGTGAGATGACAAAACTGGTGCAATAATGTTGTAGAGATTTTGCCCTCAACTCACCCTGGAAAATGCTCTGCACGAATGGTTTGGAGGTAGCTTCCAAGAACAGTCTTATTTCCCTTAGGAAAAAGAAAATCTGAGCTGTGTGCCATTAAAATGAAAAACTCAGAGAGGGTAGGAGGGGACAAAAAAGGACATTAATCAGAACTAGTAAAAATAAATTATAAAACAAAATCCCAAAATTATTTCTCTGAGTTAAAAAAAGACACAAAGAAACGAATTATAAGAGGATAGAATATCTCTATCAAGATTTACCTACAGGTTGCACAGCAGACAGCTGCCTCCACACAATGGACCATAGAGACAAAAATGTTTCAATTCCTTCCTTTCTTTTTTTTCAGTATTATCATTAATACTCTTTGTTGGTAATAATACAGAACACCTGAACTGTATGTACAGATTCTCCCAGTCACACAAGGAAAGGATACCAATGGCTTTTCCGTGTCAATGCGATAAGCTTCACATCAAGGATAAGTCAAAGGTATTATCTCTATGTAACTTTATTTTTAAGTGGTATAGTTTGACAAAAATTTTAGGAAATGGATATCACATGAGAATGAAGCAGTTTCTCCCTCAAAATTCCCAGCTGTCCTCCCACCACAGTTTCCCAGTATGGTGTATATCTTAATTTCTGCAGCACAACTTCTGTTTCCTGTGTTACCAATTGACCCAAAGGAGAGGCCTCCAGAGAGAACAGAGAAGATCTCCACATACATGACTATGAACAACAGTAAAGCTCTGGGTAATAAGGTGGAGCATTTTCTATTAGATTTCTTTCTCTGAATCTACCATGCCACTTAGGAGAGTCTTTTTAAAAGAGTGAGAAAGAAAACTGGATGAATATTACTTGCAGCCACTCCTTCCTGCAGCAGATCCATAGTCATCAGAAGAAACTTGACCTGTGAGCCCAAGAACTATGCAGAAAAGTGAAAAATAAATATTGTTTGCTGCAGCAGGCAGAAATGCAAAAGTGTATCTTTCCTAGCAAACAGAAAACTAGAAAAATAGGAAAGAGGTGGGGCTTCTGGACCACTGGATATCTGCTTCCAGGATACAGCAGAAATGGAAAGGTGATGAAAGTGTTCATGCAGGTATGTGACCTTTGGGCAATGCCTCTCTTACAGACAGTAGCAGCTTCAGACACACAAGCGCTTTCAGGAATGACAATATCTCAAATCTAGGAAACAATCTTTTCTTTTTAAATCAGTCATAATCATGTATGTCTTTTCTCTCCTGGGCTCTTGCTATGCATGTATCAAATTGTTTTTTCATAGCTCATTTTCATCTTTGCATCTCAGATGGATTGCAGGAGCAGCAGCCACTGGGGGCAGCAGGATGTCCTGTGCCATCTGAAATACCTGCAGGGGAAGGGAGGGCTGCAGTCAGAAGGGGAAACTAGTTGCTGGAGTTCCGTACAGACTCCTCCATGCTCAGAACACTGGAGATAGGAAAACTTATAAAAAATGAAAAACTACCATGAATTATCACTGAAGTCAATCCATGAAAGCAGAGAGTACAAACATTAGGCTTCAATTCTCCAAGATCATGTGTCAGGAAAAAGAGTTTTTAAAAATATAAAATAATTCATCTGTAAGAATGATACCAGCATCTTGGTTTCAACATGTGCTTTATATACCTGATGCTTTGTTTGATGCTTTGCTTATTTACAGCAGGCATCCTCAACTGGCACAATTACAGGGAAAAAAAGTCTGACAAAAATTCCTTTGCTATTGCTTGAGTGTTACTGTAATAGTAGTATTGTACAGTCTCTGAGGTCGAGTGAAAAAACATATCAGTGTAGAGGCATCAGAGTTGGTGGTTGTATTAAACAATGTTGGACATGTTCATATAAAAACAATCATTGGGATGTTTTCATGTCACATCTGTTTGCATAAATATCTGTATGTATTTATAACCCATCTCTTCTCATAAAGATACAAAGCTATCTCTCTGGTGATTTACATTGTGTATCTGTAATCTGTTGCAAGGTCAAAGCAACTGAACTGAGGTCTGTGGAGCTACTCCAGATTTACAATAGTCTAATAAAGATCAAAATCTGGCCATGAATATTACCCTTCCTATTCACAAATGTATTTTTATGTTTCTGTTATCTTCTGCATTCTTACATTCCTGAAGAGTTTTCCTGCTAACATACTTGGACTACAAGATTTTCCCTAATCATCTAATCTCTGCCCTTTTTTAAGAGAAAGGAAAGCTGATAGCTGTGATAAATTACAAAAATGACAGTGTTATATGACTAGCACTATCAGTATCTAAAAACCAACCTGAGTATCAGCCACTGCTGAACATCTAATTATAATAATGAAATCCTGCAAAAGTTGCACTTCATTCAAAGATTTTACTGTAAAACTAAGAAGGTAAATTATTCAGAAGACTGGAGGAGACCAGTTCTTTCTGCAAATGCCCCTTCCAGCACAAGGACTGATCTGTGTCTTCAAAAAATAATAAAACTCCCAAATCTTAGTAGTTAGTTCTTTATGCACAATAAAATATACCATAGTTGGGGAGTTTGATTTGGGTGCTGGTTTTTGGGGGAATGAGGGGAATGTTCATTAAAGGAGACATAGAGATCAACTCATTTCTTCAATTTCCCTGTTAAGAAACATTTTGTCAGCTTTTGGCAATAATTTTTCCCTGAAATATGAAAGATAACAATGACACAAACATGGTCCATAAAGTAGGAAAGGAATCCAAACCAAGATTTTAGCTCTCCTTTTTACTCTCTATTAGTAAACATAGATGTTTGTGTTACAGATGCTATCCAAGCAATAGAAGTGGCATGCCCAAGGCCCACAGGAAATTTGATTTCAATGGCAGGTTGAGATTGCAAGAGTTCCTGGAGCCTGTGCATCCACCCATTCATTCATTGTTGCATCATTTAAATTGATCTTTAAAAAATCCATCTAATTAATATTGTAAATGTTATTGGAAGCCTATAATGCACCTTATTTTATAGTCCTTAGAAAGCTTTTAAAGAAAAAATTAACTGCCACAAATTGCTTAAGATTTTTCTGCTCTGTATCAGTCCAGGGTGATCCTTTCATTTCAATTTTGCATTCTGCCAATCTGTACATACCTAAGCTAAATAATTGTGAAAAAAATAGTTCTAGACACAGCCAATTTCACCACCAATATCTTAGCCATAGTTTAACCTATGTCATGATATTCACTGAGAGTGTTTACATTTCCAAACATCTACTGTGAATGCCAACTGGCTTTAAATGTTAAAAATTACCAAAGGAGTAGGAATATAAAAGTTGCAAAAGTCTTTTTAGAAAGACTTCCCCCCATCTGAACCCTAGGGAAAGATGTATCATAAATACTGAATGAGCTTTTAAAATACCTGACCTCAGGGATTCAGTGCACACACAAATAAAAAAGCAACGAGTGGGGGGCGCAAGTCGATTGATGGAGCTTGATCTAGTTCCACAGCCAAGTGGCTAGATCTTTACAGGCTAATGTTCTCAGAGACACAATGAAATAAAAATGTTATCTCTCTTTTAGCTGTAATCTCTGATTAGAGTGTTTAATCAATTAGCATTGCTGTTGTCAAAACTTGCTCCAAACAAAGGATGAGAAAAGCTGCCGGAGGGGGATCTCAACGGCTGCCCAATTCCAAACCATGCAGTAAGGTGGGAGACTCGTCCCTGCAAGAAACGTCATGTTTTACTAGGGTGCAACACTGACTTTTGTGTCATGAGATGAGAACACTTATCTTGCATTATTCATCTCAGCAGCACTAGCAGAATGTCAAATAAGCCCCAAAAGAAGAAAAGCTTAATGCCAGGAACTGGAAGTGTCAGATTACACTAAAGAGAGTGTCTTTTTATTTTCCTCTTTCAGAAAGCAAGGGACCTGTGATCTTTGGAAAGCGGGCTGCTGCTGCTGCTGTTTAAAAAAATCCAAAACACAACATGTTTGGAGGCCAACTGTGAAAGAATCGCTGCATGTTTTCCTTGTTCTATGAGTCACCTGGGGTTTAGTTGCTCAGAGTTGGTCATTATTGGAATTCCAACAAAAATGACAAGAATTCTTTCCTTTTTTTTTTCTTTCCAGTGAGGTTTATTATCTCTCTCATTAACCCAACCTTTGTGTAATACAGTTCTCTGAGGTCTCAGACAAGAACAGGATCTCATTGTGCTAAGTACTATACAAACATATAATAGCTAAAATAAACAGTCAGGAGATGGGGAGACAAAGAGTAGAAGGAAGAAAATAACAATTGTTCCCATTTCATAAATGGCAAGCCCAGGCCCAGCGAGGTCATAGGACTTTCTTAAAGCAAGAGACAATGTCCAGGGCTTAAAAATTCACCCGTGTTTCCTGTGGGAGAGTACATAGCACTAACCACAAAATTACCTTTCCTTTCCACCTACCTATCTGCTTAAGAATGCACAGCCTGTCGTGAAGTCCCTCATTGTTTCCTGAAATGCAGCAGGGTCTCTTGTTTAGCTTTCCATCACAATTCTCCTTAGAGACTTCTTTGCAGTTCATGAGCCATCTGCAGAGCTTGCCCATCTTCTGCACTGTGCTGCTGTAGTTAGTATCCTGGCTCCGCTATCTATGCTATTGATTTATCTGAACCATGGACATAGCTTCCATGTGGTGTAACCTTGGTACCTCTCCAGATGGGTGTATTAACTACAACTATTTCTTCACGAGAAATTCAAATGTAGGTCATGGTAAACTAAAGTATTTGAATGGAGTTCCTTGATTTGGGAGCAGAGAGGCATTGGTGGATTTTCAGAATTTATGTAAGGTTTCTCTGTAACGAGCAGTTACAGAAAATAAATTGCCATTTGGGGACGAGGAAGAAAGTATCTTCTTGCCTTAAAACTGCCAACTAGCATTCAGTACACTGTAACCCCCAGAGCAAAGGAAAGACAACCCAGGGATTGTTCTCATGTCAGAGCTGCAGAGCAACTAGATTTAATGTGTTGGTTTTTTTAATGAGTTGCAGAAAGAAGTGGACAGTGAGGTGATGAAATTTCCTGAAGTGCTGACAGACTAAGACGTTCTTACTTAGTTATGGGAAATGCTGGAATATGCATGTTAATTGGTATGACTGTTTAGGGTTGTATTCAAGCATGCAGCATTCTTGGAAAGAACTATATTGGTTTCATGTGCACTTTTTTGATGTGGTGTTCATTCCTGAGCCACGACTACATCTCTTAAGGATTGGAAAAGACAAACAACCATGGTGAATGTGGCAAGAACAATGCTAGAGAGGCCCGGGCTGGATTAAGAGAGGTCTAAAGGGAGCTCTTACTCTAGTAGGAGGTCCTAGGGAAAACAAGAGCAGAGCAAGAGATATGAGAAGCAGGAGTAATGTGCCCTGAACCCCTCACCCAAAGGAGATGACAGCTGTCATGCTCCTCTTCCCATATAGCTCTGAAATTTCATGCTCAAAACTGCAGCCTAAAAGTTGTGGGCAGAGATCCATGTTATTTCCTACCATCATATCACTCAACTCAGAAACTCTTACGTACTAGAGAAAAAAAATTTTAAAAAGCCTAATTAAAGAGAACAGTATATCTGTCAGTAAGAAGGGATGAAATCCTGGCACCACACTCTTGGCTATTGCAGTGCAATGGCACAACTGAGACAGCCAGAACTTCGGCTTGGGTGAGAGAAACAGGGCAAGCTTGAGATACTATGAAATGACACATTGCCTGCACAGTAGCATTCCCCAAACAAACTTGAAAAGCGACAGCAATACAAAATTAACCAGAACATGACAGATTCATGCAGGGTACAGAGAGCCTGGTGGGGTCATTCAGCTACTCAATGCTTCTCAGAAACAGTTTGTGAAGTGACTGGTTCCTCAAAAAAATGTTGAAAAGCCTAAAACCATAACCAAAACACTATGAGAAATGGTAAACTTCACAACAGAAATACACACCAGAAACATGGTTGGCTTGGTTACTACTTATTTATTATTTCATTTGTCAGAGTTGGAAGGTTGTTTTAGATTATTTTATACATTCACAGTCCTCCAATGTCAGCTTGTAAATATCCAAATAGCAAAACCAGCTCTTTGAATTGGAAGATATTTTTGTACCATTTGCAAGTTGAAAGTTAGACTCTCTCAGACTGACTGACAGTGCTAGAGAACACTTTTTCAAAATGAGGAACCCAGAGCAGTTTTCAGGAGTGAATCATACTCTACTTTTTGCAGATTTCTGGAAAAGAAAGCAATCTATTCTTGAAAACCCAGTGTGGCCCATTCTTGGTTTGTTTCAGGACTTAATCTGTGTAAATCTAAACTTACTGATGTGTAACAAAGACTGAAGGACTATAGTAATAAACTGAACTAGAGTATTTCTATTGTCAGAATTGTGTTGTCAGAGTTGACAATGGTTTAATAAAAGACCCACATTCAAACCTCAGTCCCATGCTTTAGTCATTCCTCTAATAGCAGAGAGACTGTTGTGCTAGAAAAGTGTGTAATAAGGACACGTTGTCCTAGACACTGTGTTTCCTAACATTTTGTTAACTGGACACATTTTTGTGGGTTAATAACCTCGCTTGTTTTCTGATGCCTACATTCAATTGCAAAAGCAGCTGAGAAAGGGGAAAAAAAAAAGAGGCAAAGAAAGACTAGAATAAAAGCCAAGAAAACCTTCTGTGGAAGTGTAGGTGTTTGGACATGATAGCCTTTTGGCAACTTCAGATGTTGGGGTTGTTATTTTTTTTCTAGGTGTTTAAAGAAAAGCAATTACCTCTGTGATGACACTTAATATACCAAGATTCAGCCTTGAGCAATTTTTT
Organism: Urocolius indicus; assembly: GCA_013401255.1. Classification (NCBI taxonomy): domain Eukaryota; kingdom Metazoa; phylum Chordata; class Aves; order Coliiformes; family Coliidae; genus Urocolius; species Urocolius indicus. The sequence goes on along the minus strand of WBNH01002481.1, from coordinate 152,069 downwards.
ATGACTGTGTTATAAACTCCAGAAACTACAGAGTACACTGGATCCACTGAAAGATGTTTCAGAGCAGCAGTTCTGACAGGAAAGTTGTGGTTACACTGGCATCTGAAAATTCTTGAAAAAAAAGACATATTAGCAAGCAAAAAAAATTAGTAGTTTAAGGGGGTGGAAATGCTGCATCATCGTTGGCTATAGAGGTATAATAAATGAGCTGAGCCTTTTTGAAGCTTATCTTTACATTTTGAAGTAGGTTTTACTCTCTTTGCCTTTGTTTCTTTGGATAGGAAACGTGACCTTCACCGAGGAGGTGGAAGGATCAAGAGCAGAGATGCTGATACAGTCAGAAAGGGTTTTGCCACAAGTTTTGCAGACCCTGGGCAACAGCTCTGCATGCAGCAACAGCTTATTCCTGTTCCTGTGCTCAGGTTAGCATCAGAGCTTTTGCACTCAGTCCTCAAGTCTGCAACGTGAGCAACTGATACCTTCTAGACAAGACATAGACCACTGCTGGGCTGGATCCCAAATTAATTCTGACTGAGAGAATACTGGAAAAATACAAGTGATTTATGCATTCTTAACTCCAGAGGTGTCTGGGATGGGTTTTATTATCAGCACAAGCTACTGGCTGTGATGGCACACTGCAGCAGGCAGGGAAGGACCTTTTGAAAGCAAGAACACCACAGACACAAACCCTAGCTGCTGCCACCTCTGCTTTCAGGGATTCTTGGTGTTTTGAGTGGGGAATTACTGTGTCTGTAAAGGCAGCAATGGATTCCTGGTGTAAATTAGGCAAAACTCGGAAATAAACAGTGCAGGATCATAAGGCATTTTCCTTTATAACAAATATATGACATCAAGAGGAGGTTTTATAGTAAAGGGTTAATTAACAGAATTAATAGTTCAAGATGGTATATAGAAAAGAAAATAAGAATTCCAGGGCCTGAAGCATGGGAAATATTGGAGAGTTTTCCTGTATTCTGACACTTATCCCCTCCTGGGTTGTAAACCAGAGAATGGCAATCATTGTGCAAAATCAGGGTTAGCATAAAAATTCCCTCATCTGTCTGGTGACGACTCTGACTTTCCCACGTATGTTCCCTGCACATCTTGATCAATATTTTCTCTGGTGTTTCAGTAACTGTACACTGTCATTCTAAGAACCCACAAGTTACAACATTAAATAATGTTTTCAGATATGCTTATGTTGTTTATTTTAAGGATATGTCTAAATGTACTCTTCTAATTGCTTCATGGAAAAACAAGTTTACTTTATGGTTTGAGGATGTAAGGCTGGCTATCATATTACTCCTCTATTTGTATAAGAGTGACTATTCAAATGGTTGTGATAAGCTTCCCAGCCTGAAGAGTCACAATTAGATGTTTCCAGAAGCTTGTGTGCTGTCAGTCAGCACAGGGTGCTACAGGTTTTGTAAAAATGCTTCACTGAGCTACTTGAAAATGTTCAAAATAAAGGAAATATTTGTCAAAATCATTCCTCTTTTCCTGCATCAAAACATCAGGTTTTGTGATTGGTTGGGTTTTTTTCCCACAACTTTTTGGATGTTTTAACCTTATTTATTTTAATAAATATGTGTTAAAAAATGTGTTGGAAAATCATATTTGATAGTTCAAACAAAAAGTTTAAAAGCACAGTGCTTGTTAAATTGTGTTTTCAAATCCATCTCTATAGCTAAGGTGATAAAAAACTCGTGTTTGTGAAGGAGAATGGACTCCATGAAGTCAACAGCTATATGAGCACTGACTGATTTTGTGAAGAGAAATGCAAAATCCAAGATGAAAATTTATTTTCAGCATTTCTAGAATTCAAACAAAAGAAAGAAGTAGCTCTCCTTCCTGAAACCAGCCTTCTTCATCAAGGTGCTCTCCCAGCAGTACAAATGAAGGTGCTTATTCAAACTTGCAAACAAAATCCAGGAAGATCCTTTTGGCATTTTGTATAAAGCCATTATGCAGGTGATTAACCCATTAATTTTCAAATGTCTACGTTGTCAAACATGACAAAACAAACGAGAGGAGGATGAAAGCAAAGTTACCAATTACGACTGTTGTACGGAGGAGTCAGCCCAGATTTAAGTGACAGACCTTTATTTTCCCTTCAGGTTAATATTGCTTAAATTGAGCTGAGCAATTTGCCACATATGATGCAAGTTAAATACCACTCCTGCAAACTCCGTGGAGAATTCTGCTGGCTCAAAGCACTTACAAGTGGCAAGACTGAATCAACCAACTTCAATTGAAACATATATTTGACTGGATATTGCATTTCCTTTGACTTAAAATGCAAATTGCAACTAAGTTGGACAGATGTAGCTTTGGATGTGGGAAATATTATTCAAAAGTCATTCAATCAAATGGAAGTCAGGGCTCCACAGCTCAGTTTCTCTTTCAACCACTGATTTATAAAACTCAGGTTAGACAATAATTTTTTTATGCTTATGTCTTTGTGTTAATCATCTTTTAATTTAAGACTGTATAATTTTAGGAATTATTTGAAAGCTCAGCAGCAGATTATTTTCTATGCAGTTGCTATAAATATGTGTATAGAGAGAGATGTACACACATACACATATAAAAAACAGAAGTGTTTGGGATCAGATCTCAAAGGTTCAAATGTTATTGTTTGGTTAAGATACAATTTGTAGAATATAAAGAGAGTTTGTTTGGAGATAACCAAAGAAACCCTGGCACTATCCATCTTTCAACTTGTCAGCTATCTTGAACATAGATAATAAAACAAACATATTCAGTGAGCAGCAAATTGTTTTCAAGACATCACTCCAAAAATACCAAACACACATTACTCTGGATATCTGAAGTAAATTTTAGGTCTGAAAAGGCTGCTATCAGCTTTTGGTGTTCCCTTTAAACACATTTCTATTTTCCCTGTTTAACTGATTATCAGATTTTTCCAGATCTTCATTTTACCAGCCAAGAAACTTCACTGGAACAACAACAGCCTAAAAACTAGAAACATTTTCTCGTAACACTAACACCTGCACTCAAGAAAACAGAATTTGAATCATCACTTCTTTTTTAATTTTTCTGATTTTTTTTCTTGTACCAAGTTGTTCCTTTCTTTTGGATCGTGGAAGTGAAGAAGTTACAGTCATTTATACTTCTTTCATTCCTGGCACCACAGGATTTGGGAGGTGGTGGTGGGAATTTTAATTACACAAGATAATTTTTTTAATTGGAAAACTTAATATCTCCCTGTTTATACTTTCTTACATTCTTGATTTCAAAAAAGAAAGATGCTGTTTGTTTGTTTGTTTTACTAAATCCAGATTTGGTCCCAACAAGCCCATAGAAGAGACAGTTAATAAAATTACTCAGTATTTATGTTTCTCCCTAAAGACTGCATAGAGCTAGCAGGAGAATACACACATGAAGGAGCATCTGTCTCTCTCAAATCCAACACTGGATGATCTCATGTTACTCTCAAGTTTTTATATTGTTGTTGGAAACCTTTACCTAAAAAAAAATAAATAAAAGAGGAGACAAGAGTTGATTTGCTTTTCTGACGGAGACACATACTCTGGGGTGGTTAGAAAATTCTGTTCTTCCCTCATCTGTGTAGGTTCAGTGCTAGTGTCATCCCTCTGCCTCCGAAAGTGGACAACCTACACCACTCATATGCTATGCAATAGCCAGCCTACAGTCTAACAAGATTGAAGAAAAACTGTTAAAGGTGAGTTAAAGAAGTGGGAGTTGGTCTGAAAACTTGGAAGCAACCTTACTGCTCCTTGTATTGTGAAGCCAGCCCTTCAGTGAAGTTAGAGCAGCAGGCTACAAAACCAGACTCCAATAAGGGCAGGAAGAAACACACAGGACAGATGATTCTCTTGGGAGCAGGAGAGAAGGCACTAAAGAAGCAAGATGGAAGCTTGCAACCTCTCCTTTCACATCTGGGCACAGCTCCAGCGTCTGCTGAATCAAGCCGAGGGCTGGAGGCAGTGTTTAAAGCCAGTGTGGGGGCAACAGAGGTGAGTGGGGAGACAGTTTTCTCCCTGGCCATGGGCTGCTTGGAAGAGATCCTGAGTGCTAGGGAAAGAGGGTGAAACTGCCCTTCTTCCAGGTGTGGCTGCAGCTCCTCATGCCATTTCTTTCCTTCTTTTCTCTTGCCCATCTTGCTGGCATGTAGCCAGACTGAGGAAAGCCATCTGCAAAGCCAAAGCACTCCTCTGCATATAGGACCATGTTGCAGTCAAGGATGATCAGAGAAGAACATGCAGCAGTCACAGACCATTTCCAACAAACTCCTGGAGCCACTAACAGTGATCTGAGGGAAGGGGCAGCAGATGTCACTTTATACAAGGGTTGTTCTATGTGGGCATTAATTAAGTACCTCATTCTAATCTGCTTCTCTTCTCATGCCAAGGCCAATGCAAAACTAAGAATAAGCCCTTTGATTTTAGGACCTTTTGGCCCCCGCAGCACATGCAATGCCTGCAGTGATGTTCTGCATTTGAATCCAAGTCCCAGTGGGAATGGTGAAGGTAAATTGAGGACACCTATGCCCTGTGATTTGCTCTGTGCTGTTTGTAGCCTGCAGAAGCTGTTTTTCTTGGCATTCACTGCCTTAAAAGACAACACTTTGCATTTTGCTGCAAACTGATCTGCAGGAGGAAAATACACACACCCCCCAAAATCTGATCTTACCTTCTAGCCTTTTTACTAGTAAAGAAAAGCAAAAGGATAATCGCTAACAAAAATGTTACACTTGAAATAAACAGTTGCTACAGAGAAAACCTTCTGCTGTTCCCCAAAAGACATCAGCAACTCTCACATTTATTGAGTATAATCTGCCTTTTGCATTATCCTCTTTGAATTCTATCACACCAGTAACAACTGTAATCATACCATTAGTAATTATCTCCATGGTTTCCCAACAGTTTCTCCTTTATTACTACCAGGTAGATGCTCATGGCAAGGCATTTCCCCTCTTTTGCTGTAATCATGAATGTACTTAATCTAGACCTGTTTGAAACATGACCAAAGAAATCAAAATCTTTCTGAATAAACTAAAACTTTACACTTGTGAATGATGTATTTACACACGGGGAAACGTGTGATTTAAAGCACAAATGGAAGTGCAAAGAGACAAAGAGTACTTTACCTCTCTGTTGTTGTCTACCCTATCTTATAGAGATGTTACAAATTTAGGTGGTATTGGTCAGCATCCAGGAGATCTGATGGGAATTTTGGATCATGCCAAGCCTTAACATATTAGACCTAGGGCTGGTGAGGCCAGTTGTAATTGGAGTTAAGTCATAACTTAACTGCTAGACCTACACTGATAATGAAGGAGAAGTAAAGCCAATGTTATCACTGCAGACCAAGGCTGACTGGCCTATCCTGATTGCTGTTAGTTCAAGATTTATCCCCTGCAATGCAGAAAACTGTTAATGTAATGTAAGATTATTTTCTTGGCATACGTGTGTCTGGCTTTCATTGTGCTATATAGTGCATCAGCCTCCCTCCCTTGCCCTCTCCTCCTCCCCTTGTACAGTGTATGACTCTGGAATCAAACTATTGCAGATCCAAGTGTTGCCCAGGCTGTTATCTGTTGCAGGCCAAACAAAAATTCATTACTCAGATACTCCTGCGTGCTGGAGCTCTGGTTGCTGTCTAAGTCTCTGTGTTGTGGCTGAAAACCATCTGGAGTAAATCAAATGAAATAAAACCTCTATTAACTGAACCTTAAATATCGAGAGCTCGCCATTATCGCAGTCAAACACCCTGACATTGCAAAAAAATATCTTTGTTTGGTACAAATCTCTGTTTTCCATGTTTCTTCACCATTTTCACTGCTGCTCAGGAAATCGAGACTGAACTGGTTGCCTGCATCCTGAAATATTTTGAACCACATTGTTATGTACCCACTTGTGGAAGCTGACCAATGCCAAGCCACTGACAGGATCAGGGTCCAGCTACAAACCAAATCCTTAAATATCAAGAGCATCTCTGAACAGAGTGGTCTTGTTAACACCACTTTGAAAAGAAACAAGTGTAGGGGGATTAAAAAAAAAAGGCAGTTTGATTTGATTGTAGAGTAACTGAGATTTTCACAAATGAGAAACTGTGGGGAGCTATTATCCAAAGAACTTTCCAGTGGAACAAATTGGGATTGTGCAGTCAGAAGAAAATGCAGACTTTTAATAAAAAACACACAAAATCTGAGTCAGTTTATTAGATGAAGCAAAAACCCATGTAACATATTACAGTGTCCTGATGGCCAGCCCTCTCTGACAGCGTTCACTACCCACAATCTCTGCAAGCAGCTACCTTGAATTAGACTTTAAGAATTTCTTTTTTTTTTACCTTACAAACTATAAATGAGGGTGTTTTGTAAGTTCATAGTGCACACATTGGGAAATAAAGGTTATTTTCCAGAGGGAAATAATGGAAACAAGACAGCACAGGATACTTAAAACTACCTCACATGAGCAGCAGCACATACAAGAGGGAAAGTTGAACTAACAGGGACTGAAGGACTGCAGACTGGATGGAGTAGTGATCCTTGTGTCTGATTTCTTGAGAGGCTGTGCAAAATCAAGCTGTAAAAGAAATGTTGCATGGATTTAATTTCATCGTTTGCTAAATGAACATACTTCCAACATCTGTTATTTTCTAAAGTATGATTTGCTTTGCTTATTACAACTTTCTGTGCAAATATGTGTATATACACAAATAAAAATTGTTGCTGTTCTTAAAAAGACTTGGAGTTTATACAATCTACAGAGGAATTAGGAGCATCCAAATAAATGTCCTGCTCCTGCATAACATTGCCAGGACCCTGATGGCATCCTCTACAGGGCTAAGATCAGCTCGAAGTGCAATCAGAGTAATTACTAATTCCGTGAAAGAACTCTGAATGTAATTAAATAAAAGGGGGGGATATGAAATAATAATCATCATTTGTGTAACCTTGGAGGGCTATCTGGAATCTGGAGTGGAATGTGCTCACTCGTTGCCCATCCCACACACATCCTGCGCCCAGGTTGATCAAGTGCCTGGAATAGATTGGAGAGGACTAGGTGTAAAAGCAAGTTCGGGATGATGATTTTCTCTCTCTCCAAATTCCTGCGGGGAACCCTCGCGGGTTTTGCAGCAGCCAGCTGTGAGCTCACACTCGGCACGATGGGCTCCACCGCGGCTTCACGCGTGGGGGTATGCAGAGGTTCGGCTGCCTCAACCACCCGGTAGGGACAGGGACATCGCCACTCTCTGAAACGAGCGGCTGGGTCCCATCGAAAGCATCGTCCGTCTCGGCCATCGGGCAGAATTACATCTAAGCCCAAAAGAGCTTTGCCAGGTGTGGGTCAGCCGTTGCCTTCAATCCACCAAGTAAAAGTATTAAAAAGGAAAAAAAAAAAATCCTTAATCTCATTTTAATATTATTTTCGAGGGGGGGGGGGGGGGGGGGAAGCAATTGATGAAAATGTAAGTTTTCTTTAAATAAATTGTGTTTGAGAAGTAAACTAATCAACCAGATGATCTCACAGAGTTCGTCATTCTCACTATCAATTTGTACCAAATCTAAGTCTGAGATACAAAAGCGATTTATTGATTGACTGATTGTATCAGCCTGGAAAATTAAAGAAGTGGGAGAAAAACGGTACGTCGCGACGCTGCGATCGTTCAGGGGACTGGGGATGGATCTGGAAAGTAAAGAAGGGAAGCTACGTGGGGAAAAAATAGTTGACAGCAGATAATTGTAACGTGAGATTCACAATAAGCGTGGGACACATCTCCACATTGCGAAGGTATTGCATAAATAATGGCATTTTTATAGGAGCTCCATTTGAGCGCAGGATAATTCACATTTCCCAATTCACATCCCTTCTGTATTTCCTAGACTGGTAGAGGGAAGAAGGCAAAACGTTGAAAACGAATGTACATGAAAAATGACGAATTCAAGTAAAATGAACGTACAAAAATCAACTCTGCTGAGCGTTGCTATGGGGAGATGGGTGTGCGGAGACAGGCTCCGGCACTAATTGGGTGCTCGAATCTGAGTCAATGCAGGAGCATTTATAACTCTCCATACTTTATTTTCCGCTCTGGGGTGAATCATTTTGATGTAGTCATAACCCAGACAAGCAGGCAGGTGTGTGAGATAATTAAAATTCACTACAGCAAGTTTGATGGAAACCGTTTGCAAACGGAAAGACAGAGCCCGGGATTTTTTTTTTTTTTAAGGGAAGGGGGGGGGTGGGGGTTGTGGATTCTCCTCTTTTTTTTTTCTTTCCCTTCTTCTTTCTTTTAAAAATAAAAAAAGTTTTTAAAACCAATAAATAGAGAGAAAAGTGACTGGTGAGGTCTCGGGAGAATGGGCGTCTATCCCATTGTCTCTCGCAGGGGACGTGTCGTTGCGGTCCCGACGGGGCGGGGGATGCGAGCCGTCCCTTTACTTGGCCGGGGTCAACCTCAAAAATCTTTTTGTCTGCTTTGTTTTTTCGATCTTGGGTTTGGGGTGTCCCTTTGTGCCGGTTGGGGACGATGACGGCTGCCAGGGGCTCGACGCCAGCAGGTGCCCAAGGGTTTCTCTCGTCGGGGCCAGATCCTGCACTCTCGGGAAGCAGCGCAGGCTGCACTAGCTTCCAGGAAAGCGGGGTCCGGCCCTGGTCTTTGAGACAGAGTGGGACTCTCAGGGGTCTGGAGTCGCCCATTACTGTTCACGGCAACCAGCACCTCTGGGGTCCCGCTCTCCGCAGCGAGTGGTTGAAGAACAGATGCTCCGCAAATCAAGACCCCCAACCATTCCTCTTGATCGCAAGTTTTCTGCATATAACCTTTCTAACAGCACTTTCCTCCCTCGAAGCTTTCCCCTGTGTTTATTTTAAAAGTTATTACCTCGGAAAAAAAAAAAAAAAACCAAAAGACCTCAGTTTCAGTCCTTAGGGCAAAACTGTTAAATGCTTTGAGTAGGAAGACATCTGATCTCTCACAACTATCCCCTGCCTCTTGCCAAACATCTGATATTAAATGAAATACCTGCTTAGAGAGAGCGAGAGGACAGTCCTCGGCGGGTGGGTAATGAGACGCTCTTATTGTGCAACAATCACGATTAATTCTACACTCACTGTCCTAACTAGCGGATGACACCGGTGCGATAAATAAGAACCATTGTCGGGTAACACAAAGGACAATTATAACGCGTGATTGCACTTACTGCCCATTTCCCGCACCGAATATAGTGTAACTGTTTCATCGCATCCACGTTCCCCGAGCACCGGGAGCAGTTCCGTGCTGGCCCCTTCGGACAAGTCCGCTGTCCCCGTCCGAAAGTAGTCGAGGATGCTCCCCGAGGATGCTCCGGGGAAAACTTCACTCCCGCAGACCTCCCGGGAGTTGGCTCTACAGCTAAACTGCCATCAGCCGAAACGGCTTCAGAAACAGAGTGCGAAAGACTCAAGAGAAGGATCACGATCGAAACACCGGTACCCGGACCTGATCCCTCGGAAGCGCCGATGCTCAGCCCCTTTTAATTCCTTTCTAGTGTCTAGAGATAAATGTATAATATCTATTATTACGACACCTTTTTCTTGGCTCTGGGTCTCATATGGAGCAAGGTGATGAGACACAAATCTCCCAACCTCTGATACATCAATATTACCTCTGCGTACAACTTGTTTCGGGGTAAACCTTTAACTTGATGTGCACTCAGATTCCATTTGCCTGCCTTTCTTTTTAGTCAAGTCGGAGTCTTATCTTCCTTTCTTAAAGGACTGCCACGCTCCAATCGCACGAAGGCTCCTTAAAAAACAAAACAAAACAAGAGAACATCTCCTCTCTTTAGACAGAGACGTTTTAACCAAAATCGATCATGAAAGGAGATGAAAATGCTTGTGGGGCTGTCCCTGACACAGAATAAAGTCATTCCCCACTGCCCGCGAGGGTTTTGTCCCCGCAAGTAGCCTGTAAAGGACACAAGCTCTAAATTTGCGTGGGCTGGGGATGCAGGACGTTACTCGCGTAGCGCTCCAAATGATCTCCCTCCTGATTTACACCCATAAGGAGGGTGGCTGGATAAATTAGATAGTTCCCCTCTCCTCCCCCTCCCCTTGATTCACCAGCACAAGCTATCACAGACTAATGATGCTGTGACATTTTGTGGTGAGGATTCTGCCCACGGGCCGATGGAAACAGGAGAGAGGATGCTGTGGCAGTCACCGGCCGTCGCCTCCCTCCACCTCCGGGCTGGGGAAGGCGAGGAGGGGGTGGGCCGAGGGGCAGTCTGGAGTCCCAGGGGGTAAAGAGGAAGGCGGGAGGCGGAGCTGGCCGGGACGGGTCGTCGCTGCTGCTGTTGCTGGAGCCGGTCAAACTGCACAGCCACTTCCCCCAGGAGCTTCCCTTTCATCTCCCCGCTCCTGGCGCCTGCAAAACAGCCTCAGTTTGTCTGCAATGTCTCTCCTCCCCCTGCGCTCCCGCCTTCCCCGGCCCCTCCAGCTGAGAGCCCCAGGATCGGGGCGCCCAAAGTCCGCCCCGACTCACGGGGACCGATGATGCCGGAGGCGGGGGGGAGGGAGGCATGAGGGGCATAGAGGGGTTAAGGGTTTTCTGGGGATCCTTGGGATCGTGCCGGAGGTGGAGGGCACACGGGCGTGGGGCTGAGAAACAGCCCCAGGGAGGGGCCGCCTCCAGAGCCGGGAGGCTCCGGCCAAGCCCCGACGCCGAGACCCTGCTCCCGCCCTCTCCAGGAGCGGGGTCTCACCGGGGACACGACGGCAGAGCCCGACGCAGGGGAAAGCTCCCGAACTCACGTCGGTTCCCCGGGCCGAGAGAATTCCCTGCTGGTCAGAGGCCGCTCTAGGATGCTGGCTAGGGGGAGAAAGCCTGAATTCCTAGAAATGTCTCCAGACCCCATCTCGGTGAGGTTTCGTCCCGGCATTCGATGTCGTGTGTGGGGCTTCATTCTCCTGTGTTTAACTGATAGGAGGAGGATGAAGGAGGGGAGGGGTGAGGGAGGAGAGAAACCTCCAAGATCAGGCTTTAGACAGAAAATGCTTCAACTTCACAATGAGGTAATGCTGAAGAGGACAAACACCATGATCAAACACTGCCATGGTTTGCTATCCCAAGTGTCCTTGTGGCACCCAAAAGCTGGTCAACCAGACTGGATAAACCAACTTTTGCACCGTGCTTCACAGCATGCCAAGAGAAACTTGTTCCTTGGCCCCTCTCTTTCTTCCAGCCTCCCAAAGCACAGAGGAGCCTACCCAAGACGATGAGGACGGTGTGCAAGCTCACACACCCTGGCCACAGCCAGGCACCTGGAGAGTGAACCTGCACCCAAAGGACGTGATCAGTGTCACCATGACCTGCCCTCCTGCAAGCTCTCCTTACCCAGGCGCCCTTCCAGCAGGCATTGACTTTGGGAGCACAGTATAATTATCTGTAGCATTTTCAGCAGCCCCACAATGGCTTTCCACGGGCAGTGCATTGTTCTTGACACACAAGCATTGTTCCTGCATGTACATCAATTCTCATTTACTTGTCATAGTGCAGGAAGCATGGAGAAGGGAAAGGAAAGGAAGGGGGAGAGAAGAGGGATAAACTCGATCGCACTGTAGCAGCAGGGTTTGCAAGGCCAGAGCTGGATGACTGTAGTCAAGCATCTATCTGTATCGCCCAGCAAAGAGACGAGTTCTGTGAGGAGAGAGAAGTGACAAACTAGAGATGGCAAGAGCAACTGAAAAGGCATCAGCTTGTGGTATCAACTACAATTTTTACCCCTGGAGAAAAGCCTGAGTCAGGGCTCTGTCACCTGAAATGTTGCAGACTGCCTCAGCCACGTTAGTTGGGCTGAGCAGTGAAAGGCATCACTTCTCTTTTCAGATCTTTCTTGGCTTTAATCCTTAACCCATCAAGGTCTGTAGTAACACTGCTAGCAATAAGTAATGAGTGTACAAACCCTACCATTAGTCCCCCTGATGAGTGGGGTTTTGTAACATGGCTTCTCGTACATATCCTCCCACGCTCCTTCTCACACCGCAATCACATGCCCTGCTCCCAATTTGCCATCAGTGGCACCAGGTGAGATGCTGTCAGGGTTAGGGAGGCTCAGATATTTGTTTGCTAACCAGGGGGAAGTTGGATGACCAGGACTGCAGGGAGTTAAGGGATCCCTGAGCCCAGCACGGTATACTCAGTATAGCCTTGTGTTCGAGATGCTTTCTGGCCTGACTTGGGCAGAAGAGCACGGCCCAAAGAAAATCTGCACAAGGCCAGCTCCTCTCCCCAAATCAGCTCCCAAACTACCCTCTAGGAAAAGTTACAATCACTTAGGCTGCAGAGGGAGTGGGAAGTCGTGATTTGTGTAAGCAGGACTAGGAACTTGCAAGACTGTTGCATAGACTGGCAGGAAAGACAGAAATTGAAATAGAGCACAAGATGAACTCATAAAATCCTACATGTTTTGTGAAAGAGATATAACCAAACCACACAGGGAGAAGAGTCCTTCAGCCTCCCAGGACCAAGTCGGCAGCTTTGTCTGAGGCATTCTTGAAGTCAGGACTCAGGGCAAGGAGCTGCACCATACAGCCCCAGACTTGGACAGATGCACTGCTGCCTTCCCAAAATACTCATTTTGGTTTTCTAAGACTCCATTATAAATTATAACACCAAAATTTTTTCCCAAACTCTGCGTTTTCTGATTTTTTTTTTATTAAAAAACCCCAAACAACCAAAAAAAAACCCAAAAACCCAAACCAAAAACTCCCCAAAACCCCAGAGAAAGTTGCAGGCACAGCATGAAATAACGCCTGGTGTACGATTAAAATAATTATGAGAAGAACAATGTGTATTTGCTTTTATTCAAGCAGTAATTAGAAACGCTTTTTAAAGGATACTCTTTATTCATACCACTAGCAGGAAGTCAAAAAGTGAGAGAATCGCTTTCATACTACTGGTTTGATATGTCTCTTAATTAAGGGCTGTGTGCCCCTAATTTATTAAAGCTCATCTGTTTGTCACGTGTGTAATTGACGCTGGAAAAAAAAATAATAATTACAGATGTAACCTGTGCAGAGTGATTTTGCCCGACTTGGGTCCTGCTGCCGAGGAAATGCAAATTTAAAAGAGAAGCCTTTTCAGATGAAAAACGTGCAGCACGGAGCACACCCCCGCGTTTCTTTCTCTGCTGGGGCGTTTCGCTAAGAGAGGGTCCGGCTTTCCCCACACACACATCCCGATGCCCGTTTCTAGGGAATCCGCCCCTGCAGACCCCGGTCCGAGGGAGCAGCGGGGCTGAGACGCGATGATACCCGACGGGGAGGTCGGAGGGTGAAGGAGGGGGCGGAGGACCGGGAGGAGTAGGGCCGGCGGCAAGAAGAGGCAGAGCCGCGATCTTCTAAAGTTTCCTCTTCGCCTAATCATCAGCCTTAATTACTCCGGCGGCTTTTTTTTTTTTTTTTCTTCATTGCTTTGGTATGATTATCGCTCCTTAATAGCACAGCTCCGCTGGCTGCCCGTGTCATTAACTCCTCATCCATTGCGGAGGGGACAGGGGCGGGGAGGTGGGGGGGGAGGGGAGTGGGGAGAGCGGGTGTCACCCCAAACAAAATCAACCCCGAAAAAAAAAAAAAGAAGAAAAGTTTGTAGGTTTGTACCCGCCCTCCCGCTGCCGAGCCAATGACATGAGTCACCCCTCGACGTCAGGCCCCAACACGGGCTCTGATTGGCCTGCGGGGCGTTTACTCCACTTCCCAAAGGAGGAAAGAGCCGGGGAGCCCCCAGAGGGGGGAAAAGAGGGGGGCGGCCCCGCAGCGCCTCACTCGCGCAGTCCCCGCGCAGGGCCGGGCAGAGGCGCAGCGCAGCTCCGGGCGGCCCCTCTCCAGCCTCCCTCCGCACACGCGATGGCTTCTCCTTCCAAGGCGAAGGAGGTTTTCTCCTCCGACGAGGAGGGCCCGGCGGCCGGCGCCGAGGAGCACCACAAAGTCAAGGTGTCCAGTTTGCCGTTCAGCGTGGAAGCCCTCATGTCCGACAAGAAACCCCCCAAAGAGCTGCCGTTGGCCGCGCCAGGGGGTAGCGCCGACGGGGCGGCGGTGGTGGGCACCTCCAGGAACCTGCTGCTGCCGGGCCACGGCTCTCGGGACGCTCACAGTCCTCCCGGGGCGCTTACAAAAACCTTCGACACTGCTTCAGTCAAATCGGAGAACTCAGAGGACGGCGCGTCCTGGATCCAAGAGGCCGGGAGATACTCACCTCCACCAAGTGAGTGGCCGGGGAAGAGGCGGCGGGGGCTGCGGAGGGCTGCGCGGGGCTACACGGCTCCCAAGGAGCGAGGGCAGGCGAGCACCGCTCCGGCTCCGGGCTCCCGGTGCCAGACGCCGAGATGCACAGGAGCACACCAGATATATGCATATAAATTATATTATATATACGTATTTATATCTACGTGTGAGGGGGCATTATATGCGTTTTGCATGTTGCTTCATCTATATGTTATATTTCTAGAGTTATCTATATTTATAGACGTATATATAAATTTATATACAGGTATAGAAATATACATTGCTTTTAAAACCATAGACTACCACTGACTAGCTCTCTGAGATCTAGTTCTCCCCTAAGACTATCTCCTCACTGCTTGCCAGTTCCCCGATTTACGTTATCCTCTTGCAACGAGAACTGGAAATTCGCCCTATTTTTTTTTTTTCTCGCTTACACCACCCTTTATAAAAGAATCACTGAAACTCGGGAATTGGTCATTCCAGCCTTGCGCGCTTTCTGCGGGCCGCGGTCGCTTCTGCCGAGGTGTTTATTTATCTCTTTCGTTGCATGCAGCCTGTCAAAGCTCCTCGAGCTGGGCCTGACCTCCTTAGTCCTTTGCGATCTCTTCTGACCATGTCCCCACCGCCTTAGGGACACGCGATCTGGAGGGAACAAATCGTTTCTTAAGTCCTTTTGCCATTCGACCTGTGTCTGCTCTGAATTGCCTCGTGCTTTCGGTAAAATCTCTTAAAAAAAAAAAAAAAAAGGTAATGGGGGGAGTCAATTGTTTTTAAACAAATTAAAAACCCCAAAACTACCTTCAGGAAAATGTGTTAAACGCAGCCTGGCATTGTTGCGCATCTGCTTTCCCATCGCCAGCTTTGGCGACGTTACACCTGTAGTGGCAGATCCATCTGCTGCCCTCTCCGCATCCCTAACCCGCCTGATGTAAATGAAACGTTCGGCTTTATTGAAGTTAATGATTTTACAGTCGCGAGCTATTGACAGTTTGCTTTTGTAATCTAACCTTGCAAGAAGGAAGTTCAGCGCTGTTACAGCTTCTCGCTAACAAACAGTTCGATTTGGCTTTCAGATGCTCCTTTCCTTTGAGATAACCACGAATTAATTTGATTTCTGAGGTGTTGAGAGAGTGCCAGGGGGAAAAGCAGCCTGGCCGGTCATTCCCGACATAGCTCAGTTTGCGATTTTTCATGTACTCACAAATATGCTGAAAAAGACTGAAATGAGTGTGCTGCGATACCTTCCCCCGCTCCAAAACTGCCCTAAGCTCCAGGCTTAGACAAGGCCTTATCTTCTCCCAGCACTTTACCTTTTCCCTTCAAAATTCCTCTTCTTTCTCTGTTAAGGTCGGCAGATGGTGAGATCTGCAATATAGCTTTGTAGAGCATCTCGCTAACTAGAGGGTTCGGGTGCGGTGATTTCAGCGGTATTTAGGGTGAAAGCCAGCAGAGAGAAGGTCCTTCGGCCTCGATCACCTTCCCGATGTCCCATCTCCCGGCTCTCAGCCTCTTGGAGCCGGGGTGACAGCGAGGGGCAGTGACCGGTTCTCATGCCAAAAGCCCATCTGTCCGTGGAAGGCTTTCGCGTTAGAAGCAGCTCCCTAATTTGTTATTATTAGTATTACGGGTGGGATGAACTGGGAAAACAGCTGTAAAAGTTAGATTTTTCGAGCAACATAGAGACAGAACCGTCTCCAAGTGATGATTTTTTGTCTGACATCCGCCAGAAAACAAGGGATAAACAAGAAAAAAAAATCAAAACAAAATACAGACAGCGAAACAAATCCCTGCAGCGAGTGGCTGAGGATGGGCACGGGGCAAACGCGGTTCGGTCTGAGGTAGCGACGGGTCCTGCTCTTTCTCAGAGCTCGGCAGTCACCTGGTGAATAGCGAGGGAAGAAGCCCCTGAACGTTCAGATGTGTTCGGAACGAAATATTTGTCCGAGATTTCATTTAAAAGCGGTGTTTTTGCGGTTCGCTCCGTGCGAAGCCGAAGCCAGGACGGGCAGATCCGACAGCCGGGGATGGGCTGGAACGGAGAGCGACGGCCACCCTTGGCCGCTCCATCTCTCCTTGAAGCAGCCCCCGTAGCTAGGTCTTCCAAAGGCTTTTCTCTCTGAGAAGAGTAAACAATTGTTTTCCAAAAGAGAAGGTGGAATAATGGCATGACCGGTGGTGAATTTAGGGTCTATTTAGTGTCGGTTGAATTTAATGTAGTTTTAGGAGTGAACGAACTGTCACGCTGAGCATGTTAATTATTAAAATGCCCTCTTTTGATCATAAGACGATCTCTGTCAAGCTGTTTTCTAAGATATCTTTATTTTTCGCTGGCAGTTTCTAGAAGAGTAAAAACAGAAGTTTAACTTCTCTTGCCCCCCCCCCCCCCCCATCTTCTGAACTTTGGAATACTTTCCCTGTCGGATTTTTTTTTTAATTGCATGACATGCACTTTAACAGCTTCGTAGTCCCGTTTAATGTTTAAAAAAATAAAGAGGAAAGTGAAAGGAGTTCAGAAAACACAATTTGTAAAATACTGACAGGCAATTGACCCAGACACTGTAGCATGTACAAAATGTAGCAGCCTCTTCAGAACAGCCCGTATGTGATTTTTCTGTACCAAGCTGGGGAGCCAGGATGACTTGCTGTATGCCACAGGAGCGATCCCAAACACAGACAAATTATGAAGCTATTGAAGTCAGCCTTATGCTTTTTAATCATTCTTTAGATTGCAAAATTATTAGTGACATGCAAAAGGAGTCTAAAGACAAGGCAGTGATGTGCCATCTTGGGCACTTGTGCCTCACCTGCTTGAGGTTATAAGGCAAGCAAAAAAGATAGTCGATTTTCTGACTTGTGTTGACTACAGATGCTATAGCTATGTGTCAGGGGTTTTTTTTTCAAATTGTCAAATGTCATACAAGCTATATGTTGCTCTGCTTTTTTTTTTTTTTAATGCTTGTTGAAAACCAGAAAGTGCTCCTCGAGAAGCTATTAAACTGAGAAAAAACTTGCACTTGAAGAAGACATAACAAGTAAAAATGCTCAGTTATCTAAATCACAAAAATTATCAGACCCACTTCTTAAGTTGTCAGAAAAAAAATATGAGGTTGACTTGTTGCTCTTGGTGGAGAAATCAAGGAGTGAGATTGGGCTTGGCTCTTGCACCACTGTCCTTTTGTAAATCTCCTGCTTTAGATGTATGTTTGTCCTGTGTGTTGTTGGAGTTACTCCTCCAGTTCTGCAGCTACCAAAACGGCTGGTTTTCTGCTCTAGACCCTTATGATGTGACTCCTAAAGTGATCTGCTATGCATATATGTGTAAATCCTTTGTGCTTTCTTTGCCTATAAGCTGTCCTTTTGAAATCATTGAGGCAAAATTTAACTTCCCAGGACATCTGCTCAAGTCCTGTGAACATACGTTTGGACAGGAAAACATTTTCAGAACCAATTGCAAAAGAATCCTGTTTTGAGGGTATCAGCTGGCAGGACTTTCCCTTCACATACCCCTCCCTTGCTGCTCCAGTCCTCTCAAGTGCAACATCTCTCCATAGCACCCAGGTCTATCCTTTTTGTGATAACCGGCCTTTCTCTTCTTTGCAGGACACCTGAGCCCCACTGCTTGCACCCTGAGGAAGCACAAGACAAATAGGAAGCCTCGAACTCCATTCACCACTTCCCAGCTGTTGGCTCTGGAGCGCAAGTTCCGCCAGAAGCAGTATCTGTCCATTGCCGAGAGAGCCGAGTTCTCCAGCTCACTCAACCTCACAGAGACACAGGTCAAAATCTGGTTCCAGAATCGGAGGGCCAAGGCCAAGAGACTGCAGGAGGCTGAGCTAGAGAAGCTCAAAATGGCAGCGAAGCCCATGTTGCCATCAGGGTTCAGCCTCCCTTTCCCCATCAACTCTCCTATCCAGGCTGCCTCACTGTATGGAACATCCTACCCCTTTCATAGACCTGTGCTTCCAATCCCACCTGTTGGACTCTATGCCACTCCCGTTGGATATAGCATGTACCACTTATCCTAAGAAGATCAGAAAAACAAAGCGACAGTGAGACAGACTTCCTGGTGGATCATGTCCAACCCTGTGAAGGCAGTACCCCAAACAGTACTGGCCATTCTTTCTGCACGCTTCTGTCTGCCATCCTGAGTGTACGGGAGTTTGCATTAGCAAAACAAGATATCCCGTATGCTACGGTTTGGGAGTGTCACCTGAGAGTGCTCTGAGCACTCAAGAGTCTGATCCTCAAAGAGAAAAAAAAAAGTAAAAAGAAACAAACAAACAAAAAAAGATTTAAAAAATTGATGAAATGTAGGGGTTTTATACAGTGCACATAAAACTAGAATCAAAAAGAACGGGTGAAAAAGCAATCTCATCTTCCCAGTGCCTTCCTGATGAGGCCCAGTATATGTTTAAAGTAAGAGAGATGTATGCTCTAATCCCTAAACCCACACTCTAAGTTGCCATCACTTAATATGGGGGGAGGGAAATAAAAAGGTATAATCAACATTTTGTTGTTTGCTTTTTCTTTCTTTTTAAAGAAAGCAGAGCCCTTAGCTAGAGACATTGTGTAAATAGAACCTAGACCCAATTGAGTCTGAGTGAAGTTCAGAGCCAGCAAGTTCCTGCATTTCTGCGGGTAGGGAAACTTTTTGCATCTCAACCCTTGAGAGATGTTTTCAACAAAATGAGCATCAGGGCCCCTAAATGTAGAACACAACTTTATCCACCATCGATTCTTGTAATGCCTTTATCTGTATAAATAGCTTCAGCATTTGTAAAGCACCATGAGGGGAGGTAAAAGTGCCAAGGAGGGTTATTAGGCAGTCTGGTCTTTATCTCTTCTTACTGGCATGCTTAGAAATTTTTGGCTACAGCCAGGTAATCTTGGCTCTGCAATGCTCTGAAAACCAGGAGAGAGGGAAGGAAGCTTTCTGGGGAAATAAGGTGTGGGGTGATTCCACACAGGTAGCGAGCAAAGGATTGTTGAACACTTCTGGGAGATGTTTAGGGGTTTTTATTAGTATTTGCAACAGTCTTTATTAAATAGAAGAACCCAAGTCTTCCTCTCCTTTGCTTGTGAAGGATGCCAATAGAAAATGACTCATGCTTCAAGCCCTTCTTAAGAGAGATCCAGGTATCACAAACAACCAACCCTACTAGTAGGATGGTGGGTGCCAAGAGACTGCGTAACCCATCTGTCCCTGTGGGAGCTTCCCAAGCACTGGTTTCTTCTTATAACTATTGTATTATGTGTATTACTCTTGCTAAACTTTGTGAGAAAGTTACTCTAGAGGCTGTGGAGCACTGAAGGTAAAGCTTCTCCTGGATTTGTTTTCGTAGCACGTTGATGTGGAGGGAAAAAAAAAAAAAAAAGAAACAAACTTAAAAAATGCAGAAAAAATCCACGAAACAAAACAAAACAAAAAAAAGCCACGAAGTTTTGCCGGTTTTGGTTTGTTTTGACCCAGGGACTGTCACTGCCTGGGACTAGCTATAGATGAATTTCCCCTCTCCCCTCTCCTCACCCCCAATCTTCCATTATAGGAAAGTCCCTTTGAAAGGGATGCCTTGTACAATTTTATATATTTTATTGAAGATTTATTATTTCTTATCTCTTATTTCAAATTAAATTAAAAAAGAAAAAAACATGTTTAATCACGCGTGGGTCTGTGAGTGTTTGGAGTTCTTTAAAAAGTAATTTCTCTCCGTGTGTGTTTTGCACTGCTGGGTCAAGTTCAAAGGAATGTTTGGGTTGCCTTTATGATTATTTCCCTTTTCTGAATCTGAATTAAAGCCAAATCTGCAGCACATGAAGGTGAATTGCAAGTCAACAATTCAAAGTCGAAAGCCAAACCTTTTATGAGGTTTCCTTGTTTTTAACAATTGCTTTTAGGCGCCACTGTTCTTCACACCATCATACTCTGGTGATGTTTCCATCATTTTTCTTAATTCGTGTGCCTTTCTCTTTTGCTGAGAGTTCTCCCTCCAATTCACCTTTCCATTGACCTCAAACCTGTGCTTTAGTGAGAGACTCATCTCGACCCCCTCAGTAACTGGGGGTAATTTTTTACAGGTGAGACCTGGTAGGGACCCTGCAATACTTTAATACAGTGAAATTTCAGGGTTCCCATGCGCTGTCAGCCTGTCCCATACTTTTGGGGGCAGTGCCCCTCAAGCGACACGCTCAAGCGCTGCCTTGGTGGACCACCCGCCCCTGGCCTTTCTGGCTTGGGGCGCTTGAGTTTGCTCAGATAAGAGGAATACTAGGGAGGTCAGGGGTAGTTTACCATGTTAGACTCAACTCCTATGCTGTCCCGATGTACATTTTGTTGTAGGAGGCTTATCCGGATCAGGAGTGACCTCTGCGATCCCAGCGGGAGAAAAAGGCTGTTGAAACAGCCGGGCGATTTAACTCTGCTACACTGGGCTGGCAGAGCAGAGTTTTCCCTACTCCCGCACCCGTCACAGCCTTGACGTTCCCTGAAGCCTGATCTCGCTTCCCTCACCTCGGCTGCACTGACCCTCGAGACACTCCGACCCTCCCCTCTGCCTCCCTCCTGCGTGCAGGCCGGGCAAGCGGTGCTCAGCATCCTGCCTCGGCTGTGCGAAGAGGAAAAAGGCAACGGGGGGGGGGAAAAGCCTCCCTACTGTGAGGACTGTGAGGAAAGGGCTCCGGGATGGGTTAAGCGAATCCCACTCCGCTCACTCCCCTCACGAATACGAAGCCTTCTCCTCTGTTAACCCTCCCGCTTCGCATGTGCAGGGAACAAAGCTAGGGGAATCTAATCTCCATGCAGACTTTTCAAATTAGCATTTACTGCTGCATAAAACCCGGAGACAACCGCTCCTTTCTCAGGCTTCCACTTTCTGAAATGTTCTCCCCTTAACTCCAGCTCAGGCTGAATTCCTCCTCTCCCTTCTGCTTCCCCGAGTGCTTTCTTAGCTGGGCCGGTCCGGTTATAAATAATCCAGCGGTATTTTTTAACCTTCAGTATCAATCAGCTGTGTCAGGGATTACAGCTAAGTCTTTTTGCTGGAAATTCATTGAGCGCAGGAGCTTTGTGCGTGTTATGTTAGATCCTTAAATGGATGCAGATTTATTGCAGAACACAAGGGTGCTGAAGGAAAAGCTTCCAAATCTCGGTTACAACTTCTGCTACGGGAAAGGCAGGACGGATCCGTGACACCTTCCCCGGGTTTGCGGATGGCATGACAATTCACCCTGCGCCCATTATTAACTTGTTCCAATTAAAGCCTTCAGAAAGGCCGAGTTAATTGAGTATTATATTTTATTAGGAGGGAGGTGTCAAGCTTTACTCATGAGACTTCATCATCGGCCTAATGGGAGCTGCCCCGCAGGCAGATCTGTAACTGAATAAATTACAGCAAGGCAGGGAAATCAGAATGCTACCATTAAAAGCGATGCACTTACTGAAATTCCTCCTCCACTTTCGCAAGAGACTGTGGAGGTGTGGCTTTAATTAGTTATTTTAATGCAAAGTTAAATTGTTCCCAAAGTATTTTCTGACACAAAGCAGATGCGATGATTAGAAGTTGAGTGAGACTGAAAGGAGTTGGCATCTGTTCCAGGTACATCTATATATTTTAAATTCCCAATAGAAAGTGAAAAATAATTAGAGCAATAAATAATAAACATTTAAAACAACGCGATAAATTATCCCCATCCTTAAAACCCCGACTTGCTGAACGGTGGCTCAGGCCAGCCGGGCACCGCGCAGCTCTCCCGGGACCTTAATTCACGAGGTATGGATTTGTTGACATAAACAGTTAGGAATGGGCTTTCTGACTCGCGAGGCCAAGCCTTCATTACCCAAAGCCACGGGCGCTCGGAGTCTGCATTTCATGTTGTCACGTTGCCTTGTCAAACCCCGGAATTCCTGCGTTTTATGGGGAAGGAGGCAAACTCGGCGGCTGCGGCGCGCCTGTGAGCCGGGGATCTGATCTCCGGCGGGCACCCAGCGCGGCGGGGCGGCGGCGGCGGCCCGGGGGGAGCCCGGACCGGCGGGGATGGAGCCCCTCCCGGCATCGGCACCGGCTCCGGGCAGTGCGGAGGAGGCTCCGAGACGCGGAGGCTCCGCGCAGTAGCGGACACCTGCTCCGCGGATGGAAGCCCGGAGAGGTTTGGGGGAACTGGTAACCTCTGGACCGGGCAGAGCGAAGTCCTGCAGAAGTTTCCTCCCATCTGCCCTGGCTGCCAGCCCCTGGGAGGTCTTCTCGGTGCAGGCACCCTCGCAGCGGGGATTTATCCCCAGTCACACGCCATACAGCTACGCGCGTGTCCGTATGTTCACATACATCTCTATGCATCGCAGATTTCCAGTGTCGGTGTGTCTCACCAAACAAGAGCACTCCAATGCCCGGTTTGCGCACACCTGGGGCTTTGCAGGATTGTTGGGGGTGAGTGCTGGGCACGCAGGGCAGCAGGAGGGAGCCCACGGACGGTGAGGGGTATGTGGTGAGAGTGTGTGCGACAAAGGGTCACCCATCCGCCCAGAAATCGGCCACATCCCAGTCCCCCCGGGGCTGTGGAAGAAGGCTTAAAGTCACACACTCACCCCCCGGACTACGCGCAGCTCCCACGTAAGGAGCCAGAGAGTTCGCAGAGCAGCTCCGGTGATGGGTCCAGCTCCCACCGCCCCCAGGGAAGTTAGCATTTTACTTTCCTCGAAGTGTATTTCCCCCTCTATTTATCTCCAGGTTAGTATCCTCGCAGACTAAGGAGTAACTCTTTAGTAAAAAACTAAAAGATATCATTAAACAGGACAAAAAAAGATCTCCACAAATAAACAAAACCAAACACTAGCCGAAGTGTCAGTGACTGTATTTCTCTCGTGTCTACGATCAATAATCACCACGGAGATTTTTTTTTTAAAGCCTTTTTTCCTGGAGTCATGTCTCGAAGCTAACCCACTTTCGGCAGTGCCTACATGTTCTGCGAAGGAAATCTCTCTTGCATTAAAAAAGAGGGGAAAAAAAGGTATTATTCCGTGGTGGGGTTTTTTACCCCTTCCAGATCAAGGGGGCTACATTTTTCTAGCGAGAAGCATTGGAGGTTCCAGAGCTCACTCCTACACTAGGAAGCCCAGGAAAGACGGGCCATCAGCTCAGGGTCCTCTCGGTGCCGGGAGAGAGTGAAATTGGGGGTCTTATTCTTTTGTTGAGCTTTTTTTTCCCCCTTTCTTTCTTTTTTCTTTGATTTGGGTTGGGTTTGACTCCCTTAGTCCCTCGCTGTGTGTTTCCCACCGTAATCCATAAGGTATTTGGCGGGTGCTACCAGTAGTTCCCAACTACTTGCACGAAAGGGATAAAAATCTTTCCATCCATTACATTTCAGTCTTTTAACACCGGAGCAATTCTGACCCTGCTGTTTTAGTGGAAATATCGGTCTATAAAGCTGCAACTGCAGTATATTTTTAAATGCTGCCTTTTTCCTCCCCCCCCCCGCTTTTTTTTTTTTAAGGGATTGGAATAAATCTGCTTTGCTTGGGAAGGAAAAGTCTCGGGCGATGTATGTACGATTAACGCTTTATAACACTGTTCGAGGAAATTAAAAACATTCTGTGATATTCTTGCTGCAAAGGCAGGTCTTTTTTTTTTTTGGCAAAATGTTCTGTATATGTATTTCTTAGATTGCTGTGTTTTGAATAAGCAAGAATCTCGTAAAGAAAAAAAAAAAATGTTCCTTAAAAGTATGCGCTACCCGCTTTATTAAACTGATTATGCCAGCGTTCAGCTCCGAGTTTGTTTTAAGTAGGAATATTTTCCCAGACGTGTAATGGATTGCTTGAAAACAGAATTCTTTGCTTTTTAATGACCTGTAATGGCCAATTCATTTCAACTGCGCTTATCAAGGTGCTGTGTTAAATAACAAACCGGTTCTTGAAAACAAAAAAGTCATAATGAAAAATAAGCAGTCAGAATAATCTCCCATCTCTGAGCCAAAAAAATGCAATAAAATTAATTTAAGACTGTCAAAACATCAAAGCTGAGAAAAGGAGCTGCTAAAATAATGTCTCTTGATAAGGAAATAATAAAAACACACCAAAAAATGTCTACTCAATAAACTCCACTGGATTTGGGGGTCTGTGCTATATTTTATTTGGTGATGAAAGCACTTTGATGTCACTGTATTCCAAACAATTATTATTATAATTTTAAACAACCTGGTGTTTTCCATTACTAACGGCTTACGCTTTGAAGTTACACCTCATAATTTCTTAAATTAAATAAATCATTTTAAGTTTGCACTGGGAGCCTTTTAATAGCAGAGAAAGGAATATCATTATCTTATTGAGAGGCAATTGCAGTGGCTCCAGTTTGGCTGTAGCTGGGGGCAAAGTGGTGCACTATAACAGACATACTTTATTAGCCTCCCATAACTCTTGAAAGAACATTTTTATATTTTCTTTGATTCCTCCCCTCCCCCTCTTGTTTTAAAGCTGTCCCAACCTTTAATTACTGCCTAATATGAAAAGCATTATTTTTTAATGCTGTGTAATTTACCAGAGGCAATAGGCCAAGTTAACAATTGTTTATTAGGGTTGCTGTTTCACACAGGGCAAAGAATGCTGTTCCAAACCCAACTTTTCATGGGTGGTTGCACTAATTAATACAGTGTCTGAGACTCCTAGGGGGTTTTTAATATTAAAGCCTATGGGGCGGAACGGTTTTTAGAAGTCCAGCTCCTGCTGACGTCCTCCTCCCTTCCCCAGTGATTTCTGTTGCTTTCAAGCTGTTTTGATCCGAGGGAAAAGTCGGCAGCAGGAGGGGAGCGCCCTCGGAGCCTCCCCGGCCCCGCAGGGGGTGACACCCCGCGCCCCGCGGGGCAGCGGCGCCCGCCCCAGCCCGGGTGCTGCCCCCCGGTCTCCACGCTGCCCCCCGCCCGGGGTGCAACCCCCCTCCCCGGCTCCTCTGGCTTTGATTTCTCCCGTCAAGTCGCTTGCGCTGTAATTTAGGGTGAGGCGGGCGGTGCCGGCGCGGGGGCTCCGTGCGCAAGGCGGGACCCCCGAGGGCTGGCACGGCGGAGGATCAGCGGATCAGGGAGCTGCCTGCACCCCTCCTCTCACGCCCTCTCTTTGCTGCTATCAAGCAGAAAACTCGTCTGCTTAGGGGGAGGTGTGGGTGTGTGTCTTGGGGTGGTATTTCTCCCGAGAACTTCACAGGGAGAGTTCATTAGCTTTTCGCGGAGTATCAGTC
This sequence comes from Urocolius indicus, assembly GCA_013401255.1. Taxonomy (NCBI): domain Eukaryota; kingdom Metazoa; phylum Chordata; class Aves; order Coliiformes; family Coliidae; genus Urocolius; species Urocolius indicus. Next base: position 126,595 of record WBNH01002481.1, on the reverse strand, counting down.
AGCTCAGCGGCTGAGAAGAAAAGCGCTGCGACCTCGCTCCCAAGGAGGTGATTTGAATCTCGGAGCATCCTCGTGTCCCAAATCTCAGGAGTGCCCCTATCCCGCAACGCCCGGCGGATAGCAGCTCCCGCGGGCGCACGACGATGCTGTGGGCAAGGACAATCCCCCTTTCCCCGTAGGCAACGGTCCCCTCCCACCCCCAAGGGAGACATGGGACATCCATCAGCTTGATAAATAGGGGTTACTCACTCCTGTTCTCCCTGCTAGTTTATTTTCTTAAACTACCGGGGAAAAAGTGTAATGACGGAGCAGATAAACATACTAACAAACAGACGACAGCTTTATGGATGGAGCTCAGCTCCGAGGGCTGAGGGGTGTTAAAATCCCATCTCTGCCGCCTTTGACCATTCTCACTCCAGCTCAGGTCACTTTACCCTCTTTTATTTTATTTTTTCTTTTAAAATAGAACACCCTAAATAAATAAATAAATAAATCCCCAGCAGCCTTGGCAGGGTTTTAAAGGAGGAGACACTTACGGATTTATTTTATGGGCTGACCAGGACTGCTCTCCCTGCTCCCTTCGCCGTTAGCTCAGCTCCTTTGCAAATCTAATCTGCTTGGCTCCTTTGCTATTTTTCATGTTGGACCCATGCGTTTCTTCTCTAAGCCTTTCTCCTTTTTGATGTAGCGAGTCAATTGAAGAATGTTGGTCTCGGTTATCAATCACCCAGCTGGGGCTTAAAGGGCTCGGGCTAATCAGATTTAATTGCTCATGTAGCGCCACTCCTGCCCTGGGCCACGACCGACTTGCTCAATTAAACCCCAAATACCTGCAATCAATAAATAAGGAATGACAACACGTTTAAGGGATTTATCCACCAAAGGAATTGAACTGGAAACAGCTTACAACAGAAAAAGGCCCTTTTATAATTAAACGTACACCTCTTATAGAGGGAAAAGCTATGTAAAAAAAAAAAAAGTGTAGGAAAAACAAAACAAAACAAAACAAAAAAGACAAAATGAAAGAAAACTTTAAAAAGAGAGATCTTGTTCCCTCTGCCTGTGGAAAAGAGCGATGCGAACACTGCCTTCCCAGAGGCCACTCCCGACTACTTTTTAGCTTATTTATAGCCGGGTAAAGTGCGGAGCGCTGGGCGGTGCGGGGGCCTCTGCTGCTGACACTACCGGCACCGCCTCCCGCCCCACCAGCGGCCCTTTCCCCGCTCTATTCCCTGCCTTTTCCTCCCTCTTTCCCCTCCTTTCCCTTCAGCACACGGCCAGGAAGCAGCTTTCCCTTCAAACACGCCTTTTCTGTTTAAACAGCCCGGCTCACGGAGTGAGGCGTCATCGCTTTTGACGACGTGGAAACGTTAATCCCGATCCCCTTAAAAAAAGGGGGAAAGAAAAAAGGGAGGGGAAAGATTTGCTCTTCCAGCCTCCTTGTTTAAAACATAGTAGGAGCAGACCGAGATCAAATAACGCTGAAGGAGCATAAATAATTGCTTTTGGCATATTTGTAATTCCTTTTCTTTTCTTTCCTTTACTTTTGGGGTTTTTTTTAAATAACTGCTGTGAAAGAGATAGATGCAAAAAGGTTCACAATTAATACCAAAACATATTACTTTGGACCGTCCAGGCATGGTTTTGTTCAGGGTTTCTGCACCAGCAGCTGCTGTCTCTTATTTGGATTAAGTTGTAAAATTGTCCCGACAGCAGATCTGCTGTCAGTGTTCATGGAAAGAACAACCAGGGGAAAGAGAACGGAGAAAGGAGCAATTGGCCGCTAACCTGCAGGAATCTGAGCGAGGCGCTCCTGCTCCGCAGTCACTGCACAGAGGTGGATGTGTCAAAGCTTGTGATTTGCAGGGAGTTTTTGCTCAGCTCCACTCCCAGCACCTGAATCGGGGGCTCTCAGCAGCTCTAAGGGCTCCCTACACTTCTTGAAGCAAGCAGCCCTACCAAGTTGGGCCAGAAAACCAGCTGGCACCATGTGTCAGTCTTGTTTCTTATCCCTAGTCCCTGGCTCCCGGGGATGAGGCTGGTATCCTCACAGCACTCAACACAGCCAGCTTCAGGCAGGATTTGAGCTGGGTGGACAGGTCAGAGGGAACTATCCCACTGGGGAACACCTCTCCCACTGCACATCCCATTCACTGAACAGCTCAACTTTGAGCTTTGCTCTGGTACTATTCAAGTGGGCATCTTCTGCACTAGGTGTAGGGAGTGATGTTGGCAGGACACCTGGGTCCTGTGCTGGTTTCCCTGGCTCCCACTGGGACACAGACTAACCCTTACCCAAACCTGCCTGTAACCATGTCACTCCAGAGCCACTTCTGCACATTTGGTGTCTGATCTGTAAGACAATCTTTGTGGGAAGTGAAGGTAAAAATCTTAATAGAACTCAAGGTGTTGATTAAAAAACCCCCTCGAACTGTCATGGGAGTATTTCTGTAAGGACTTCTGTTTGTTTGTTCCTTAGCTTGGTTTCCTAAGGAAGCCAGGATTATATGATCAAACTGTTACAGCCTTTTGAACTCCTAGGCCAACTCCAATCAAAATTGACAAGGGGGCAGAGGTCTCAGAAATAATCAGGTTGCTGTGATTTTCACAAAAATAGGCTGCTGGATAGCATAGAGACAGATCCTGTTAAATCCCCACTAAGGCTGTAACCAGAGCTCAAGTCTTACAAAACAGTAGAGAAGCTAAATGAGAGTGAGTGCAACATTACAGATATCACAGCAGCTTCTACATTAGCTACTAGAAGCAACAGCTGTGAGGCACAATTACTGAAAAGGAGGCTTCATGTGTTTTGTAGCATGTGTTTTGTAGCATGTGTTTGCATGTGTTACTGGTTGTATTTAATCTTTCTTTGCCACTTTCTGGACCAAATTGCCCTTCGATGTGGAGAGCAGCAGAACATCAAAGGGCAGACCTAGGCACTGGCAGATTCTTCTGAGACAGTTCCCATGCTGTGGTTAAGAGGGAAGAAAGCTGCACCAACAACCTCCCAAGGGTGCTTTGGAGGAAGCCTGAGGCTTGGTAGAGGACTAGGAGGTTGGGAGTTCAGTGATCAATGAGCATGTACAACAGAGGCTTTCCCCTCATCATTGTCTGCGTTATCTCTTTCAGAGTCAAGTGGAAAGCCACATTACGTGTTTAACAGATTGATCCAAATCTTGTCAAGTAGCAAAGAGGGGAGAAAGAATTAAAACTCCACCAGATACTTTGATGATGCTTAAAGCAGGCTCTTGACTCTATTTTACTTGGGTTTTTTTTTCCTTAAGTGCCAAAATAGATCAAGGAACAAAGTTTTATTTCAACTATGAAACTCAAGCTGGTAGCTTTGCCTGTAAGAAGGCATCTTTTGTTTCTTGTACTCTCAGTCTAGCCTGAAAAGCAATTCTATTAATTCATGTTTGATACAATTAGTACTCAGTCAGATGCTACATGGAACTTGCTTTTGAGGTTGGAATGTGCTGCCATGCTTCCAGGTTTAGGTAGATGATGCCAGCAGGAAGATAAGTATTACTGAAGATGGGCAAATAGACCCATTCATGAGAGATGCTTGACTTCCTAGTTCAGTGAGAGCACGATTCATAACTGCAGCAAAGGGCAGCAGCCAGTCATTCTACACTGCTACAAAAGCAACAAGAACTTCCCTGGCAAGCAGAGTACAGAATGAGACATTTACTCCTTGCTGACGCCAAGTCAAACTGGGCCAGTTTGGAATAGCTTAGTTAGCCAGGTTGCCAGCTCATGGCTGTCTCAGAATTTGAGCTGTCACTTATGAAATAAAAGCACAAATATTTTTGTTGTCATCAAAAATACTCCCAGCACTGACAGTTTTGAAAATTAATATCATGTGAACAAGATGCAAAGGATTTTCTGAGCCTGTAGGAAAGCTGGGTCTTACAATTCCTTGGGGAGAAAGAGTTATTTTACTGTGTCATTGGATTGTTAACTCTGAAGTCTAAGGAAGGCAGTCAATTTGGCAAGTACTTCAACCACCCACAGTTCAAGATTTGAAGAATCTCATTGAATTGCATCTAACTTTAGCACCAGGCGCAGGCCAGTTGAGGATAAACAAACGGAAAACTTAGGAAAAATAGGACATGAGAAAATAAATATGACAAGTTTCCTTCCAGGGTGCACAGCTGCCTACACATACTCTAGTTAATCTATTCTGGCAGATTTCTTTTTTTTTACTTTTCACTCAGATCTGACTATTTCCCTTCTTTTAAGGCTTTTTGCTCTTTGAGGTGAGGGGGAAAGTGAAGGAGAAGGAATGAAAACAGGGAATTCCATAAAGGTCTGTAGCATGAAAGACTCTAATAACCTAAAAGTATTAGAAATGCAAAACAAGGCATGAGAAGGGATAGATGGAAATGTCACATGGAGCTTGCCAAGGACTGCCTTCACTGAAGCATATAGAAACTGGAGTGGGAACCAGTTTGTGAAGGAGCAGCAAAGGCCAAAGATCAAATTGCACAGAATGAAGTGGAATCACCAGTGAATTTAAAACACAAAAATTCCCCATAATACCTGAAGTAGTCTATGCAATACTTAATTTCTGTCCTCCAAGCTATAAAACCAAAAATCCTGAACATATTTGAATCAGTATTGGTATGTTCTAGCTTGGACTTCACACATGGCCATGTGGGATGGAGTAAGGTTTAGTTCTTCCTCTAGTCTTGATCTTAAACTGTGAATTGAGAGGGTGTGATGTCTGCAAAGTGCTGGTTTTATGCAGTATGCTCTTTGACTGAAAGATTATGTATGTTGTAGGAGACAAGAAACTGTCTATAAGGTTGTTTCTCCACAAGCATTCTGCTGTTGAGAACAGTAAGGACATAAAGAAGAACAGCTACTGAAGCATCGTGTGGTGATGTTGCCACAGAGAAAAAAAGTGTCTGCTTAGAAACCCCAATCGATCGTCTTTAAGGGATGTAATTTACTTCTTGGAGCTGGGATTTAGCTTTCCGGACTCTAGGAGGACAGGCCTAGGTCCTTACCTCCTTGTTGCCCCTGGAATAAAGTTAGGAGGCATAAGACTCCTATATTCCTCTAAGATCTGGAGATATTACTCATTGATAGCCTGTCTAAGGGATCAGTTGGTTCTTTCCCATAGCTGGAATAATGACCAGGTGGATTACAGCTCAAATTCCCACTGAGTTGCTCATGCCTATGAAATAAAGCAACCCATTACTGGAGAGAGGTAGAGACATTGGATTTAGTTCCACTGTAATCTTTGTCTTACTCTGTCCTCACTTCTCCCGAGTAGCACCAGGCTCTGCACAATGGAGATGATTTAAGATGTTACTGCCTCCAGCTGTCTGCCTCTCCCCACTCCCAAAAGTTGGCAGAAGGTAGTATATGCCTGTGCTTTAGCTGCTCCAGTTCACGATCTGGCTCACTGGCTTAAATTGTTGAGAAGACCAAAAGTTGTTTGTACATTACCTCTAGGAAGCAAAGCACCAAATGAGAATGTAATTGCTTCCTTTGGTCCTTTTAAGAGAATAGGCTCTTATGTATATTTGTTTTGTTCTTTATAAATTAAAACACATTAACCTTGAGAAATGCAAAGTAATTTTTACTCCTACTTACCTTCAACTGACCGTACTGAGCTTGGGTCTCTGCAATAACATAAGAGCATAAGAGTCACCAGAAGCTGCCAAGCTTCCACTGGCATAGTCACATTAGACATTCCTGAACTGATGTGCCTGCATTTTATGGCTGGACTGGAAACGCAAACATAACCTGTAACAGCTGAGAAGACATGATAGAAGTGACCAGTGGATCACTGATTTCTTTTTGTTATTGATCAGAGAGCATCCTCATACCCCAGAGTTCTTTCGGACTAGGTTTTAAGATAGTATCAGCCAAGTGGCATAGATAAGGGCAGTAGAAAGGAAAGAATATCTTATCTTTCTTCTTTTTTTCTTTTTTTTTTCTTTCTTTCCAGAAGACAGTTGAGGCACAAAAGGAACGTAAGATTCACCCCAGACACATGGAAGTCTCTGGCAGAGTCCTATCAGATAAACCCTTGCTGGGCTAAACCTTTTAATGGCAAATCAGACATACAGTGACTCTCAGTGTCTGCATTCCTGCATTCTGCTAACTGAGAAGAAGACATCAACTTTTGCTTTCATTTCCTTTCTACATAGATTCAGTAGCTGAAAAACTGTTGTGAGCCATCACATTAATTAGTATCCATTGTTTTTACTACAGTATGCACCAGCATAACACTAAACTCTGATCACTCCCAAAAAATCAGTCTATTTCATAAACTATGATCTGTCTCTGGTGTCTGAGGATAGCCATCAATTCAGGCATTCAATCTGATTCTGCTTGAAGTCAGTGGCAAAGCCATTAATATTGGCAAGATCAAGTCAGTTCACTAATTTGCCAAATTCCCCATCTTCAGTGTGAATTAATGAGATCCTACTGGAGTTGCCTTTTGGCTGCGGGTGAAACGGAACATGCCTGGCAGTTCATCAGCTTAGAAGGGAGGCTGGGGAGAAGCAGGCGTGGCTTGAGGGGAGGGAGATGAGCAAATGGAAGACGCTTAATGCGGTCCAGATGGAAAAAATTGACCCTGATTTCACCAGTCAGGCAATGGCCATAGCCAAGCTGTTTCCAGAAAAGCTAGAGAGGCTCAAGTAGCAGATGAAAAGTCAGCTCAGATAAAATAAGACACCCATTCACTTTGCCCCCCAAATGATCTTTTGCCCAAAACATGAAACAAACACGTGTTTTCCTGCTTATTCTCAAAGCTGTCCAGTGGTTTACATCTTCTTTCTTGCTTTAAAGCTTCTAGAAGCAAGAGTATCAGTGTATGACATGGAAGATTGTACTCACTCTGACATCCAGGCCCATCCAGAATTAAAATTATAACAAAAAATGATGAAGAAAACTGCTTCTGTGAGATTTACAGGGCCAAGAGGGCCGTATAAAGTTTGGAGAAATGTCTAAAGAGATGTCAAATGGAATTTAATTGAACTTGGCTGTCATCACTAAGTAGGGCACATTGCTTTGAGCTTAACAGATTCTGCCAAACCTAACAGAAGATATTGTTGCTTGTTCCTGGAGATGGTGACAGTGGTTTAACTGACCATTACTCACTGGGATAATAGCTGTTGCTTGAAGAGAATGTGCAGGAAGCAAAGCATGTTCTTGTTTGACTCGTGTCTGCTGCTGGTGTCATTACAAAGACAGTGCCAGGCTAATGCTTGAGTATGTTCTTGTAATAGTGCCAGCCCTAAAAACATTGTAGAAGTAATTGGGAAATCAGAATATTTGTTTTCCTTAAACTGGCTACAGAGCCTAATACATTCACTTCCATTTGGGTAATTCAAGAAGCCTGAAATTACTAACTCGAATTAAAGACATAAAGCACATGAAAAAAAAACCCTGTTTTGTTTCATTGTGTGGTACAATGACAACCATGCAGTAGCTCTGATAACCCCCTTAACATATTCAGAAAGGATCTTGGAAGAAATGTGTGTGAGCAGACAGTTCTGAGATGGGAACTCAAAACTACCCAGTAAAACCCCAGTGGTTATTTTTCAGACTCTGTTGGTCAAGCATTTACTGTGTTTCAGACTTCTGACCAGAAATCTCCATGCATTATATCAAACCAACTTCCAGCTGTGTGGGAGCTGTGGATTCCCTGAATGGTGGATGTGAAGATGACCTTTGAAGGTTCCAAAGGTGATTGGGCCCCCTCAACAGTTACCATTAGTGACATTAGAGACATGTCCTTGACAAGCTGAAAGGCAAAGAGTTCATTAGAATATTTCATGATGGGAAAATACTGATAAAAATGGACTGTCATAATCTGCTTCTGACTAAATACTGACTGTCTGTGCTGTGCTCAGCAAGAGCAACCCTTAATAAATATGATCCAGACCCTACCCTTCCTCTCCCTAAAAGCAAAGGCAAGCCACCAAATCTTCAAATACTCAGTGTATTACCCTGAATGTACCAGAGGCTGGTCTAGCATGCCAAGCATAAGCAAACACATCTCTTTTCCAGTTGTCCCATAATATGTAGCATTAACTGTATTATAACAAAAGAGTGGAGCAGGATGAGATACTTAATTGGGAATCTCACCTATTATTCCAAGCATCGAATTTATATATCTGTGCCTGTATCCATCAGATTACCATTGTTTACAGTGTTAATCAATCTTCAGGTAAGAGGAAGGAAAGAAAACATGTTAATTGTATTAGAATTTTAAAAGGCATCATTAAATATCCTCTACTTTTTAAAAAAAGTCTCTGCAGGCGATGTATTGCACTCAGAAAGATAAGAAATTCTTCCCGTATACAATTCATTTACTTTGTAGTTCACTTCTAATGGGCAGTTTGGTGAAAGGTACTTTCCAACATGCATTTAAAGAGATTCTTTCCAAAGATAAGTAAATTGCAGCTGTTCATTAAACCCAGTACTTCATGTTGTGCTGCAAACATATATTAAACTAGGAAATGCTACTGTAGGCTCTTGCTGTTTTGGGGGGGGTTCCCTCTGAGATCTAGAAAATGCTATGATTCATCATCATTTCCAACAGCATCTCAAAATTACAGGCCAACCACTATAACAAAACACTAGGGGATTAGGGAAGTGAACACACCAAAGAGCATTGCAAACATTTTCCACACAGCTATTCTTGCTTGTTCCTCGTTCCTTTTGATCATTGTTTACAATACAAGCTTTCTTTAAGACGAAATGAAGCTTTGGCATTTGACGCTATTGTACAGTCCACGTGCTGCAGCAAAATTACTTCCTAGGAAGGGTTAAATTAGGGACTCAAGTACATTGTAGTGGAGCTTTTAAGCCTGCATGCATATATACATATATAGAAAGACAGAATTTAGTACTATTTTTTCAAAAGTCATGGTCTTGCTTGTATAAGGAAGCACTCTAAAAGTGCGAAAGCTAATTCACACATGCAGTCATTTTTGTCTTCAGTCCCATTTTCAGATTCACGACTCCCCACCCGTCTTTGAATGGAGATGCTTAGCTGCCAGATAGGGCTTTGGGAGCAAACCAGTCAAATTCTTTGTATGTGCCAAGAAATAGATGCCCTGCTCTTGTCTTCCAGTACATAAAATTAAGTAAGCACCAGGATTCTGAGATCATGTAACATATCTGGGGATGTGATGGTGAGGGAAAGGACACATTTTTTCAAGTTATTCAAACTTGAAATCTCGTCCTTCACAATGGTGGAGACAGATACTATCTCACAAGAGATATCAGGCACCCTGCTCTGCCTTGGAAGCTGGCTGCACACTGCTCAGTCTCTTTAGGATGTGTGAATCACAGAAAACTGACTTTATGGCATAAATACTCTTAATGGGAGCTGCACTAATGCTTGTGTATTCCCCAGCAGAGGGCTGGGATTCTGTGGAGAAAAAGTGGAGAAAAATGAATGTGTGGGTTCTAATTAGAGGCGAGGAAGGATCTTGTCCCTCAAACACTGAAACTCCACAGCTCCTTCACTGTTTCTTTTACTTTCTAACAATATTAACAGCACATTTTTTTGTTTGTTTTGTAGAGAGTAACCTCTTCATCTCCTTCTCAAAGCACAGAGTAATGTCACATTCTGAGAGGTGCAAATATGGATTTGACTGCGATGAATGTGGGTTTATTCTGTGCCTGAACCCATATGCTGGGGCTTTGGGTCAGAGCTTCAATTGAACCTGGGCATTTTATAGACTTTAGGAAGCCTCACTTTTTTCATGTTTCTAGGATTCAAACCATACTCATAGTAAGGACATGTCTGACGAAGAAGAGACTTTTTGTCTTGTTCTAAAAGATTATTTGTAAAGTCTTCAATATTCTTGCTCCTTGTTGAGCCTGGAATACCTTAAAAATCAAGGCAAAATAAAGCCTCCCTGAGCATATTGCAGCATTTCTATTTGTATTTCCTGTTAAAACAAGGATATGCAGAGACAGAATAAAAATAGGAAGGCAGCAAGAGAAAACCAAACAAGAAAAAAAAAAAAAAAGCAACCAAATTCATATGGAACCTTTAAGAGGCACTTGGTGCCAATTCTGGGTAAGGATGGCTCCAGCCCAAAACATTACATACGGACGGCTCTGAATGAGGTTTTCATAAATCAGATTTTGGCTTGGGATCTATATTTCACAGCTGCCCTGTGTTATGTGTAGCTTCTATCATTGGCCAAAATAAGAACCCAAGCTCTGAACAACCCTTGGCTAGTGGGGGAAGGGTGCAAGGTCAGGTGAAGACCTCACTTTCGTGGCTTCAGTCAGGCTGTATTAGAAGGTGTCTAATGAAAGATGAAGGTTCACAATGAGCCCCTACTTTATTCTAGCTGATTCACTCATTTCCTTAATAATAATGAATCAGTGAAAAGAAAACTTGCTGAGAAGAAAGCCCTTCATTTATGCTGTTCAGTCATTAATGCTGCTCAGTCATTAATGCTGCTGTCTGGAGAATAATCTAGAGAACGCTTGCAGCTACCAAATCTCTATGACTTGCTTACTAAGAATGAATTATTCTGTGTGAAAGCATTGTGTCTGAACATATTTTACTTTTTCTGCCTGAATTCTGAAAGTTTAAGGAGGTGTAGAGCTGGAGAAAACACTACATCACATTTGGGTTGTATTTAAGGCAAACACAATTTCCCACAAGCACAACTCTGCTTGAGATAGCAGCATTGGAGACGAGCACAGATGAGGCAGAGCCCACAGTTAACTTTTATGGGAATAATTTACCCTTTGGAAAATGGGATTAGCAATGCAAGGCCCAGAATTAGAGAGGCACGTACAAACCCACAATGTTAGTGGCAAAAATATCCTTTTCATTCATCTGTGGTTCTAAAAGTGATAAATCAGTTTAGGAGAACAACAGTATGATGCAAGACCAGATCTTGAGAAGTTAAGGAGACTGGTGGAAGGGAGAGAGAGATAGCAAAAGTTTGTCCACCAACAGCACCTTGCTGTGTGCGTTGGCTAACAGTTTAGCCAGGGAGCTGGGGAGAAGAGATATTTCACAGTAACTTGGGCAACTTTTTTTCCTAAGCATTTAGTCATGTGAAACTAACTGGTGTTAGGGTTTTGTTGTATATTTTGAGTAAGCCTGCATTGGTTTATCGGTTTACTGTGCTCTGCTAAGTCTGGCTGATGGTTCTGTGGTTTTGGTGAGAAGTAACTGTGTTTTTGTCTCAACAACACAGAAGGTACATAATGAGGAGAGTACAGGTGAGGAAGAGAAAGCAAAGATGACTTCCTCTTACCCATTTCATGTATTGAAGAGATTTATACTGCTTTGCCCCACTTTTCTTTCCAGCTACCAACTTAATTCTAATTACTGTATCCTTTGTATGCCCATTGGGTTTTTGTGTAAGCACTTCATTCTTCACCACAGTCCATCAGAAGTCCTACCAGTTACTACTGTATGGAGAAAAATCACTTGACAAGCAATCAAGAAAGAAAAAAAGTAGAGTGGAAGTTAAAAGACTTCTTTTCGTTCCAATAAACCATGATTACCATGAGCCTTCATGCCAATTAAAACATCAGGTAAAGTATGAGCCACACCTGAGCTGCAGGGCTATAAAGTTATTCACAATATTTATACCATCACCTGTAGATTGTGCTTAGTCTCTTTAAAGCTCTTTGCTGGTCTGTTCAGTTCAGGATGAGCTGTAAAAACTTTGGCTTCATAAAATACCAGCACTAGGTGATAAATAGACAGAACACTCGGTCACATCTAGGGTATCTTCGATCCATTTACATTATAGGCCAAGTCTACTCCTGCATGTTTGCATCTGTAATTGATTGTGGGAGCTATTAATCATAGGTGCGTGTGATAATGTTTAGACATCTCTTTGATTCAAGGATGCTATTAAAGAATTAGACTGCAGTAGGGTAAGAGTTTGTCTCTGTAATTAATTGCTCCTGGTGTTTTGCAATCCATGATCAAGTAGTGGTGCAAAAATCAAAGACTGACTTAAAACAAACAAACAACCCAACAGCAACAACCACTCCAACTCCAGAGTTACATGTTCTATTTGTACTCTTCATATAGATGACTATTTCTATTTCATATGTACAATTTGTGAAACAAATGCTCAGTAACTGTTTCAGTTTCTTGGTCTTGCTACTGGAGCTCGTAAAAGATATGATCAAAAATGGATAAGGTAACTAGAAGGACTTTGCCTCCCAGTAGCTAATTAGATCTCCTTCCAAGTTACGCTTCAGCAAGGACTCAAGCGTGACTTCACTAAGTACTAGCCTTGCTCCTATTGTGATTAGGATCCTGACAAGATCAGAATTACCTGATCCTATTCGAATTCACCACAAATTTTGACTTTTCCTATAATCAGAAGGCATCACTGTAGGCCTGGGAATTTCTTATTTCTTAAGAGCTGGTGTTAAGGATGTTTCAGCTGAATCAGGTTTTTATTAGAAAGTTGGATGAAGAAAGTGACAGAATACATTTTTCGGTCTTTAGGAATGACTTTCCATCTGGAGTTAGTCTCCGGAAGCAAGCCTAGGAAATGTTTTTGTTGTAAATGAGAAATAAAACAAAACTCTTCTGCAGGTGTCCTTGGTTGTTAAAGATTTTCTGATGTTTGATGTGTGAAAGTATTAAACACATTAAACCAAGATGATTCTAATTCAGGCAATTACTTTTCACTTACCTCAAACTCCTCCCACTTATTTAAAGTGACTTTTCAGACTGGAAGGCCTTTGGGATGGGAGCTTGCAGAAACACTAGGAACAAATCTAATATCAGTTTTCTCACATTCTGCACTGATTCTTATACAGGGTTGCTGTCATAAACTATTATCTTCCATTTCAGAAACAGATGCATCCCAAGCCAAGGTGAAATTCTTTGGTTGTTTTTCCGCAATTAATTGAAACCAAATCATCACACAAAGTAAGTTGTTGTTGTTCTTGTTATAGGATGTGATCTTGCACTTTGAGTGTCTTCTCCTTCCCTCTGGGGACATTGCCATCACAGTGACTGTACCTGTTTCCAACATCAGATTAAGACTGGTGGTGAAAATGGAACAAAATGAAGATTTTCAAATTCCATTCTGGTGTCTAGCTGCCAAGGGAGCCTGCCGTGCTCAATTCAAGGGCTAATCCATGACCATCACTCTGCTTCAATAATTGCAGAACATTAATGAGTCTGTTTCCTTATTACAGAGCTCAAAATAAGAGCATTGGCATTCCGATTTAGTAGGAAACTTTTAAAGTCTTAGCCCAAGGATTGTAAGAGCAATGGATTTTTTTTTTAATTAACTTTGCATTCAAAACTTGTGTTAAACCATCTGTTCTCATGCAAGGGGTGAAGGAGGGGGAAGCTAGCCACAGATTTTCATCAGCGAGCTGTTAAATTAGTCCCATTACTTCACAGGGCTTGTTTTATTCAATCTGCCTTTATTAAGAACACAGGTTTGATTCTACAAGGAACAAATTCTTCTGGTTCTTTAAGGAAAATGGTTTTAAGCAGGGTTTTATTAGGTTGCATTACTGGATAAGCGATACAACATGTTACCAGCGTGAATCATCTGATTTAGGGTGACAAGAAAGGAACTTAAAAATACTCGGAGCCAAAACATCGGCTGGCAAGGGCTAAGAGGGCTAGATTTGATCTACTTTTGCAAAATTTTTCTGTTGCAATTGGTAGTAACTGTCTGGGGCTTTTAGCTATTTTGACTAAGTCTCTTTACCATCTCTAAATTAAGCAGCAGAGAAGTCAGGGCCAGACCATAAGTCTTCTAACCAGACTGAATAGTCACAGTGAAGTCAGCAGGGCTGCTGATGGAATGAGGCATGATCTGGGAGAAGGTCTAGCATTATTTCATCGTAAGAAGAGAGAGACATACACAGGCCATCTTGCCTTCATAGCCAAGACTGTGCCTTACAACATACTTTTTTTTTTTCTTCTTCTGCCTCAGTCCTGTGAGCACAGCTTCTGTGAACTCCCAGTGCTTGTCTGGGAGCAAATTGGTGCTTAAAAACCTCTGCCCTTTGAATGATGCAGCCTTCATCCAGACCAGGTGATCAGAACATACCTGAGAGGCATGACTGAAAATCCTCCGCCTGTTTCCATTCATTCAGATCCTTTTTACTTGCTGCACTCAAGTATTCTGTTGAGTGATCTGGCAGGTGCCTGAGACAGAGAATATTGATCGAAACAGAAATGTGATTTCTTAATGGGAAATAACAAACAAACCCGATCTTAAGTAATATTTTAATCTGTCATGAGATCAAATTACATCTTCTCCCTGACAGCTGAGAGCACCTCTTGCACTGAAGACAGAATGAAAATAGTACACAAAAATCTGCAGGTTAAAACATATCTCAGGTAAACGAAAAAGGGAAACCAAATATTTTCACTGAAAATGTCATAACAAAATATAATAGTTTTACTTACCAAACTTTATAGATTTTGGTCTAAGGATGTGTCTCTTATAGTTAAGTATCTGTATCAGTATTAGGGTTGAGGTCTTGAGACTGAGCTGAGCTTTCAAACCTGAAGTAAACTTCTAAAAGAAGAAGTCCTGAAATAAATGACTAGTACTGCTAAACCAAAATTCCAAACTATCCATGTCTTTAGGATGTAGCAACTTCTTTCTTGAATGTTAAAGCTGTGCTCTAGACTATTTTGAAAACTTCCACCCCACAATAACCTCTATGTAGTTTCAATCTTCTGACCAAACTGGGCTATGAAATTAGAAGGAAGACAACTCCCTAGAAATCAATGTACTGTCTTAGTGCTGTGCTCCTTGGCAAATTTTGCCAAGTCAGTTACCCCTGCCTGTCTCAGCTGTGACTTACTACCAAGAGCCAGTACTACAAACTGCTTTAACTGTAAAGAAAATTCCACAAACACATTATCCTTCCTTTAACTGCAATGAGAAGAATAAAAGGAGAAGCAAGTTTTGCAGTAAGACTTCCCCTTTGGGATGCAGCGATGAATTTTCATACCAGTAGCAAGTGTCACTTGTTAAATCCTTTCACAACCTGTTCCCACTTTGAGACTTGGGTTTTATTTATTAAACCAGATTGTGGTCAATCTATGGACCAAGAACTTATTGCTGAAATTATGCTGGGAGTCATATGGGGGAAAAAGCAAAGATCTCAGTATTCTCTCCTAGATATTTTGAGAACTTGCTGACTGAATACATAGATTCACATTAAATCAAATATAGCACATTTTAAATGCTTCATTTTGCATTCCTAAGGATAAAAAAAAAATCATTGGAGTGATTTTTTTCAACACTGATATATATGCAGGAGATTACGTGTATATATTATTATTTCAGACCCCATATGAAAGGGGGGGGGGGGGGGGGAAAGGAAAAGAATGTCTAGGAGCTCCCTAGAGCTTGGATATTAAGTTTGAGCTCAGGCAAGCAGTTTTCTTACCATACAGTGAATAGTTGCTCTCTCAGTTTCATGACTAACCGTCTAGTTTTCCTTTCTGGTGGGTGCTTAGTCACTTGGGATACTCAAGTCTCCTGCATCCTTTCCCTTAGAAGAAACAGAAGAGTCACATTACTGCATGCTGCAGTCTGTCTGTGCCAGCAGGCCAGGAGTGGCTTCGGAATGACAATCTTACCTCGCACACTGTTATTAAAGGAATGACGCTACTTATTCTGAGAAGTCTTGGACATTTGACCATGCTTGAGAATGAATCTCCACTAATTTTCTTCAGAGTGTGTTGACCATTTTGGCATAGAGAAAAATCCTTACTGTAGCAGAACCGAGCATCTTCAGTCTGAACTGGCAGGTTTGACTGGAATGTTTTAGTAGCTATGGGATTTCAGGGAATTTGATGAGGTAGGGATCCTACATAAGACCACAAGTCTATTCAAAATTATACTCTATTAGCCCTTTCTCTTCCTCATTACTATCCAATTCAATATCCTTCTTACAATATGTAATAATGCTATGAAACTACTGATCTTTTTAAGCATCTATTTGCATGGAATTTGAACCTTGCTACAAATAAACCATAAAAATGACATTAATAAACACCGGAAAGCACTAATGATGTGTTACTGCCATAGGAGGGCCAGTTAAACAAGTTAAAGGGTGACACAGTTTTCCAGATGCAGGGTTGCACAATGTGCTTGTTTACCTGGATCTTTACTCTTTCCCTTTCCCTTCTTAGGCACAGATATGGGGGTTCAAAGGTAGAACACTGAAGTGGACTCAGAAATACCCAATGCAGGTTACAGTCTCCCTCTCTTACAATTTTATTTATAAGATCATGTCTATAAATATATTTTACTTGTAAAACCTTCTCCAACCACAAGAATTTATCATCTTTTGATAATAATTTCTGATATTTGAAAATGAGGATGTTTGTGTCCCACCTAGAGTTTGATTCCCTTTGATTTATCCTCTTTATACATCCACATTCAGTTTATTTCTCCATTCTAGGTCCCATTCCTGTAACTTTCACATGAACCAAGAGAGCTGAAAACAAGCTTTTCTGTCCTTGACTTGACCAATCTACCTATAACTCTTCTGTTGCTCTTCCCACTGATTTATTTTAGTCCTTTAAATTTTACCTTGGAAGCTTTCCATTCTCTTAATTTTATTGGAATGACTTCTTTTTTTTTTACTTGTGTAATATAGTTCAATACTGAAGGTTAAGCATGTCTCTAGAAATACAGTTGGAATTAGGAACAAAGTTTGAGATGCCTGAAAAGGATAACAGCGTGGCTAGAATTTATGTCTGATTGATCTGATAATTCTTATTAATGTAAATTTCTATAACACTCTGAATTCAGCTATTCAGATGAGTATTCTGTGACCATACCCTGAATTTGTTCTGTGTTTTGGAAACAGAACTTACAAGGTGCTAAAATCATGTAGATGGCTTCAAGCTAAGCAAATGTTCAATATGTTTGTGACAAAACTAAAACCTACATGCTTCCTTTTTTAGAAGCCTTTTCATCCTGCTAGTTTGGAAATGACATAAATACTGAACAAATACTGCAGGAGTGAAAAAGCTGCATCAGTTCATTGGCAATGGACTTACTCTGGCTGTCACCTCAGATGCTTCCAAGAAGACAATGCACTGGAGAGCCTCAGTTAGGTTCAGATCCATCCGTAGTTTTATATCTTGCCAGTTTCAATGAAATGAGGATAATTTATAAAGGTCTAATTATATTTTAACAGATCAAATATATGTAGACTAGGTTGAACTAATTGCATTGAGGAATTTTGACCCATTTTCTTTGAAGTCTTACAAAAAATAAATTGGGTGTGCCAATCTCACTTCCACATGACAGGTTCAAGATTCCTGATGACTATATTGCTGCCAATTGATGATTTTATTGAAGCTACTAAATGAATTTATTTTCATTCTAGAGTGAGACAATTGTTTGTAGAGCAGATAGGAGTCCAAATAATGAGTATCTCTTACTTCTGTCCTGATGATTATCTGCATCCAACTATTCCTTTCTACTATTTGTAGTCTTACTTTGTGATTTCTTCTAACAAAATCTGAAGTTCTTGAAGTGGATCAGCATCTCCACACAGATTTATTTACTCCCTACTCACCCATTAGGATCACATAAGGCTTCATTCCAATGAATTAGCATTTAAGAATATACTACAGCTTACAGGATGCACTTGGTACCTGAGTGACAAATGTGAGCCTTCCCTTCACATATTCAAATGCAAATGTGATGAAAACCATGGACAATCCTCTGCTTGGTGGCCCTCACATCTTGGTGTCCAAAAATGAACAGGAAGCTCAGAAGGAAAGAAGACCAACAAGATCATCCATGTACCTGTAGCATGGCTGACTTTCTTGTGGATTAGAAAGGAGATTGAATTTACCAATCTGAACCATTTTAGATGGTAATCACCAAATATGAGAGTAATACTACGCTATTCAGTTTCTGAGACCAGCTTCCTTGTGCATTTATGCCAGCTATCTGTGGAGTTGCCTTTCCTTCCTTCACTGGTTCTTACCTCCTGCTTAATGTTAGAAGTGAAATCAATCTTCACCCCAGAAACTAACTCCTTTGTATTGAGGCAATGTTGAAGCAGGAAAGGAGAGCAGTTTCAGATGCAATGACCTAGCTGGGTTGTAATTGGCCATATAACCACAGTGGCTTCATTCTTTGGCATCACAGGTATGGAGAAAGGCAAGAGACGTGGCCTGAATCTTATCTCACAATTATACAAGGAGAAGATTGCCCTTCAGTCGTGAGCACAAATCATTGATATTACACGACTGCAAATTGTGGTCCAGTTCCAGAGCAAGGCTGTATCTCCCTCTCTGTTTCTACTTGGTCAAAATGTCCATGAACCTTGCTCCTCCCATTTCCTTCTTCACCTTTCTTGTCTCCATTCCCTTAGGGTCCTAGCTTCTACTGACTGACCTTTACAAAGGCAACAACAATAATTATCCTATAATTAGACACTCTAAGTCATGTTGTTGCTAAAGCTGTCAGTGTGGGAAGGAAGCAAGCAGTGCTTAAGGTAAGAGTTCAAGACTCCTTCTTCATTGTATCACCAGAGGTATTTGTGCAAAGTCCTTGGCATTTCATTAGGTGGTTATTGGGGTTCCCTTCTAATTGTGTCTCATAAGTTAGTGATTGCTGTTCATGACTCAGTGGTTGTCTGTCTCTAGACCATATAGATAGAGAGTAAAGGACATTTAGGGTTTCAGCAGGCTTCAAGTTCCTGCTGCCATTATGGCCATTGACAATTAAACCACCCAAACTCATCATGCCATCCGTATGATATTAGAGGTGCATTTCAGTCTTCTAGTTTTCATCTCAGGCCTGGAATGCAAAGATTTTGCTTCTTCCATGTGGCAAATATGTGCAGCTTATATGAAATCCAAACAACTTGAAAATCCTCTTTGGCATTAGTAATACCTCTGAAACCATAATTTTCACTGTCCCATCAAAACAGATGAGACATTGAGACATTCTTGTAGAAGTATCCCAGTTTCTGGGACAAGGTTTGAAAGCACAGCCCTGAATTAAAAACACAGAGTTTGTTTTATCCACCCTCCGTGACATGGACACTCTACGTAAATTTCTCAACAAGACATTGCAATTCATATAAATGCAAAATAAATTTGTGAGTTCTTTATGGTTAAGATTGGCAGTATTTTCACATTTCCCTTTTTCTCCTTGTCTTAGTGCCCTCTGTGGTCAGCTATTGTGGTGTAATGAATCCCTCAAACAGTTTTCAGACTTGAGATGTGTAGCAGGACTTCTCTGTTCACTCACTTCATGACTGTTTCTTCTCCATTTGTCTCCATGTACCTCGTGAAAAGAGCTGTTTGTTTTTTGGGTTTTTTTTACCTCAATTTACTTTTCTCTGGGCACAGTACATCAAGTGCTATCTGCAGAAATACATAGGATGGAATATCTGATTGTATCTCTTTGTTGTCCACATTTCTATGTCTTGCTGGTTGGATTGGTTACCCACACCTCACAGTAAAAATATTACTAATAAAATCACACATTCATACAATACTCTGCCTCAGTAGCAAATTTCTTCTGGCTTTTACTTATGCTTGCATTATTGATAAGCATCAGGCAAAAGAAGGGTCCCTAGGTTAAATCTATAGTGCTTTGAATTTCCCTTCTATGCTTAACATCAGACGCCACCAACACATCTTGAACTGATTTAAGGCCCTGGGGTGTTACTCGGTGCCATTCAAAACACAGCAAGCCACTTTCCATGTGCTGGGGCCACTAGGGCTCGTTAGAATGGCATTTTTAATAAAACTTAAGTGTAACTACAACATTTTGCGGCTCCGCTCTCCAGATAAACCACTACCAACGTCATTCTCCACTTCACCTCCCCATTTACACACCCACTAGACTTTTGACCAGTCGGCCAAATTCGTTATGGGTGTAAATCTATTGCAATCAATAACATTCCTTCTGCTTGACACTTATTGTAGGCAAAAGTTTCCATAAGGTTGTTTGCGTGCATGTCTTTTTTAAACTTCTTATAACAAATTCAGTCTTGAAACAAAGCACTGAATGCTGTTATTCAGGTGAGGCAATGCAGCAGTGTTAGAGACACTTTGCTTTTAGATGCAGCTGTTCTATGTTAGACTTGTTTTCTGGTCCAGAAATGCTAAACTGTTAATAATGCTTGAACATTTTCCCTTTCTTTGCCTAAAAAAAAAACCCAAACCCACTTATCCAGTGCAGTTTCTTCTAGACAATAACATCTTCAGAGTTTAAAAAAGAACCCTCTGGTGCTAGCTAGGGTATGACAGGCAAAAAAAGCACAAAACCTATGCCTATTGGATTAACTCATTATCTGTGCTACTGACTGAGATCAAATTCTGGACATATCACCTACATCTCAGACAATCCTAACCAGCTAAGTCAGGACAGTGTTTCTTGGGACCTTTCTCTATGAAAATTGGTGGATAATGACCCCATTGCAGTTGCTGGAGCAGTACTGGAGCAGGAGCCTTTCTAGAAGAAAAGTTTGTGTCCTTTTTTTGTTGATGGTAAAGCTCTGCACATTTGCTCCGCTGCTGATGCCTTTTAATGCAGCCTGCTTTCCTTCTGCTTTTAGTTTTCTGGCCTTGTCATTAAATTCTGTGTGTCATGCATGAGACAAATGAATCAATAGATGGATTCCCTGAAAGCGAATCACTGCATATCCTGTGGGATTCGGATAAATAGTCTGAATCATATTTTCTTCACCTTTCTACACTCACATTTCATAAACACTCTACAGATTTCAGAGGACAAAACACCACTATTTCCAACTGGTTTTGCACTCATCAGGAAAGACCCATGTTGAGATATTTTTCATACAAGTCACTGTCTTATGCTTCCTAATGGGCTTCTCCTTTTCCTTCCTGAACTCCTGGTAGTTTCTATGCAGTTTTGATTTTTTGGCAAGGACTGCATCTTTGTGTACAGACAGCTACATATGTACAGCTCCTAGAAGAGTTTGAAGTATCACAGTAGTAAACATCTAAGACTAATGATGTGGTGGATGTGCTGTTCTCACCTCTTTTCTATCACAAGCCTCTGTTCCGTTCCATGGCTCTCCCCTCTGCCTCCTGCTTTGCCACGGCTGACGGAGAAGGGAGGTGTAAACTCCTGCATGGCAGAGCATGCACCAAGCCAGCAGCCAGCACCAGTGCTCCCAGCTTACCCTGTCACCACGCGGTGCTGTTTAATACCAGGCCAATGAGGTGAATAAAACCTACAAAAGTTTATAGTGTGTAAATTACTGTTGCACCCTGCCCTCTGCCTCCGTGCCGAACTGCCTGCACCGGAGATGTATAAATGAAAACAGTCCCTTTCCATGCGATGGCAGAAGGACTTTCAGGAACTGGAGGAATTACTGGGCAGTTGTATTGGGATGCAAAGAAGGAGAAAATGTCCCAGGCAGTTCTGGCTCTTGACATCTCATCCTCTGAGCATCTTACTCTCAGGCACCTTTGGAAAGAGAAACTGCTGGAGACTTGGCTGGAGGCCACAATTCTCCTGCTGAAGCCTCAGCACCAAGAGCCATAGGACTGAGCAAAACCGTAGCCTTTGAGAGCAAGAAAGGAGGCAAAGCAGTGACTAAGGGCAACAAACTAATTCAAGGCTTTAAGCAGAGTATAGATGTGAGGAAAGCAAAGGTGCTTTGGAGGAAGGCTCGGCTGGAGGCTGTGCACTGCAAAGACTGTTGTTTTGCCTCTTCTCAACTTTCAAAAATGTCCCTGTTGTGTAATCTGAATAGCTGCTGGCCATCCCATATCTTACATATTTGAGCAGACTGGAAAATTCTGTTTCAGAGTGTTTAAACCTACTAAAGAAACATGCCATTGTAGACAGGCATCTCCAATTCAGTTCAACACATGAGAAGCACTGGCAGCTGCCGTGTTATCTTTGGAGCCATTGCACAGTCTGTCAAATTGAAAACATGACAAAACATTTTGAGTAAATGCTGAAACTTTTATGACTTCTTGGGGGGAAAAGAAGTTTCAGATAATGTAATCTGATGAGTGTGGTACAGATGAAGAGATAGACAATGCCTGTTAGAAGATGCATATGCATGTTCTAAAATGAGAAGATGTATCTGGCTCCATGCTTACAATAAGACCTGGGAGCATGGATTCCTTTAACTGTTCAAAATCCTGTTGCTGTTAAGCAGGACTCAAGCAATGGATGCAGACACTTTCTAAGGAAGCTGCTGGGACTCTACATATTTGGAAGAAGCACTTCTTTTCAAAAGCTGGTGTTGACTCTGTGTGGTTGGTCTGCTTTTAGCAGGTCATTGGCCTTGCATACGTCATTTCACTTTCTGTGCCTCAGTTTCCCTGTTTCTAAGACAGATTACAAAATCACTTGCATCATCAAGTACTTTGGTATCAAAAAAACCCGTTCTATCTAGGGAAAGATTTTGCTGTTCTGTTATTTGTATGTAATAGGTCACTGCAAGTTTCAGGAAGCTCTCTGAGGTGTTAAAAATAGTTAATGATATAAGAAAATTCCCCCAGACTAAAAAAATAAAGGGCTGTGTTTTAAAACCAAGCAAATACATAGCTACAGCAAGTAGTAATCTTTGCCAGTAGTCACTGTAGCATGGTATATCAAGAGCTACAGTTAGGGCTTGTCCTGCTGTATGTGAATGTTCAGTATGTTTCAGGATCAGGCCCAGACCTCTCATTTTGGTGAACACGGAAGGAGTGACTCCCAGTATCTCATCAGCTCCTGCAGATGTGGTCAGTTTAATGATGACTGCGTGCAAATGCACATCTCACACACAATCGAACGGTTGTTCTGCTGAAACTGGGCAAAGGCAGAGAAACGTCAAGTTAAAGGTCATCTCCCAATCTCTCACTTTCCTCCTCTGTTCTGACTTCCCCCGAGCGCATGATTTTGTCTCAAGACTTTCTGGGAATCGTGCTGGCTGTGTGCTCCTGACGGCGCGTTGGCTGCGTTTCGCTTATGAGCAAAGAGGTTCTCATGCAGACACTTTGCACAGGCAATTAGTAAAGTAATTGAGTACTCTCTGGGATGAAAGGTATAATACGTACACAAGATTATTCACCATTTTCATTACATACCATATCCAGGAAGCTGCAGGAATGCAATGCATCTAGGCACTTCACGGTGAGGTAACTCTGAATGACCTGCTTTTCCTCATTTACATCTGACTCAGTATCATTTGAATACTGTGCTTTATGTGTGATATTGCCTTATTACTTTTACAACACCCAGAAAAAGACTAGAAGAGCCAGCAGGTCTCTGCCCTCAAGAGTTTGTTTTATCTGGGAGAAAATGAGTGGAAGGTAATACACAATAGGGAGGAGATGGGTGGAGAGCTTGAGATGGTTGGACTGAAGGATAATCATTATTATTAAACTCCTTATGGATATCATGGGATAAATTAGTCTTAGGTAAGGATTTGAATGGAATGAGAGTTGCTGCTTAGCAGATCAGAACTAGGAGGCTCTTTAAGCGGAGAAGGGTGGTGTAGGGAAAAGATTGAATATACATATATATATTTTTACACTTATATATGACTATATACAAATTTTATATATACAGTTATATCAAAGATTATATGACCCAGCCCAGGCTGTAAAAAATGTCACACCTTCTTTTTGGAAACATCTCATCGAATCTCATCTTCTTGAGGCCGCTTGTAAATTTTTAGGATAGGGTTTTTTGAGGAACTTGTTCTGCTGGGCAAAAAAGTGACCGTTTCTAAATGTCATATTTTTGAAAACCTGCCTCTCAAATTCTTGTGCCTCAGGACACGTAGAGGTTGCCTGTATTGGGGAAAGTTAGGGAATTGTTTTTCTATCTGTATTAGATGTTTTGCTTTGGTATCCTCATCATGCTTGGAAAGTGCCAGTTAAAAGTACTGTGCTCCTGAACTGCATGAATCCTCTGCCACAACAGCACACAACATACAACACTAAAGCTCTCTCTTGTGGTCGTGACATGCATATACATGTACTGTAGCAAAGGAAAACACTGTTCATAAACTACTTCAGCAAAACTCAAAGCCCGTGAGGAGGTAAGAAATCATATTTTAATTCCTCATTATCTAAGATGACTGTTTCTAATCTGAATTCTAAATAGAGGATGGTTATTATGGAAATTATTGGCATATATTATTTTTCAAATACCAAATCTGTTACCTGAAAAACTCCTTTATTTTAAATATGAAGTTATATTTTTAGCATCTATAGCTGAAATATTAAAAATGCCGATTCAGGTGCTTATAATCACAACCTTCCCACTGTGCTTGAATACACAGCTTCCACTTGCAAGAGTAATTTTGCCCTGGCTAGCTTTCATTTCCCTTGTTGAAACTTTGTTTGCATTTGCGTGCTGAGTCTCTGCAGCCACGAGGGCCGGGAGAGCCTGGGAACAGCACGAAAGTGCTGTATAGCACGATGAATATGGAAAACAAGTGGACACTCATTAGTTTTGCAAAAGCAGAACCTGTTCCCTGCAGATGAAAGCTGATTCATATGACATTTTTTTTTTTCTGAGAGTGAGCACTGTCTCTGCTGATTAAGAAATTGTCTGGTTTGATAGTGAAATCTGTGGCGAGCTGCCGTGTCATCTCCTGATGGTGCCAATGCTTCACGCCGCTGGGAATCCAGGCTCAAATGAATCACTTTGTTCTGTCATCAAGCTGGGTCTGCGTTCCCTCTTTCCTTGGCCAGAGGGGAAGTGAGAAGGAAACTTTCCAAAGAAATCTGGATTAGTTTACAGATGCTCCCTAAATGCCTTGGGGTGGTCAGAAAGTCTCTGGGGGCTGGGAAAAAGGGTCTTCCCTATTGCTTGGCAGTGTCAGAGGTGAAAGTACCCACTCAGCTACCCACTCGGGTACCTGAGTCGGTCTCATCAGTTGCAACTGCATGCATGCAGGGCTGTGAAGGCTGTCTGCCAGCCTATAGGAAATGTCTTGCTTGGCAAACGTCTGTTTTGAGCAGCTCCGGGGAGCTGCTGGATTCAGTTTTACTTCTGAGGATAACAAAAATGAAAAAGGACTCTTCCAATGGGACTAAGACATGAAAAAGATGTAAATGTTTTGTTCTGGTAATAGAGCAGAAAGGATGTTGCAGTTAGGGGATTAGATCTGACGAAGCTTGTGAGCCCCACCAAAGGTGGAAGAAAAAGAGCAGTTAAATAGCATTGAGGACAGGTTTTTAGGGGAGGGTCAGGCACTAGAAATGGATGAGGGGAAGCAGGAGTTGCGGCTCATGAAGCCTAAAAACTCACCAGCCAGGTGCCTCCATCTCTCTCCCTGTTACAAGTCATCTCACTGATTTTGACTGACATAAAACACTGTGCAACCCAAGCATGCCCCAGTCCTAGACCAAGCAGCCTCTGTGACAACATTTTTTTCCTCTTCTATTTAACAAAAGAAAACTTCCACCTTTATGATGTGTTCAAATACTGGTATTTTTCTTTCTGAACATACAATAAGCTACCTGAAATTACATTAATACTGTGGTCCAAGCAGGTTGAAAAGAAAATTTTATGGGAAGTTTTGAAAGTCTAAAACTCTGTATTCTGTGGAGTTCAGGGGAAAAAAAAGAGTGTTTTCAATGTTTCAAAAATTATCTGAGATTTGTAATGCCATGGACTTACTACTTCATCTTCTTTTGCCCTTTTTATTATTCCATAGCATTAAATGGGTGATATTTAGATAATTTCCCCTTTTCTGTTTCATATTTGGCAAATGTTCCAAATCTGGACAATTTTTGTAAGTTAGAGAGTGGCTAAACAAATAAAATGATGATAAATAAATAAGATTATTTTATCTACTGACATTGCTAAAGCAAGAAAAAAAAGCCAAAACCCCACAAGTGAATGTTAGATTTTGACAAAGAAAACCCAGATCTTCTGGGGGTATTTTGTCCATTTCCCAAACTGTCATTATAAAGAGAAATAAAACAATTTTAAGTGAAATATTTCAACCAGCACTAATTATCTAAACCCTGGAGGGGTCACTTACCCATTAACAGTTTGACACAAACCCAGGACTTTAGTTAAGATGGCAGGATCTGGATGCAGTTTTGCCTTACTGCAAAGCTGATTATTAAAACTCATTTGATTTTGAACAAGCCTTTTATTTTGCTCATTGTTTTGAAAGAAACAATAAATTCTCCTAGACAATTACAAAATGACAGTTCTACAGGACTGGAAGAACAGGTCTGTTGAATGAATCCAGGCATAGTTGTGACTGCTTTGAATCGTTCCTTCTTTGGTAGAAAGGAACAATTAAAAAGATCAACATGCTTGCAGAGCTTCATCCTCTGAATCTGCTTTTAAAGGCAGCTAACAGCTAAATTGTGATGGAGAGTGCTTATTAAGAGTGAGGAAGCCCTGAGCCTCTGCCAGCGCTGGATCCTTTGTCTTGTGCTGGTGCAAAATGCAGCATAGATGATAGGGAATGGCTTAGCGCACAGAAGCATGATAGTGGGGTTACAAAAACAAAGCTAACAAGCATGCAAAAGGCAAACTGGGAACGCTGCTGACTTCTTTTAAAAATTAAGAAGGAATGAAGGGCTTTACCGATTAAGTTTCTTTAGAAGTTAATTCACCAGAACATTCAGTTAAGAAAAGA
The DNA here is from genome assembly GCA_013401255.1 of Urocolius indicus. Classification (NCBI taxonomy): domain Eukaryota; kingdom Metazoa; phylum Chordata; class Aves; order Coliiformes; family Coliidae; genus Urocolius; species Urocolius indicus. The sequence goes on along the minus strand of WBNH01002481.1, from coordinate 100,006 downwards.
AATGTGAGAAAACATGATTGTCCCCCATTATTGTGACAGTTCGGTATATTTTTTTTCCCCAGAGCTGCAAGTTAAAATCCTCAAAACAAAATTCACCAAGAAAGCATCACACATAGCACCATCAGAGCCCCTTCAAACCCCATGAACACCGGTAGACAGTCTTATTCACTCACTCTGCTGTCCTCTGCAAACTTTCAGGCCAAGTTTTTCAATTTAAAGCATTGATTTTCAGGAGGCAAGGAAAAATGGGCTTTGAACATCTTAAGCATTGAAGTATGTTTGTGAGCTGGTTGAGTCTGTGCTACTCCTGCTCTTGCTGCTGCAATCATACAGGTGCTGTTTTGGAGAGCTAGGGCTGAGACTGGCAGGCATAGAGCAGCCAGGACTCAGCACAGCTGACAATGTTCCAGAAGAAAGTCTGCTGAAAAGCTTTAAAACCAAAGCAGCATCTACTCCAAGCGAGGATAAATGGGCAAGTTTATCTACTATTATGGGATAAATGTGTTCTGGTCCTGATCTGTAGCTGGGGAAATCAAATGGAGTTACCTTTCAGTCCCCTTCTTGCAGTCACATTTTTAATGACAAAGATATGCTCTCAAAAAAAAAAACCCAACCCAAACCAAAATAGAGCAAAGTAAAACCAAATCAGAAATCAAAACATTATATTATAGTAAAAAAAAATTATAGTAAAACATTATATTATAGTAAAATCTGTTCTTGTCTGTTTGTAAATATGCCTTTATGGCCTGCTTAGGGCATTTTTTGTTCGTGATAGCAGAAAATCTCATAGCACAGAGATGTGATTTTTACAGGAAACAAGTGATTCTTTTACAAAGGTCTGAACATTTTTAAAGCTGTCCAAAGATCTATTATAGTACTATTTTCCAGGTGTTGTTTTAGCTTGGAGCTGAAAATGGAAACTATTATGAATGGCAGAGTTAACAACAGTGTTTACAAAGATATTATTATAGTTGTTATTAATGTATATATTCAGTCAGAAATGTGTTTGGATAGGAGACCTGGTTTTTCTTCTTTGTCCCGTAACAACCTATGAACAACTCATGCGTGCCAGTGGATCATCCTGCTTGCTCAGAAAAAAATCATAGTTCAAATTGAAAAACAAGCCCTTGTGTTTTGCCAGAAATGAAATAAACTGCAAACAGCTCTGAAGATGAGGAAAGGTGATTCAATTTACCAGCCACACTGTCTTCATAAGTGTTGACTTTCAAAAGTATGAGAGGAATGAAAGGGAACATTTCCTTGGTTTTGTTCCCTGGTGTCATTCCTCATCATAATGTAATTTAAGTACTGCATTTTATATTGTTGCTTTGCAGGTTGCCTGTTTTTAAAGGTACATTGTCACATAAAATCAAACAATGCTTTACCTCTGCAGTGAATAACACTTCCAACTACTAAAACTGATTGTTAAAATGTCATGTTAGTTAGTTCCATAAATCACTAGTGAAATCCTGACCTTACTGAAATCAATGGAGGTTTGCTACCAGCTCCCATAGGGCCAGAATTTAGCCTCCAGGCTTGATGAATATCCAGAGTGAACAATATCTCCAATTGCTTTCTTATGTTGGGCAAGTGCATTCCTTGTTCCCATTCCTTTCCTGCTTTCATAGTCCCTCACATCTTCAATAGGGCACTTGGGCTGCTGGGCCGTCAGTCTGATGAACTGCCAAGAAGCAGCCTGATATATAGGTGGTGAGGAGCTTCATCCTGCAAACACTTCAGCACATACAAAGCTTTATCATATAGGTGATTCCACTGGAGCCATAGGCCAACTTGGTCATAAGTGACATAGCTGTGGCTGAGGTAATTACCCATTTGACAGCTATGTGTCAGTTGCAGAAACAAAGCACAAAATCTTGTTTCATTTTCTAAGGGAGTCAGTAATAAACTCAGTACTTGTTTATGCTGTCCTGAACCATGAAAGGAAAATACTTTGCTCTTTGTTTTTGCCCAAACCATTCTAATTGCCTCCTGTAAAGTCTGCTTCATAAAAGGAAAACACATTTGAAGCATAGCTGGGAAGTTCATCACTTATAGATTGAAAAAACAGCATTTATTCCTCTAATGAAGCTTTCTAGGGGTGATGTGTTCACTACAGTATGTTTACTCAGGCTTCATCTAATTTAGATCTAAATAGTAATCATATGTCTATTTAAGACCATTATTTAAAAATTAGAAATGAGTCTGAGAAAAATCCTCAGACCTTACCTCCTCCTAGCTCTTGCAAGTTTTGGTCCAAACTTTAATGATTAATATTCTATTGCACACAAGATTTAAGGAGGAGGGAGAGGGAAAAGGAAAAAACTGTGTCACATCGGGGCCTGAACCATGGGTCTTTCGTTGGGACTGTCATCCTGGGAGCCCAGGAGCCAGACAGTTTGCCTCTCTGTCTACGTCTACTGCTGGTTAAAAAAGATGTGAGGAGCACCCTGTCTCAGAGTCATCTGGCAAGCAGGGTGCTGGGCTGTAGCATCGCTGGGTCTCCTGCAAGTATGTGGGACAGAAGTGTTCACTTTAAAATGCTTTTCAGCGCAAGTCCACGGGCTTATTCCATTGCCGTCTCAAAGCCTGGAATCAAACACAGAGTGTATCGGATGTCTCCAGCAGCAACTAAACTCATGCACTCTTGTAAATCTCCCTCGTAATCCCCCTGCTGCTGACACTTTATTAGCCAGGCATTCCGGGCTGTGCTTTACTGGGTCACCTCTAAGTGATTGCAGATGGTATTGCTGTGCTAAGGTTCAGATGTGCTACCAAATAGCTGTCTTCATATTTTCCATGCTTCGCCTCATTTGTCAGATTGGTTTTAACCCTGTTGTGTTCAGGATGCTTCCTACCTCACTGAGGAGACAAAGGTGGACTGGACACCTGAGCAAATGCTGGGTATTTTCATGGCTGTAAGGCTACACTTCTCTGCTATGCCAGGGAAAGTCCTTGAGCTTAAAAGATCACTGCACTGAATCTCCAACAAGCAATGCTGAGCAGGGTGAGGAGACGTGTCAGTTTTCAAGGGCACACATGTGCTGGGAAGCTGGGAACTGCATGGAGCTTGCCCAAAGCAGAAGAGATAAGAGGTGACGAACCTACACCACATAGACAAGTTGTCTCAACACAGCCCTGACTCTCAGCAGGTTTCCTTAGGACACAGGGAATGCCACTGGCTGAGCTGGAAGAAGTTTCTGGATTAAAAGTTCCTATTGATGCCACATTAACATTGCATCCAGACCTAAATCTAGCTTGTAACATCTAGCATGCCTGGGCTCTGCCCTGAGCTGCTCTGCTTTTACAGCTCTGAGTCGGTGCTGGAGAATGAATTATGTTTTGCCTTCAATCCCTCCTGCCAAAACATCTGCAGTGAGGAAAATACATACAAGGCTGTCTCATTTCCCATCCAGTCTTAACCCAACCACCCACTGAACATCTATAGTGAAGGATACTGAAAAATCAATGGTTTTATGTCTGTGTGCATTTCAACAAGAAGGACCTTTGATAAATATATTCCTGTTAAATACAGGCTGACGTTCAGGGCTGTGCATCTGGTCTTTAAATTTTATGCTGCAAATTCTACACAATGTGTGCAAGTGTAATAATGAGTATAGTGCTTGCTGGGCAGTATAAACTGTAATCTCCCACCTTTCTTAACAAAGCGGAGTTGGCAGTACCCACATTGTTAATTTTGTTTTTCTGCTCCAGGTAATACCAAATTAAGGCCCTGCACTGCTTGTTTGTTCTCAAATCATAAATGGGACATGGAATGTGTTCTACCTGTATACATGATGGCCTTACTGAACCATGGAAATGGGCATTGCAGACAGTATCTGCCAATCCTTCAGAACTAACAGCTGTTTGTGAGGAATGGTCTTTTTGGATTTCAGGTTGCAGAAACAATACTGGTTAAAGAAAGCAGGGTTTGGAATTTCCTGGAAATGAACATGCCTTCCCAGAAGTATCCAGGGAATCAGTTGTCTCGGCATTATAATATTCAGTGTATAAATAGCTTAAAGAAGGAATTTTAAAAATCAAGGCGCAGCACCTGTGTATTTTTAAGTGTTAATTTAATTAATTGCTCTGCTTGAGAAATGTTTGCCACAACCATTGAAATGATGTAGGAAAGGCTCATAATTGTCTAGTGAAATGTATACAAGTGTTTTTATAAGGGCTGTTTTATAAGGACTCTGATTTCTCTGGTCAAATGGAGTGTAATAGAGGCAGCAAGTCTGTGACAGACAAGTTATGTCACCCGTGTTTCCAGATGGGACAAAGCAAGGAAAGGTTTACTCATCCTGCCTATTAGTCTAGCCCTATTCACCCACATTGCCCAGAGTAACCAGGTGCCTAACAAACAAGAGCTATGGGAATTTCACTTATGATTCATGCTTTTTCCATCCATCCAAACAAGCCCTGTTAAGCTCCTTTACTCCATAAACTGGACTGCACAGTAATATGATGAAAAGCATCATAATTTATATCCTGAAGAACATATGTCTTCCATATTGATACATTAGCAAGTCCCAGATTTTGGCTAAAAGCTTTGGCCAAGTTAGGCATATGTCTTACTGTGGTTAATATGAATTTGTTCTCTACATATGGGCAGCAGTCTGATCTCACATCTTGTACTCAACAAGACTTGCTATATTATCATGGATGATTAAATACACATAAATTAAACATGCAGCCAACAGTGGCTCTTTTACTAGAAGAACATTGTTTGTGCATTATTACAGCCAGATTTTCAAAAGAAATCAGCTCCCAGTTAGACTCCAGAAGAAGCAGTCTGATTTTTAAAGCAACTCTGTATTTTGTATGCTGAGCTCCTTAAAATTTGGCTGTTCTGCTCCACCACTCCCCTCACCAAAGCTCATGGTAATGTATTGACCATGAGATCTTCTGACATTTCTTATGACCCTATATATTTCTTTCCATGAAGACACATTTTTTCAAGTTGAAAAAGAAAAACATTCCTCAGTATTGAAGGAAATTAGGAAGCTGGTGGTGTCTTCTGCTCTATTTTCATGAGTTAAGTAGTTCTGATATGTTACCAAAGGTTTTACATAGGTATTTGCTGAGTGTTGTGAGCTATGCATTACATGGCTTCCAGCCCAGGAATTTGGTCCTTTTGGACCAAATATCTATTACATATTTGCAGGAGACAGCAGAGAACTCAATATTTGCAGTGGACTGATTTAAATCATGCAGGTATCACTGCTTTATGCTGCTGGTTGGCAAAATTTACCATCTGTATTTCAATGGTCCTTAACAACTAACAATCACCGATGATTTTCCTGTAGCTGAAAAGATACAGTGTTTGTGTATTTGGTGTGGAACATTTATCTGTATTATTTCCTATTACAAAGTTCAAGGTTGTGGTGTCTTTGGTAACTTCTTTTGGAAACAGATCATTTCTGCTCAGATAGAAATTTGCCCATATAGGAAGCATCTCTTTGGAATTTGTCAGTGCAAAATGTGGATTTCTGTTTCTATACCATTAGCATATGATTATTCCAGAAAAGAAACACAGAAAACTAATTTAGCATGATACATACTACACTAGTTAAACAGTTTAGTAGACCAATGTGAGCAGCATTTATTCAATGGACCTTACAACTACAACTACAGTGAAAAGCCTTTTCCAGTGGAGAGCTGGACTGACCTGCTCTCTATGCTGATGAAAGACAGCGATGCAACATCGGTAATACTAGTAGGCTAAATGAGGAGTATTCAGATCACTAAAAATTGATCAGCTTTGCATCATCCAAGTAAAATGTGTGCCTATGCATAATGTTGTACTTACATCCACATAAGGCAGACATGAATAATGGTAGTGCAAAGTTAAAAAGGTAATATCATTCATTTTGCTTAGGTACATTTGAGGCTTTGAGAGTGTGTGGGTGGGTATTTCACATGACTGAGCTCTGGTCCTGGAAGATATTGCAAACAGGTCACCAACATAATGGATCTTAATAAATCTGTTTCCTTAAGATTTTCCACAATTATTGTTGGATCTACTTCTGCTCTTATGTCAGCAGAAAATGAGACAAGAAGATTTAAGTCCTGCTGTACCAGGGAAACAGATGTAAAATTGCTTTGTTTGTTTTTGTAAGTTTTAATCAATGATTTTATACCTGAGGAACACTGTCCAAAGCCCATCATCTTCCATATTAGCAGATCAGAAAATTCCGTGTTCCTAAGGAAGATGCTTAGCATAGGTGTATGGAGAAATTATTTCCCACTTTTTTTAAACCTTCTTCCTCCACATTTCCTGCTTTCCTTTACCCTTGTGGTCTCCATTGAAAAGCATTGGGTAATGCCTAACCTAAATGTTGCTTTAGTCACACACCACTAGTCACCCAGAAACCATCAAATGTTATTAAACTGCAGTCATTTCTCCTTGGGTTCTATCAATTATCAAGACTAATGTTAGAAGGGTTCAGCCAAGGTTAGAGAATATGTATGTCTCTGGGCCATGGGGAGCATTGTATCACTGCTCTGAGTCAACATAGAAGGCATTGTGGATTTGACTGCTTCTGGGGCCATAAATCCAGAAAAAAAATCACAAGTTCCAATGATTCCCAGTTCTCCTTGTAGAAATAAGGAGGGAAGGAGGAGAATCACCAACTACTGTCAGTAAAAGGCTTCTCAGAGTGGTTTATAGCAACTTATCTGATTTGCAGTACATCAGCAAGTTTCAGTCCATTTCATCCTTATTTACTTGCTTATATGCATTTCCCTTTTTATCTTCACATCACTGTCATGGCTGCTCAATTTGTCACTGCTGGGGCTCCACCAGACAATCCTTTAGCCCCAGGACTGTGAGAATAGGGAGGAAAGATGGGAATTTCTAAGGTCGAGGGCTGGAGGCGAACAAATTGAGATGAGCATGTCAGTCATTGTGTCAGCACCCTTCTCAGCTTTGCATTTCTACCATCTCCTCATCCAAGAGTCAGCTGAAGTTATGGCTTTGGTTGCACACCAGCATTTCCATTCAGATTTGAAAAAGGAAAGGACTTCTTTGCTGACTTCAGGTATGCATGCTCAAGGTCTTAGTTTTCCTGCAAGTGGTGTGAATTTTACAATTAGTGCAAAATTTGGCTGTTGAATTGGAAGGCACTTCCAGATTTGCACAAAGAGAATACAGCTTCAAGAAGGTATATACTTACCTGTAAATGTAGTCTTATTCTATCAGTCTCTATTTGGATATACTCTTGCTTTGACCAGATGACTTGAAGTAACATATGTGATGGGTTTGCATAGTTTCAGAGAGTGAAGGAAACAAATATCAATTTTAAAGTCTTTGGGGGCTGTCTATTATTATAATGAGAAAGTGGAAACCTAATTAAAACCAAGGTTATGAAAAGTAATTTCACAATTTCCTTCATTTGCCAATATAAGCATTTAGATTACATATATCAGTCTAGCATTTGTTCAAAAGCCAGAATCCAAAATATCTCAATATGAAGATCTATTTGTAGAAAATATTTAATCTCATCCAGTCTCTAAATTCAGATGTGAATCATGAATTCCAGCAAATTTCCCATAACAGCTGTATGTTAAAGCCTTTTCCAGCTGTTATAAGTTTGTTCATTTTTCAAAGTTATTAAAGGATACGCCCCTGCTAATAATTCTCAGATCATGGTGAGACACAAAAGGTTTATATATTTCAACAGAATGCTATTTTGCATTTACAGTTCTGCACAAGAGAATGACTTATTATTTCCCCTGAGGCTGATCAATACTAGCAGGAATAAAAATAGTGATAACTTAAAAGCGTTCTTTGAAAAATTGTCCAGGACTTCAAACCATGAATAAGATTTAAAATCAATTTAAGTAAAATGTGATTTTAAGACTTTAAACAATCACCCTTGCCAAACCCAATAAGCTAGTTATGCCTCTTTAATTTAGCTGCAGTGGCTTTAGCTGGATCAAAACAAAGAAGAAAATAAAGGATCCACAGAAATGAATTAATTTAGTGCAGGGAGAAAGTCCTTTAGTGACCTGGTTCCAAACACAACCAACTGCCAGTTCTACAATCAGCTCATGCTGCTACAGATCTTACAAGTGAAATAACCATTTTGGACCATGACAATTAGAACTCTCTGAGTTCTGGGTTTTCTGATGTGAGGGATACCCCTTCTAAGGATAGATGTATCCGCCCAACCAGGGACACATTTTCTTTGTAGTTTGATGAACAAACCAGAATGTCTATCAGTTTGCAAAAATGATAGTTTGCTGATTTTATTTCTTGCCTTTGAAGTTATGTAATATTCTCTTCTAACTTCTTAAAAGTATTTTTTGAAGAATTAGTTGCCTCATTTAGTAGAAATTAGGTACTGTGCTTCTATATTTGAGTTTTGCACTCTTGTTTCCTTCTGTGGACACCAACGAGACAATAATTCTGATTCATTATAAGTACCATAATTTTTCTTCATTAAAGAAGGACAATAGAAGTTCTAAAATGTTGATCTTGTCAGACATACGATGGTGTGACTCTCTTTTATCTTCAAGGACATCTAAAACTATCTCCTTAAAATAATAGCTCCTCCATATATCTGGGCTACAATTAAACATTTTGTTTATGCAATTGCTGTTGATTTTATTTGTACTGGTGCTTTTCATTTCTATAAAATAGCACACAGAGTATGTGCTGTGTCACTGAAAATGAGTAACATAAGGGATGATGACTTTAAAAAAAGTTTGATTTAAGAAAATTGCTTTGCTCAAAGGGAATCACTGGCAGTCACAGGGGTAGAACCAGTTTTCAAGGACAATATCCAATGACTTTTATCCACAAAGCTGCCCTATCTTCAACATTTTGCCTCATTCACTAGAGAGCTTCCCCAACTCCGGCACATGAAACAGAGATCTTACAGACAAGTTCTTGCTTTGATGTTCAGGTCTGATGAAACCCCAGAGCAATTCTATTTTGGACAGCAGTAAGGCAGGTGTCCTGTGATCTTGTATATACAGTATATGTGCACAAAGAACAGATCAAAATGCTGCTACAAACTGGAATGCTGTGTTTTCCTAATTTTGAGTGTTTGACTTTGCAGCCTTAATAAACTTTGAATGAGGAAAGCAGAGAGCTGATTTTTTTGTGTGTGTTAAAAAACATCTGAATAGGAGATGCTGAGCCAGCAGCATCACTGAGAGCTGTAGGATTCCAGAATCCTTTGCTTGGACCAGGACGAGCTGAAGATCAGACATTTCTTGGCTTCCAAGAGGTTTGCTGGGAGCAGGGATCAGAAGTCCAGCAGGCTCTTGGGGAAGGAGTAAAGTAAGATTGCAGAATAAACTATTTACTATGCTCATTCAGGCCTGTCCCTTCAACAGTTTAGATCATGGGATTATGTAGGTGCATTTATTCAAATCATGAGTGTTAATAGTCAATGAGTCACCTAATTGACTTCATATGATTGCAGATATACATGCCCTACTGTGTTACAGTGGTAGCAGCAATATAGCCATGATGATCTAGGGATATAAGCAGAGTCAATGGTTTTAATAAACCAGCTGATGCAATTGGAATAATCTTTCAGATGCACATAAATGAGGTTTTGGTCTGTTCAGGAACTGTTCCAATTGATTTAAAGCTGTTTAGAAATGAACTGCTTGATCAAGGCCAGAATGCTTAGCACCATATAAAATAGATTCCTATCTCTGAAAATCTGATTAATGGTTTATTCTGATTAGAGCTTAACCCATGACACAGAATTTGTATTTTAACCACAGGCACAGTCCAGAAGCTACCTGAAGGCTCTTATTGGCCTCGCTTATAATGCATGTATTCTACATATTTTTAGTCTGTGACATCCAGGCCAGGCACTGCGGATCCTCTGTTGTCCATACAAGGACTGGATGCTGGTATGTGCTGTCCCTTAGATCATCTGACACAGTCTTTCGCTAGAGAGGAACCTGAATGTGAAGCAACCTGCACGCAATGTGGGTGCCTTAGGGGTGAAAAACTCTTGAGAAACAGGGAGAACATCAATATATTAGAATCCCACTTTCTGGAACCCAGCCTTAGTTCCTCTCATCCTTTAATATGACAGCAGGGGAGACCCTGAGACCCGTATGCTATGTAGAGGAGCTGTCTAACATGGCTGAGTAGATGAGATGTGTAACCCCTACCACTGCCTCTGCAAATGTCCTACTCAGCAACACTGCCCACCACTCCCAGCCACCCATCACACTTTGCAACGAAGCTAGACAGACCTGTGAGGTACTTGCAGTCTGGTGTGGTGGTGAAAGGAAGTCCAAAGCTGCAATCAACTAAATCAGAGTTCTCAACTCCGGGTTTAGTGTCATTTCTCTTTAGGCAGAAAAATCTGTCTAGGAAAAGAGTTTCCAGTGGACCTCTGTCCATTAAAAGGGTTTAAGGATTTCCACTCTCAGGATTTGGTTTAGACTTGCTTAATTGGGTTAGTGGTTTAGTTACTAAACAGAAACCAACGGGATAGCAGCCTTGAAGTGAATGGAAATTCTAAGGGAGTATGTTAAATCAAGAATTTAAGAAGGATCCTTCATAGTAAATGGTTGCTCCTGAAAACACAATATTCTGCTCTGTTGTCAAGCTGACAGACTGAAACAGGCTCAAGTAATTACTGTATCAATAACATTACGCCACTGAGAATGCTGCAGACCTCTTTAAATAGATCTCTGAATGCAAACAGGTTAATGGAGCAAGAGAACAGGTAAACTGAGAGAATAATCTAGGATTACTGAAACAAGCCCCATAACTGTTGAGCCCCGAGGAAAGAGAGAGCTAGCACACTTCATCTAAACTCTGCTGTAAATAGCATGGGGAATTAGAGGCTTAGATTTATTGAAAACAACGAAAAAATGTCATAATTACCTTTACATATTTTTCTTTCTTTCACTGTTAGAAAATGATCCCAGTAATTTGGTGTTCAGTGAACAGGGCACATTCTGCATTGTTGTTCCACCACTGTGCCATTCTGAGCAAAAATGCTTCAGGGGAATTCTAGTGAGCAGGTCTGTTCTTTTCCTTTTTGAATGGTGTAGCAATTAGCAAACATTTCATGGACAATTTCAGTCAAATATTGTAACTTGGCAAAATAATGCCCAACTCCAAAGGCCTTCAAAGTGTATCTTTGTTCCAGATGGGAAAGGTGTTCTTCAAATGAGAGAGATCTTAAAGGCTGGAATATCATCAACCTCAGTGGAGAAGAAGATTCCCTTCTCAGATAATTTTTCCCAAACCCAAAGCAGAAATTGATACTGGGAAAAATCTCTATTGGAAACCTCTGTGATACTCATTGCACAGCAGAGGGAAAGCTCACAAGAAACCTAATGACCATTCTTTTACAGGAGTCGATGATGAAGGTGGAACAAACGAGCAAGAGCCCATGAAGGCAGACATCCAAGGCCTGAGGCAGAGTTGGGGCAGCCTAGCCATATGAGGAGTGGTCATATTTCAAAATAAGCTAGTCCAGCATAATCCTGTTTATGAAATGCAGGTGGAGTATAATTCAGTTTGTGGTTTGAGCTTTAGAACTCATTATGTTTTGGTTCTGCACTCCTTGGAGACCAACTGACTCCTTGTACGTTAACGTTAAGGTGCTCTGATCAAATAGGGGGCTGACATTTACAGCTCTGGTGTTCTGATAACTAAACAATGGACACAGGACAATCCTCCTTTCTAGAACCTGTCATCATCCTGCAGCCTGGACAACCTGAGTGATTTGGCTTTCAAGCCTCAGTACAAGGCATGCCTCATTCACCAGGCATTTTATGACTTTGTCCTGAGTGAGAGCATGTGGTTTGCAAGATAAGATCTGGCTAGGGAAGAACAACCAAAACTTGGATATGACAGTGAAACTTAAGAAATGCTGACAATATTATTTGGGTTTTTTCTGTTTCAAAATCCTGTAGTATTTCACACTTGTTGCTCTACATGTGATTTTGTCCTGGGTAGCTTTGTGCTAAGCAGATTGGGTGTGTGATGTTCCCTGGTCATGCTGGATACTGAGGTTACAAATTACTTCCTTGATATATAAAGATTCCATCCTATAAATGATTCTGTAGAAGTTGCCCAGAAACTACTGCACCATCAGACCTTCAGGGGCTTAGATTTTTTTAAGGGATCACAATAGAGTCTTTGGGAGACTGGGGCTCTGAAAAACAGTTTCCTTGGCTGCCAAGGAAGCAAGATACAGGTTCAGCTGGGGATGGGGATAAGAGGAATACTGCAGGTGAGACACTTTACTAAGTAGGAAACTGGGGACTAGCTTTAGATGGATGTACTGTGCTGATTTCTGATGTGAGCTTTGTCTGTTGATGAAGCTGTGGAATGAGCAAAGGAAATTTTCTGAGGAACAGCTATAAAGTTGTAGACTCTGCAAGAATCTACTGTTTTCCTTTTGAAAATGGCTTTTCCACTGTCACTACAAAGACTGTCTTTCTGGGACCAATGTATGAAGCCCAGAACAAGCAGATGCTCTTAAAAAAATTCCATAGAATTCCATTAGAAATTTATGAACATTCTTGTATGGAAGATGGCATGGACATGATAGAAAGTGAGGCAAAAAAAAAGACAAGTGGCAGATGAAGCCTTAAATTCACAAAAGACTCCTATAAACATGAGTGTTATTAGCCTGGAGGTTTGGGATATTCATTTGGAGGGGAATGCTAGTAGTGGTGAATGTAACAAAGACTCTCATTGACTTCTAAACCCAATGATCCCATTCTTCAAACAGAAAGCATGATTTGCTTCAAAGAGGTGCTACAGTCTAAAGATTTAGGTCAGATAGGGAGGAAGAGGAGTTCTAGTTGCAAGTCTGGGTTTTGTTCAGACTAAATGAGTTAGCTGTGGTGTTTGCCTTTGGTTCAGCACTTCACTGTGCTGTTACAGAGTAATAAATCCAGCTCTTGCACAGTTCAGGAGATCTAAAAATGAGATCAGGTTTAATACATTGCACAGCTTAGTTAAAAGGCTCCTACTGGGCTACTTATTATTGGGCTGGAATAGCTACAGTGTAGTATAGCAAAGTAATGCTTTTTCATTTGTTTTTGGGTTTGAGTCTTTTGCTCCAAGTTGCCTGCTTGCACTTTTCTTGATACTCACTAGCAAAACTAATTTAGAACAGTACAACAAAGGCAATATGTGAACTACAGCATATTAGGAATGTTCTTCCTGGAATGGTGTAACCCCGATCCCCAGGGGCAGAGAGGCATTTGTAGGAAGAAGGAGAAGCTGGTATCTGGTTTGCGAGTACAATGGGAGAAAAGGCTGTTTGCCACTAGAGGGTGTGTCAGCAGCAAAGCTGATATTGAAAACACCAGGATTTTGTTTGGAAGCTGATCTTTTTGTTGTTCAGAAATTAATTTAAGGAGCCTCAATTATCTGATGTTTAGTTTTATAGACAATTAAGCTCTCAGCATCATTCAGCCCACCTGAACCAGCCCATGGTGGGTGGCTTTGTCAACAACAGATAATTTATTTTGTCTGTTCCAATTTCACTTGCTTGTTGTCTAAGGCAGTGTTTGCAGAGCCCCAGGCAATGCAAGATTATTTAAATGTATAAGATACAAGTATTTGCAGTATGTATTTGTAACATCAGAGCCTCCGTGTCTCAGCTCCCTTTGCACCTTTGCTAGTGGGAACAGTTCAGGAGAAACAGCCAACAGTTGAGGATGAAAGGTGGAGACTGCTGAACACAACCCAAAATTAAGCAGCCTGGGAATTTCAGCTGGGTTAGGGCACAGACAGTGCTCCTACTTGTCTCACACTGAAAAGGTCCTGGAGGAAAGCATCCTTTCCTATCTTCACCTTCAAGAGTGCTGGCCTGCCAGACAGCTCTTCTTCATACTTTGCTGTCTTTCTGCTGAAAAATATGGCTATAACCATAGAGAAATAAGGTATGAAAATTCATCTCCATAGGATGCTGGAATTCTCTGCCTCTCCAGTGAGAGATATCATGGGCTCCTTTTTCAAACAAATTCCCTGTAAGCATTGGTGGCAATTTAGCTTCCAGTCAGTCTGAAGGACCTGGAGTAGTGGTGCTGTTGACTGGTGCAAGGGTTTCAGCAGTCACCTGCTCTTCAGGTGGTTTTGAATCAGTCCTTTTAGTGCACATTGAGGCCTCAGGAATTGTATTTCTTTGAGGGTGGCATATTTCTATTTGTACAAGGAAAGATTATTAGAGCATACAGGATTGCAAGCAAAAGGGAATGTTTACATTCAGGAATAAGTCTTATAAAGCCACTTCTAGCTATATATGAGGTGAAAGGTCTTCCAGTCTAATAGGTCTAATCTAGTTCCATACTATTTTAAGCAGTTATGTTAAATAATCTTGTGCATTAAAAAAAAAAAAAAAAAAAAATCAAAGCTCTATCCAGTTCTCTCCACTGTGCTACATCCAAAACACCCCAAACCAGACCACAAATTTAATAAGCAGGAGAGTGGAATAATTATGGTATCCTACTAGTCTTCCTGTGCTACTGGCTCAGAAAACAGATTCACTACAGACACCATTTGTCTTCTCAGAAAGTAATGCATGGCATTTATGTTGTAAATGTAACTCTTTTCCCCTCCAAATCCTTGCATGAAGGATTGTGCTCTTCCCTGGGAACTACAGATGATATAAAAGTCTAGAAACAACTAGGACAGAAATTGCCTCAATACTCTGACAGCTTTCCTCCCTGTGAACTGCGAGGTGAGGAGCGTGTTTAGGTGGGAGGACAGTAAGGCTGTAAGTGAGCCTTTCTGGCTTATTCTGCAAGTGCTAGGGAGAAGAGGGAGTTGTCTCTGGAACTACCTATGCCTTAGTTCATGGTAGGTGTATTTTGTATTTCTATTCAGCCTCAGATGTGACAGCATGAGTTTTGTAAACATCTGCCTCTTGTTCTGGGTTCCAGCACTGGCCCCATTGCTGCTCTGGGTCAGAGTCCAGTAACTGAACCTCATGAAGCTGACTGACTTGAACTATCCTGTCCCTTGCACACACAAGTGGGTGCTGCAATGACCGAAGTGCAAGTGACCTGTCTCAGAGGAAATCCGTTGTTCTGGTTGGCTGTGGAAAAATTTATCTCACAATTTTTAGGAGATTGGGAACAAAAAATAAAAATGTAGAAAGTGTACTGACATCCTAGAGAGTAAAGAAAGTGTATTACAGGCAAATCTTTCATCAGTGGTGTTTCTCTGAGTTGATAGTTTGACATCTGGAAGACTTTTACCACTTTAGTGACTTAGCCATAAGCAGCCTTTAAGTGTCTGTCCCTGAAGATGCTTAGCTTCTGACAGGTAGCAGGGTGCATCAGTGCAATTTGTTCTGCAGTTCTGTTTGAGTGTTAAAAATGATACAGAAGTGCAGTTAAACTGTTCTCGGGATGGGTAGGACCTCCAACTCTGCTGAAAGCATGCTCTGTTGGAGCTGAAATTCAGCAGTAGATGGCACCAGCAGGACTGTAAAACAGGCTCTACACGCTTTTCTAGTGCCTCAGGATTCCCTAAATGTTCCACAAGAAGCCTAGACAGCTAAATAAAAAGTCTAGCACCAGTTTCTAGCAGAGGTAAATCACACCGAGTCCTTTTCAACAAAGCACAGCAACCATCAACACGCTCCAGGGAGCAGAAGATATGCTAAACGTCGTGTTACACCACATCTGTGGAGAGTCTTCTGCTCCAGTGAGGCCTTTGCAGAAGGGAGAAGGTGGGCATCCTCTTACTGCAGCATGAGCAGGGAAGGTCTGAGCCTTGATGGACCTACAGGTTTGCAGAAACACACTTCCAAGTACCCATGTGTCTGGAATAAGCCGTTTCTAAGTCAAAGAGGGAATATAAATCATCAGCTGCTGGAAATTCACTGCAAACTGGACTCACCACAACAGCCACCATCCACAGGCTTAGATGGTGCTATATGACAGGAATTACTCTTGCTGTCTTTCCTAGCAAATGCATCTGACTTAAATTTCTGTCTCAAATGCTGACCAGGATTGATATTTTGTAGTTCACATGTGTAGTCATAGAGAATACTTGATATACATAAAGCCTTTGGGACCACAGTTCTGAAGTGTTTTGTGCTACAAAATTATGGAGTTGGGGTTTTGTTTGTTTCTTTGGTTTGGTTTGGTTTTTTTTCCCCAAAACATTCTGTAGAAGGAACTGGTTAGTATAAAATATCGAAAAAACTGGATTAAACCAGGCCAGGACAGTTCATGCTGGTTTTGAGCATGTACTTTTTCCTTTCTATTTGTTTTTGTCACACACTGGAAAAGAGTGATCACTTGGATCCATGTCCTGCAGTGTTTGAGGTGAAGGAGATGAGGACAAATTAACCCAACTATTGTCCTCTTCTTTCCTAATTAAATAAGATTGTCAGGGCTTTCATAAATGATAATAAAAGGACACACAGATAGAGGATGCCACAGTTAAAAAAGCAGCCTCCATTTTTGGATCAGCATAGCTACACCTTTTGGAAGGGTTGCTGAGAGTAGGTTTCAACAATCAGTAGCCACTCTTAGGACCACAGCAAAATGCATTTATGATTTGCTCTTCAGAGTTATTAGTGGCTTTCATTTCAAGAGGATAACACAATGCAGATTTTAGAATAGGGTACAGATGGTATTAAAGGATGCTTTTTAGCTGCAGCAATGATGCTTCTATTTATAGCTTCTCTTTAAGCATTTTTTCTTCAGAGTCTATCTGCCACCCCTCATATGCCACTATTTGCTGAAACAAGACTTTCTCTGCAGTTCTCCAACCTTACACTTCAAAATTTGTTCTGCTGTGGAGGGTAATTTCATTTGTCAGAGTGGACTGGTTGAAGGTTGCCTGATAAATTCCAATGATGTATTCAAAAGGGTGGACACTATCTTTTGCATTAAAATAATCATTGAATCACTCAGTTGGTAAGCAGCTTTGCAGTCTTCCAGATGGTAGGAGGAATATTAGTATGCACAAGAAAAAGACCTGTTTCTCCAAAGACTGTACAGTAGGGGAAGACCTTGTTTTCTAGATCTGTTTAACAAAGGTGTTATGAAAAAGAATTGCAAATGAACCACTCTTCTATGGAGGCAATTTGCATATCATTAGCCTTCTGGTTTTGTTAATTATTTTCATCTAGAGGAGGTGGAAGAGTTCACTCTTTGTTTGGAAAATGACAATGCTTTCAGAACGCAGAGTATTTTATTAGTGATAGATGAATCCATTTTTTAAAACATTTTCTGCTAGCTGCTGTCAATTTTGATGGAGATGATGATGCCCTTTCAAAAGGAAATTGAGACCTTTTCAATAGCTCACTCAAAATTTAATTTCCTGATATCTTTATGTATGTGGCTTTTTAAAATAAAAGAAACTTTTCTCTTTTGTGTCTCTCTTCTCTGCCCTCCAATTCCCAGGATAAAATGTAGCACCACAGCCTGCAGTAATGTTTTCATGATCACTTTTGTAAAGCTGTAACTTCACAACTATTCAAGACACTGAAAATTCAAAAGTTTTTTTATTTTTGTCATGAATCATGCTTGAGAGCCTGATATACTATTTGTATTTTTGTCTGCCAGTTGGTAGCATAGGTTTAAGGGACCACTACAGAACTTTGGTTTTGTACCATAGTAAAAAGCAGAGAGGAAGAAACAACTCCCACCCAGGCTGCAGATACGATGGGGATGACCCCAGCTGCTGCAGCCTACCCTAATATTCAGCACTTCTATTCACGTGACTCTGGCTCTTTGGGATCTATGATGTCTTCCAAAGAACCTTTTCAAGTGTCTTTACAATTTCTGGTCCAAGGCCTAATTTGTGTGCAGCCAGTTTGGGTTTATCTGTGCAGTCTAGATGTACTTCATGTGTCTTAGTACATAACGCATCTTGTTCAGCACAAATGTGGGGTTTGAGACTATGCTTGAAGGAGCAAGCTGGGAAAGATAGGCAGAGGGATTCAAAGTGTTCAGTGTCTTAAAAGGAAATATTTATTGCTCTGCAATGGTTCATTGTAAAGCCTGTATGTTTGTTATTGTTTTTTAAATAAAGCAAATAGCATTAAAATCCAGGAGCTTTTGCCACTGACACCATTTGTAAAAGTTGGAACATTCCAGCCTTTACATCTTTTACTTTCAACTTCTATGTTTCCATAGTCACATACGTATGACTTCATCCCAGTTCACCATTACATTCTCTGGAGATTAGCTCATTGATATATTGCACTGGTCTGTGCATTAGCTGCTTGGATGAGCTTAGTTTTCATAGCCTATTGGTCTGGTGGTGACTCTAAAAATTTGCCACAGTCATATGATTAAATATGGAAAACATCTGTTTTAAGTAGTCTAACAAAAACCTGAACATCTGGAAAATATTGGTAAAGAAGTTAATTAAGTTTGTCAACTTACAAATTGTTCTAGCAGGAAGTATTTAGGAGTAGCAGATAATTGAGATTTCATTCCTTTGGCCCCTTGTCCTTGCCTTTTGTTTATTTTAGTATAACTAGAAGGACTATTTTACTTCACTTCTTCCGAATTCCCCTCTGGACACAAACTTAGAGATAGTTACCAGGTGCTGAGTTGCAAAAGGCTACACTTACAGTGAGAGAAATGCAGGCTTTCATGCCTCTTTCTTATTGTTGAAACATCAATATTACATTCAGCTTCCAAACATGCCGATGGCACTCTCACTCATCCTTTCAGCTACTAACTTGTCTCTGTTGCTCAGGTCTTTGACAGTTTGCACATGCAGGGCATTGTGATGTCTTCTCACAAGAAAGTTTTCAAGACACTCCACGTAACACTGAATTTGACAGAGGCATCTGTGGGATTATCAAAAGCATCTACATTGGCTTCTATAAAATATCTAGAACTTGAGCTTTATCTTCCAACTATTGCCTTGCTCAGAAAATCTAAGGCTGGGCAAAGAATTTTATTCACTCAAAAAAAACTAAAAAAAAAAAAAAAAAAAACCAACACCCCCCTTCTTTGTGTTGTAGAGAGATTTTCATAAGCTATAATGGGTTAAGACCTCAATAATCATCACAGATCTTGATGGTTTTTATTGCAAGGGCAAGATTGTTTTCCCTCTATTTCCTCTCACATTACTGTATTTTTGGAAGGCAATGATTTGCTCTTCTTAAGTCTGACCACATCTTGCCTGGCTTAGGCCCTTGGTGAAAATGAAGCTCTTGTCACCATGAGTAACACCTCTTAGATGCAATGAAATTAAACTTTAATAGCTCCGCAGTGTTACTCACACAAAAGAGAAGTTATTACTGAATAGGCTTCTTTGAAAACACCCTTCTGCAGCTAAACCTTTAAAGACAAAAGGTTTCTTTGGAATTTCTTGCAGAATTATCTACACTGTATCTGTGAGCCTTCTGACTCTTAAGCAAGCCTGACATTGAAGAAAAGCAATGCCCTTATGCCTGCATATCCTTCCCACAAAAAAAACATTAAAAAGAGACATGAATAAATTAAAGTACAAATGAATGTAAATGTCAAGTTAATAGCTCAAATACACAGTAGAAAACAAGAAATTTATGTATTTGTCTCCAGCAGCAAAAACTCAGGTAGCTAGATTTGTCAGCAGCTAATTGAGCAGTAATTGTTATTAACATCTCTTGTCTTTGCTGTCCACAGCAATTATGGCTGGATAGAGCTTTGGGAGCAGTGATAATTTCTAGGCTCCTTGAATGGATTTGCGTTGTTCTTTTCCCATATACTGATAAATATGAGCACGCTTTAAAAAACCCATAATTATTCATTAATAATGGTTTCTGATTAACCATGGCTCATCTCAAAATGAGCAATGCTAGTGTGTGCTTTGTGACAATAAGCATTGACTGCCTCTGTCTTTGCATTTCACACTGGTGTTCTGGACTGGTGCTGGTTGTGCTTTGCTAAAACACTTGACTCAGTGAAAGGGATTAATAAGAAAAGTATAATGTAGTTTGAGGACTGTATGGCTAGCCATAAAGACCAGTGGGCTCTGGACAAACTGGTCTGTCCTTGACAGCTGTGGTGCTGCCAGCACCTGTGTTTCAGGGAAGGTCCTGATGATACACTAAAGTTTAGAATCTGTGCCACGCTCTCAGGTGCCTTTCTTGCACCCAAGAGCTTTAGGCCTACTGAAGAGCATTAGAGGAAGAGTTGGAGACAGGTCTTCCTACAAGAAAACCTTGCTGCTTAGGGAGACCTGTGAACCTGGGCTGGTTCCACAGGCACTGAGGCTGTTGGGTCTGCATCTTGCAGGTTCTTATTAAGGAGCCTGTTACACACTGAGTTTTGACTGACATGTTTCCTATGGTAAAGACATTTCTGTCATCTCTCCCCTGTGCTGTATCTGGTGCCTCTGTATAAATTTTTCTTGCAGTGATGGTACATCTGAAGACTCCACTGGTTAGCCTGTTTGCACAAAATCAAGAAAAATAAAAAGAAACACCTTCCTGCCTCTTAAATTCTTGTCAAAATTGGTTTAATATTAGCCAGGGGCTTCAAAGGTTTCACAAAGGCAGACACATATGCGTGCAGTGGAAGTTCATATATGCATAGCGTGACTGCATTAGCTTCACTTCCATATGAAAACAGTTTGAAAAGGGTAAAAGTCTGAATAATTCCCAAATTCTCATGGATTAGAATTTAGATAGCCTGTGGTTTATGGTAGTGACCGAGCTAGCTGCTGAGAGGAGATTTTTAACCTGCTGCTCCTCAAAAGGCTAAAGGTATTTGAAGGAGATTTAGTTTATTGTTAATTTTTAGGTGTGCATAGGCATAATTTCCTTTTTTTTTCCTGTGCCAGCTGGGATTCTGCAGTCCTCTGGTGCAGACTAACCCAGCCTTCCTACCTCAGATCCTTAATGGGCTAAGTGGCTAATGAAGAATGCATTTGAAATTATATGTAAAACCAGCAAAAGAATCTAAGGAGAAGTGCCAGATTCAGAGTCTGGTCTTAATTGGGCTTGCTTTTCTGTGCTGGCAGCATTTTAAGAATGCAATCTAGTTTATTAAGTGCCATAATTGCACTTGTAAATCATGTCCAAGTGACCTAGTCTACCTCTGCAAATAAGTGTGGAACTGGAAAGAACAGGCAATGTTTTCAAATCTGATCCCTGGATCATTTTCATTTCTTAGGGGGAAAAGAAAAAAAGAAAAAAGAATTATTCTGAAGCTTAATCATCAAGTGTAAACGTGAAATCCGAAGTGAACCTAGATGCTTACTTTCTTTTAAGTTTGTGTCCTCACTAAGTCTTCTCAATAACTTGGAGAGAAAAAGAAATATAGTGAAATATCTAAGTCATATACTTGGAAAACCCAATTGGAGACTGGAGGTCAATTAAATAAATTTAGGTTACATTTCTGAAAGCTTTGCACATGTATTCAGAAGGTGTATTTAATAGGAGATTTGAGATTTTATGCTTTTTCCATGTATATTGTGGCTTCTATGAGTCATGTGACATAACTATTTTTTTCTTTTTAGGTTATTTCTTGCAATGATTTTCTGGGTTTTTGTATTTTACTTCCTTTGTTACATGTGGATGTTGTCCACTAGATAGAAATGGGAGAAATTACCGTGGCTGTCTCTTGCCCTGTGACTCCTAATTATTCAATACTCTTACTTTTCCATCTGTTTTGGTTTGGGGATTTTATTTTTCCCCTTTCAATATCTTGGATGAGGAAGAACATTTTTGTAAAAATCTGTTCTTTGCCTGGAGCAAAATGGCTCGGATATACTCCTGGCTGCAGATCTGACAAGGAGAGGTTTTGAATCATCAGCAGCTTTCATAAAGCCGATATTTCCCTCTACAGTGGGGAAATACTTTACACAAGGACTCAGGTATCCAGTCAATGCTATAGCTTATTCACAAGAAAGACAGCATTTCTGAATGCTACACATTATCTGGAAGGAGACAGCAAAAGTGATTTCTGGTTTACTGTGCAAGTATGGGCCAAGACAGCCTGTAATGTAGACTGGAAATACCAGCAGCTATAACATGCCCTTGATGCCTACCCATGTAAGATGATACCAAAAGAGTGAGAATGTAGTGACTTTATACACCGTAGCAGTGGGTAGCGGAGGATCCCAAGCAAGTGCAAAACTTATGTGGGTCCAAAAGTCTCAGAAATAGAATGTCCAAAGCCAGGTCAGGAGAGATCCTATGTGCTGCACTGGCATAACTTCCAGGAAAGAAGCTCTTTGTGTTTTCTGTGCTATTTGTGCCCACACAATTAAAATACAGAAAAAATAGTCTAGTCTCCGTTTCCCAGGTTCCAGATGGTTGTACTCCTTGGATAACTGCTTGTAACTGTATTCACCTTGCTCTTTTCCAGGTGTGAGCAATTGACAGCTGAACCCTATAAGTATGATTTGGTATTTGCTGAAATCACTTCAAAACTTTTCATCCATCCAAGCTGGCTTCAGTTCAGGACCCACTCCAAATTAGAAGAACCTTATTGATCCCCTCTAGTGCTCTGGACTCTCTAAAGACAATTGTGTGTTCTGAAAGGGCCAAATTGAAGCTTTTTTTTTTTTTTGTACAAAAGTGCTTTCTGAAGAAGTGTTTCTCTTTCAAGACATCACAGATTTTTGTAATAATACCTCTAAACAGGTGTTTCCTTTGCCAAGCAGCTCTCTAGGAAGCTGGATGCTCTGAGTGATTCAGAGCAGGAACAATAAGTCTAATGGGCCTCATTGAAGGCTCTTTCCAAAAGGTTATTTAGTCCCTCGTAATATCCCATGTTGGAAAGTTACTAGCGCTTAGAGTCCAGCTAATTCTCACTACCAAAATACCCCTTACCCCTACAGCCATCCACCTTTAACTCCTTGCCAAGTAGTAGTATTTGGACTATAGGTTTAGTTTATTCCTTGCTAAGTTTTCACACAGATGGCACAAGAACATGCCAGCCAGTCAGTCTGGAGCTTAAAGTGAAACTTCTTTTTCCCTCCTGAGAATAGGTAGGTGTCAAACAGCAGCCATGTTAATCTGGACTCCACCAGTCAAAAGAAGGGACTAGCTAGAACAAATGTTTCTCTCTGCTCAGTCTCATCTGAAATCCCTATAAAATCAAAATACAGACAGAAGATAGAAATAAACATTGATATACCTTTTCTGTCCCACTGGGTTTCAATCTACCATAAGCACTCTATCTATTTTTAAAAAAATATTGTGTATTATCAGTAGATCCTCCCAGGAAGGTTTTATCTGCCCATTTGATTGAATTTCAATGCTATTGTTTTGCGTGTGTTGAACTACAAAGAGAAGAAAAGGTTTTTGTTATTCCTCTTCATCAACTGATCTAATGCAAGAGGAAAATTGCTGGTAATTATTTTTATAGCAATTATGCTGGCCCAAGCACTGTAAGTGCAAGCACATTCCTTGTTATTTATTACAGAAAGATCTCAAACCACAGACTGTTTGGAGTGCACAGCATTTAAATTCATGAACTTTGATGAAACTTATTTTAATATAGCTTTGTTTTCCTTATTAAATGACAAGAAAAATTAATTACAACAGATCTGGTGGTGCTTTAATGTAGTCAAGTTGCTGAGTGTATTTCAGTAGTTAACTTTCTTCCTTTGGATATGAACACCATGGCTGCTTTACAGGTGCTTTCTCCAGCAATTAAAAATCTGTAAAGCCTGAACTTTTATCAGATTTTATGCCTGAACATGAAAAAAAAAAAAAAATCTCTTAGTTGAATTTATCTCAGTCTGCAGGGACCTGTGATTTCATAAATCTGCATTTGATGTACATTGCTATATAATAAATTTAATAAAGTTTTGAGATGAGACGTTTCTATTATTTTCTAAAGATGCTTGTTCTGTTTGGGGAGGCTTGTTCTGTTTCTTTGGAACACCAGTTTCTGAATTATGTTACCTATCCATGCTGTGGTATGAGCTTGTACTATCTGCCTTTCTGGTAATGCAGTTCCTGACATAATACTACCTAGCCGTGTGACATTACAAACTCACTCATCACCAGATATAATTGAAGTGATTGAAAAAGATCAATATTTATGTAGGAAACTGTTGTTCAGCAAATTGTTTTTCCCTGAAATATTTCTGCTTTTGGGTTTCTTTCTACTACTTTTCCTTCAATGTTTCCCCAAAACAGATTTTCCTCAGAAAGTGAAGATGGTAATGAAACTTCAGACACTACTACCATTTGGAAGTTGCTGTGCTGCCTGACAAAAGCTGTCATTCTTCTGCTTCATGTTCACAATCTCCTGCTCCATGGAAGGAAGCTACTGAGCATCATAGGCTACTGCTCCAACTGGAGTGCCCAGAGTTTAAAACCAGTAGCACAGTAGCCTGCTGGAACAGAGGTACTTCCTTAGATTTGGCAGAAAACACTGGCTTTGAATTTTTTCCTTCCTAAGAATTTTCCATACAGGTCTTTTATTTTTTTTCAAGTCACTTCCAAGACACATTTATGTGTTTATGCTCATACACATATCCATGCTTTCCTGCCTCTAGTGCCAATGCCACCAATGGCCTCACAAAGCAAGCACTCAGAAAGCAAAGCATTGCTAGATCTCTCAGTCTCTACTCCTGCCAGGGTAGCTTTTTTCCCTGAAGAATATTAGCCATTCTGAATGCAGTCTGATCTTAGGCATATCAATGCAGGGTGGAAAGGAGAGTTCATCCAGTGTTAAGCGATAACTTTTGACGGTTAATTGATTATTCACTAATATATGTTAATTTTTGAAAGCTATGGCTCTAGACGAGTGGTAAGTCTCTGCAATAATGTTTGAATATTAATACTTACACAATAAACTTTTATTTCCTGTTCGTAGCATTTATACACTCCTCTGTTGGGCTAATGCACATTTTCTGCAGGATGTGAAACAAAATAGACCCTTTCCAAATGATGTTAGGGGTGTAGTCTTGACTACTACATGGATTCAGGTGACTCCTGAATGGCTGTAACAATATTTGTGATACCCTAGGTGTATTTTCAGAATAATTCTGTTTCTAACTGGTGATATTTGTCTTCATTAGAACATGTACTTCTATCTCACTCCAGGGTAATACCCTCACAGTTTTCCAGGTGTTCTGCTTGATGATGGATTTTTTTAAAAGTAACAAATCATTCATTGATGATCAGTTTACTCTGCAACAATTTTTATTTGTACATTTTAGACCAACAAATGAAAGCCAGTAGCAGTCCTACCTGTTGTTTTACAATCTTCCCATGCACAGCTCCCCCGACACCTCTGTCTTTATCACTGAATATTTCTCTTGAGTAGTACCAGTAACTTTTCCAGATTAGTTAGTAGTTGTTTTGTTGTTTTGTTGGGTTTTTTTTAATGTGCCCCAAGAGAGAATAGAATGAGACAATCATATGTAATCCTGTGTCTCAAAGAAAGGCTTTAAACAAAGGTGAAAGACTCATTCAACTTACTTCGTCACTAAGCCTATACAAATTAAACTTCTACATTACTCACAGCGCAACTTGCAATTATGTTGATTAATCATATGTTACTGAGAAAATGGAAACTCATTTATAACAGGAGTTATTAAGCTGTTGTGTCATTTTTGATTTCTTAAAGCCCTATTCCAGGGACAATTCCACTCCCAATGAGCTGGTTAATTCTATTTCTCTTCTACTTTATTTGTAATTAATTTTTAGAATGTTGTTTACATGAAACACAATTAATTTAACATAGTTCTTTAAAGAAAAGGAATATGTAAACTCATTTAGAAGTATATTATTTCAAAACTGATACTGGAAATAGAGATGTTTTCCAAAGTAATATAAATATATTATTATTTAGTTGTAATTTAGTAATATATATTATTTAGTTGACCTTTGGTTTGTTATATTGCAGCAAGCAATGTCTACATTGAATTTTGAAAATTCTGATCCATTTTCTAAGTAAATATGTAGATAATAATTTAAAGGATTCTATGGGAAACTATTTATTTAGCTAGTAAAGCAAGAGTTTTGTTCATCTGTGAAACAGCACCACACTGCTTTGAGCCTTGGAAAATGAGGAAGCCATGTATACCGACCCCCAGAAGATACTTATAACTTTGGCTTTGAATTTTGTGCAGCAAGGAGGTTGTGTTTTCTGGTAAGAAAACCAGAAGTGTTGTCTGCAGAATTGCGTCACAGGTGGCATTCAGTAGTAGTGTCCTGATTTTAAACATAACTGGCACTTCAGTTAGTCTAAACCCATCCAATATTATGCCTTCAGAGAGAAAACCATCTGATAGCTTAAGTCAATCCTGACATCTGTAAAGAAGGTCTAACTAAAAGCTGAATGGGTTCTGTCTTTTGAGACTTGCTTATGGTTCCCACATATTCTCTTTTTGCTGTCCCTCTTCTGATGTTTCCATTCAAAGCCCTTTCCTCTCTGAGAGTACAGACCATGCCCTGTCTCAAGGCATGGATCAACACTAACTCATGTGAATACTACTCTTACAAGATATTCTGGCTCCCGCAGAACTCATCTGGTATTTTGGTGGGAACAAGGAAGAGCGCTTGGAGAAGGAGTTACTGGATGGTATTTTCTAGTTATCTTTCAGAACCTAGAGCTTCTCTTCTGCATCTACTCTGCCCTGGTGAGGCCTCATCTGGACTACTGTGTCCAGTTCTGGGCTCCTCAGCTCAAGAGGGACAGGGAACATCTGAACAGAGTCCAGCACAGGGCCACCAAGATGATCAGGGGACTGGAACATCTTTCTTATGAGAAAAACCTGTGGGAACTGGGGTTGTTTAGTCTGGATAAGAGGACACTGCAGGGGGAATCTCATTAATATTTACAAATCTAAATGGTGGATGTCAGGATGTTGGGGCATCGCTTTTTTTCTGTTGTATGTAGTGACAGGACAAGAGGTAATGGAAAAAAGCTGGAACACAAAAAGTTCAGTTTACACATTTAGGAAAAACTATTTTCCTATTGAGGTAAGGGAGCCCTGGACCAGGCTTCTCAGGGAGGGTGTGGAGGCTCCTTTTCAAAACTCACCTGGGTGTGTTCCTGTACGAACAGTGAACCTGCAGGGGAGTTAGACTAGATGATCTCTAAAAGTCCCTTCCAACTCCTAACATTCTGTGATTCTGTGTGATTTAGTTTATATTATAATGACAGAGTTAATGATAGCACTATTGTGTTTACCAGAAGTGGAATCTGGGCATCACTTCAGCAGGCAAAATTATCCATAAAATGCTTGACAAGTTTTGTTTCAAACTCATCTAAGTCAGTCACAGACAATGACTCAAGGTAACTTTTAATTACTATATACCTACATGATTTTAGTAAAATATTTACAAATGGATTGCTCTGTCATATGGCATTATTGTTTCTTTAAACTTATGTTGTTGAGGAGGCCAAATATGCATAGCTCATTCTAAGGCTGAAATAAAATATGCCAAAAGTAATGTTTCATGAGCAGATTATTACATTTTCCTATTCAACCTTGCTGAGAGATTACTGTTACATCTCTTTATTAATGTGCAATTTCTCTTTTGCAAGCAGGTGATGAAATCTTCTGTAATTTAGATAATAAAGAAAATTGTTGTTGTTGTTTAAAAAGAATGATAATTTATTGACACTTGGATCATATAATGCCATGAGTGTAATGAAACCAAACCAACTAATTTCATTACTCTGCATGCACTCCATGCTGATTAAAAACAACAATCAATATGGGTGTAGCATTGTCAACAACAGCATTAAAAGACTGAGCTGTGGCCAAAAGGCTGGTGATAGTTTTCAAGGATGAGGTGGATGGGTGGGAGATTGAAAAGAAACCAAGAAGCTGGAACTTCAGACAGTGAGATTTTTAGACTTTCACTTGGATGTTTCATGACTTTTCTTCTTTGCCTTTCATAGTTTGACTAAATGACCCCTTGGATCAATCTTTTATTTACATGGTGATGATTATTAGGCCTTCTGAGATCAAAGCACGAAGATTTGCTAATGGGACACATGAAAAGGAGCTTTCCCAAATGTATATACTTTGTGCAAACCCTCATATCATACCTGCTTCCTCTGAAGTTAGTGGCAAAATGCCCATTGCTGGTGGGATTGGGATTTTGATGCTGAAGTCCCACTATAAGCTTGTACAGGGCTCCTTGCAGAGTTCAAGGTGACTTGACTAGCAATGTTCTCAATCATTGTCCCAGAAATCTGCTCAGAAATTTCAGCAATCATCTTATATTCCTGCTGCTTTCTGTTAAAAAAAAGGAAGAAAAAAAAAAGACTCAGTTTACCTTCATCTCTACAGGTCATGGTAAAAATGCTGGACACAATAAAGGTCTTTACAAAGAGAAGGGAGAGGTTATATGTGAACACTTTGGGTATCTTTTCTGTGAGTTTTCTTCAGAGTTCTATTTGCCAATTTATTAATTTTCCCTTTCCATTATATTTATTATAAATATAGCACCCCATGTAGATTACTTATTGAGATACAGAAACTGCAGTGTAATGCAAAGAAGAAACTCTATTTTAGGTATTGCCAAAACCTCCTATGCTAAATGATTTCTCAACTCTCATCCATTCAGTTACCTCTTGGGAGCTGAGCAGACCTTGCAGTTTATTCACTGAAATTTGGCTTGCAAGCTCATTGAGACTTTTTCAGAAGAGGATGAAACAAATTCTGACAAGAGGAGGCTCATAAAGACTGTGTTTCCATAGTCACCAGCCTCTGGAAAGACTCCTAACAAGTGATTTCAGCTCCAGTAACTCACTCAATTCTAATTTCTTAACTAATGGGCAACATTAGGGTGTCCCCTTTGCTGGTGTTTAGTTCTTGGGACACCATAATGCAATGGTTCTCATTTTGTGTCTCTGAGGGTCCTGTGAGTGCAGATATGTGTACAAATCTGAGGCATGGAGGTAAGACAAGCAGAATAGAAAACACAGATGTCTGCATGGTTCTTTGGGAAGACATCTCTGTGGCTTTTATGAAGTTACATCAGGGAAAACAGATCCTGCCTGACCAGTTTTTGAGAGTAGATGAAATTACCATATATCCTTCTTAGACTTAAGGCTCAAAATAACACCATACTGAGGGAAGCCTTCAGGGAAGCCTGTGGAGACAAAGAACAGAAGAAGGGGAAAACAGAGGGCAGATGGTTTTCTCAGAGAAATGATCAAAAGGATGATGGCAGCCTGTTTCCAAATTGAAGGGCTGTGCAGCTGGACCAAAACATCTGGTGGCTTTACAGTGGATGAAAAATTAGTCACTTTTTAGCAAAGGCAGTGAAGTCGTAAATGTATTCTCCAGGGATTATGTAGTTCATTAGTGTGTTTGCAGAACTGAGTTGCACAATCTACATTTTTTAATAAAAGGCTGTTGGGACAATTTTGTTTCTGCTTGTAAGTCATAAGCTAGAGCCTCAGATGGAGTAAACACGTACACATCTATGCACGTACATGTAACACGTACACGTCAATGCAATTAGACTAAATCAGGGATGTCGATGAAAACCCAGCTTACTTTTATTTAGCCTTTTTGTCCCCTTTATATTGAAATGACCAAGACAAACTGCTTCAGGTTGAGTCTCCTCCACACACAAACATCCCTTCCTCTTCCAGATGGAAGTTTCTACACCCTCTTACGTGGTGGATACTGAATATGACCTTGAGTCAGTGGTATGCTCAGTGCATTAGTACTAAGTGTAATCACAGGACAGAGCTCAGACAGAGTGTCATTAATGGTCACATGGTTTGCAATCAGAATAATTCCTCCAGTTTCATTTGGAGATTGCTCTAGCTAATGGAATAAATGCTATTCAATTTGTGGACAGAAAGAAGGAAATAGGTAAATTGTTTTTAAAGAAGCTGACCTCTGACACATGCATTTCACTTGCAGCAAAATACTTGCTTGGAAAATAAACTTTATGGTTCAGTGACGTTCAAACAGTTATTTCCTCTTGATGTATATTGATTAAAACAGAGGTTACACTTGAAAGGATTTTAATTGACTAGACAAAGATGCAATTGATTTGCTCAGAGAAACTATGTTTTTAAATATTTCCTTTACATGAGGCATGGAAAATAGAAACCTGTGTGATGAGAATGATATTTCTTAAAAATTCATTGTCACTTTAAATGAAATCACTACCAAAGGTGGGATCTCTCCAAAACTTCTTTCTCATGAATGTTCTAATGTATCCTGAGGCATTTTGGTAGTAGAATCCAACCTTCATAAAAGTAATTTTCTCCTTAACGTCTGTTATTTTATAGACGAAAATGTTAGTGATAGAAAACAACTTTTAAAATGAAATTTTTCTCTCATGGTTACTGTGTGAATTACAAATTCTGTGTGTGCTGTGAAAAGGAAATGAAGCTGAGCAATATAATTTTGAAGCCTTCTCTCTAGTCCTGCTGCTCATTACAGTAATTTTGTAGTTGCATTAAAAATGCAACTGAGAATATTTCAAAGATCCTCTACACGGAAAGTTAAATTCATTACTTATGTTAAGGGACTATATCCATGCTAATCAAGGGCTGACTATGATAATCAAGTAAATATTTATATCATGTTGCAAAGTGATGTTATATCTTTTTATGCAGAGAGAAAAAATTGTTCTGGAATATGAATCTACCAGAGATATTTTTTGTTGCTATATTTTCTACCTCTGGAGGATTCCAACAGTCATAAAATACCTCAAAAATTTCACTCTGATTAACACTAGAGTGATTTCTTCCTGACCTTTTGGATGCTGACAGGCTTATAATCGGCTTTATCCCCTGTATAGCACTCAACGTCTCACTTCCACGCTGTGTTATAGCACTGAGGTTTGTCTACTGCTCCATCTTCCCAAATACTGCTGACTGCTTTTCTGGGATGTCACTGTCAAGCTTCCTTGAGTGAACTCTGCAGTCTTTAGAGGTGATAAAGGAAGGAATACAGGATAATCTTGGAGAGGAAAGAAGAGAAATAGTGTACTTATTTTTAATGCAAAAATCCTGTGAATCTGTGAATTATTCATACCACAGATAACTGCTGCTAATGATTAGCATCTTTTTTTTCAAGAGGGCTTGAGTTCACTCATCTCTACAGCTGCCTTGATTGTGTTTCTATTATATGTTGAGGCAAATTGGCAAATCAGTCTTTGTACTTCTGACAAACTTACCTCATCCTGCAGATTTCAAACAAACACAAATTCTATTTGTTCGGCAAGTACTTCAAGAGGAACTTAACTCACCTCTTTAGTGCCATCAGTTCTGTACGAAGTGATCACTGAGCTCAGTTAAAAATGAAGCTGCTCTGGCATTCTTTTGTCAGCCTATGTGGACAAGGTGCACAATTCAGAAGCACATTGTTGCTTGTTTGCATGGTTTGACTGATGTAAAGATTGCTTTGGAAGGACAGTCATGTGAAAGTATAGGGATGTTGTCTGAAGGTGAAGTAGTGTTCTTTTTACATATATGAAATACACAGAAAACTTTTACACTAGAAACGCCTTGTCTAAATTCTCAACATTCTTCTAAGAATAAAATACTGTTTCCTTCATACATTACATCTGCTTAAAATACTTTAAATTACCCTAGTCTGCAAGACTGTATTATTTAATTGTTTATTATTGTTTAATATTATTCTATCCTATTCATGCTTAATGATACACAGGACCTTTAAAAATTGTAAATTCCTTTACAAAAACCATGGATCATCCTGCTTACAGACATGGTAGAAGAATATTTCAAACAGAATGCAGCTCAGTGTGATCTCTTGTCTTTTTTTTTTTTTTTTTTTTTTTAATACTGGTATCTTTCTGTTGACCTCTGTGAGGTTATTCCAGAGTTAATCCAAAGCAAATGAAATTACAACTGAGCCCTGTGGTTTTAGACATTTTAAAATGAATGGATAGTTGTTCTCAATGTAGCAAGCTCTGTTCCAAATATTAAACCTCTCCTTCATCACTTCTGATCCCAGTAGCTTTATTAATATTAAATTGGATCTTACTTGGTTGTTTGAAAACATTGTCAAATGCATCTCTATTGCTTGGTTTAAGAATATTGAGCCAAATCTCAATCTCCTGACATAAGGCAAGGTTTGGCTCCTTGTGCTTTGGTTACATCATCTGTTTCCATTATTTGATTAAAAGACTGTATTTTTATTATTTTCAGTGGCATACAAATGCTAGTTTCAATAGGAATGGCCAGTAAGGAATACCTGTATGTTAAAATAATACATTTAAACATCTTTACTGGCCTTATCTTTAACAAATTATCTGTATTTAGGAGGAGAGGAGAGGAGAGGAGAGGAGAGGAGAGGAGAGGAGAGGAGAGGAGAGGAGACGGGGGGTGGGGGGAGGAGAGGAGAGGAGAGGAGAGGAGAGGAGAGGAGAGGAGAAAATCATGGTCTAATAGATTTAGCAGTTGGCAAGAGGCAGCATTGTTTAAAAATAGCAAACCAGTTTTGTTATCAGTAAGTCAGTAACTACCAGTGCAGTGCAAAACTCAATGCCTATAGGTCTGAATCCCGTCTGTACTGATGGTGACTAAACCTCAGTCAGTTCTTGACTTTTATCCTCTTATGGTTTTGGTAGACATAAATGAAATCATCAACACCCTTACATATTTTCAGCTAGTTTTATGACAAGAAACCTCAATTGCATAAATACTCTAGCTTTCACTTCTCAGAAATGCTGCATAATCCTAATGAATCTGAGATCTGTGGGAGCTCAGCAACCTGTTATCATGGGTGGCTTTTATGGTTTGCTTGACCAGAACTGTCATCGTTCTGTGTTTATTGGCCAAAGGTCAGTCAATGTGTCTCTCTTTTTGCATTTTTTTATTTAAATGCTTTAAAATACTTTAAATACTTGCATCTAAAAATGCATCTCAACATGCATAGCACCCAAAGCAAAGCAAAGGTGTTTTTAAAGTGGTGTTTCCATTAAAGACAGTGGCATATGTGTGAATATTCATGGCTAGACAAGTTTGTTTACTAGCAAACTTTCTCCACTTCTAGTTACCAATGCATTTGTGCATAGTAAACGTGGCTGACACAGGGGAGATGGAGAGATGCAACTAGCTGATTTGAGGTTATACACAGAGAAACAGGTGGTGATGCTAACATACCACACTCTAATATTTCAAAGAACCAGCAAGAACTACATAGTTGTGAAAGAGCTGTTGTGCTTGAAAATGTATCTATTTGATCTAATAAATGATTTTTCTCTCTGTAAACTGTACATTTACGTTTTCATACCTTCATCAACACTTACATACAAACAGGATGATAAAAACACAAGAGTCTAATTCACATCTTAAAAGTCAATTCTGCTTCTAAACACTGTTCCTCAGCCTTTATTAAAACTTATGCCACCAATACATTTTAGTCATCTGTTCGGGCCTATGTAATCTGTATGCAGTTGTCAATAGAACACTTAGTTTCATGCTCAGAATATTATATCTTCCTTTCCTAGATATTCATTCAGTACTTTTGGAATTTGGGAAATTTCAGCAGAATTTTTCATAAGAGATTGTTAGGGATTTTGTGGCCATGTCCAATTAGAAACTGCTGCAATTTCCAAACACTCCATTTTTTGTTTTAAGTTATACAGACATTTACCAAGTGAATTATTACCACAGGGACAAGCAAGAGTGTATCAGAACTGATTTGCTGGGCAAATCTGGTTCTATAGATAATTAAAATTGAAGTTTTAGATCTGGTTGATTCATTTTCTCTGCTGAATGGGTTATGCCTCATTAAAAACCATCAAATCTATTGCATTTACTCACTGTTATTTGTGTAATACCAGTAACGCAGCACATCAAACAAAGTCCTTACAAACAGTGGTGAAATGCAGGTGAGAAGGGAATGGATCCAGGATCTTCCCATGTTTCCATTGCGACTCTGGCAGAGTCATGCAGAGGATCCCAGCTGGGTTTGTGTGCTGCTTTTGGCCTGGACAGAGTTAATTTTCTTTATAGTAGCTGATATGGAGCTACATTTTGGATTTGTTATGGAAACAGTCTTGACAATACAAGGATGTTTTCATTATTGCTGAGAACTGTGCTGACACAGGGTCAAAGCCTTTTCTGCTCCTTGCCTCACCCCACCAGTGAGCAGCCTGGGAGTGCACAAGAAGCTGAGAGAGGACACAGCGAGTACAGCTGACCCCAAATGAATCAAGGGATATCCCATATTGTGTGGCATCATGCCACTAAGGGAAGAAGAATGGGAGGACAATCAAGAGTTATGGCATTTGTCTTCTCAAGTCCCCATTAGCTTGCTGGAGTCCTGTTTTCTTTGGGATGGCTGAACACCAGCTTTCCCATGAGAATTGGGGAATGAATACATCATTTTGCTTTGTTTGCATGCACAGCTTTTACTTTACATATTAAACTATCTTTGCTCAGAATCCACAAGTTTTCTCACTTTTCACCTTCCTATTATCTCTCATCCCTTCTGGGGTGGAATGAGCAAGTGGCTGTGTATGGCTCAGTGTCTGTCTAGGGTTAAACCACCACAGTTAGGTTGCATTTTGCCTATGACTGTCATCCCAATGATATAGTCCCTTAAGCTACTTTTCCATAAAGGTCCACAAAAAATTTAAATTACTTTCATCTTGTAGAAGTACAACTAAAATACAGTTTTAATATAAATTGACTTTCCATTTGTTTTACTTTTTTTGTTACCATGCAACTTCTCCAACTTTGCTTTCAAAGTGAGAGCTGGGAATTTATGTTGAACTGGAACAGAAATCAAATTCCTTGTATTTAATATTCCCAAATGTATCATATTTCAGACAGCTCAGTTTTTCTGACATTTTTGCCTCTAAATGCTGTGTTCCTCAAGAATCCTTTCCTCAGGAAGATGCTTACCAGGCAACCAACACTCTGCTCTCTGGGGCTCTGCTGCCATCTAGCCAACTTCCACCCCAACTCCGAGTCCCATCTTTCTTCTCTCTGCAACCGTCCCATTTTCCTGGGGCCTAGGTGGCACCAGTGACTGTGAGAAAACATGAGTGGTCCTTTGGTAGTGCCCCAAAAGAGGGATGGGAGTGGTTATCCACCTGCAAAGGGTTCAGTTCAGAGAGTGTTTTGCCCTTAACAGCTGTTTTTTTGCTGAGGGAGATGTATCTTTTCAACTTTGTTACCTTTGAATATTAATTCTTTTCACCTAAACATTGACAGTTTATCAGTACTTGAAGCAGTCAATCTGCTGGCTAAGAAGACTTTCAAAAGTGCTACAAGCACTTTTAAATCACAAATATACAAATTCCAAACAACCCTTTTTGAGGAGAGTGCAGGTGCAAATCTCCTTTAAATAGATGCTGTTCACTTCTTACAGAGCAGATCTTAAAGTAAGAGGTTTCTAAAGTATTTTGACAGAAGGACAGCAATAAAGTTTAATGCGATCAGAGAAATACACTCAATAAAACCAAGCCAGAAAACAATTGAGGGAAAAATATATATGTAAATATGTAACAGGAAGCAATCATACATCTATGTGTGATTTATCAGTGAAGCATTCATTTAAAAAGTTTATTTTAAAGTACTCTCAGCACTCCAGGAGTCTGTTCATTTACCATTTTGCGTCTTTATCAAAACAGCCAGAGGGAAAGTAAGTAGAAGAAGATGTTCTGTGTGGAAAAGTACCCTAGTTTAGCTACAGTAATCTATGCAAAACATCTAGGACTAAAGAAAACAACAAATCCACCAGTAACTTTGGTTCTGTACTCTTACTTCTCCCCTCCACATCAGTTCAAAGCAGTGGGGTTTTCATTGACCCCTGAGTTTGGACCCTATGGGATTACTTAGTAGCTCTTGGTACAGTTGAGAAAAGCCCAGTAGGGTCAACAGCTTCACTGTTGTTAACTTACTGATGCTGAACCCTGATACCAATCAGAGGCAGAGAGGAGGGGAAGATTTGCCCTGATCCTAAGATCATCAAGTGTTTACAGGTCCTTTGTTGGTTCCCAGCCCTGCATTTGAGAATTCTCATTTAGGAAAGCCACCTGGGAGTTTAATTTGACCTTAGCCAGCAACACTATCATGCTCATTATACTATCTTTTGTATTATCTAACACTGCATTCTTCCTATATTTTCTCTTCCATTCTGCAGCACACACTTATCAAATATGTCAAACAACTGTAGTGTGACAACGTGAAACAACAAAAATTAAGGCACAGTGATGCTCTGTATTTTAATCTCCCCCCGTAAAACTGCAACTCACCTTGTGTCACGAGAATAAAAGCCTATAGCCGAGATGTATTTGAGGCAAGGAGATACCTAGATTTCCACTAGGTGGGGAAGTTGTAAAGCTGAAATGGGCTCAGAGAGTTCCCAGAGCAGGGAGAGTCCCTGGGACGCTGCAGAGCTGGGGTTTCAGAGGGGGTTGCTGCTTTGGGAGCTGGAAGGTTGCTCACGTACCTCCCAGCAGCTGTGGAGAGGAGTGGGGGGGCTGCGCCAGGGTTTGACTGATGCAGCACCACCCAAATACAGGGTTTTTTCTTATCTTCCAAGTGGGGAAACCAGTGAATCAGAAGATAAATGGGAAAACTACTTTTGTGTGTTTTTTAAAGACCTAGTTTATTAGAGAAAGAGTCATTTATCCCACCAAGATTCATCTGCTGTTGTCATGATCTTGGAAATAGTTTGTTTTGTTCAGACAGCTTTACCATCTGCTTTGATTTGGGACTTTTAGAGCTTTTTTTTTTCCCAAATAATTTGTACTATGTCAGCACTTAAACATTGGGAGAAATAGATAGGAATAATTGTAATTATTCCTTAGATGAGGTTAAACAACAAACAAAAAAAGACACTCTGTGTTTATCAGGGACATTAGAAGAAATTTGCATGACATTAGGTTTCCACAGAGATTTTTGACTCATACATTGTAAAATGAAGATTTAGAAATTTTAAGCTTGAATTGTCATTTGAGTTTGTGAACATAGCCCTTGAAAAAAAATAAAAAGAACTTTATGAAAGTTTCATTAAGGTCTCAAACTGTGCTTCACATTTAGGATGAAAAGATGATGAAAACATCAAAACATGTTTTGTTAAAATGATGTTCATTCTTCCACACATTAACAAGAGATCTGATAGCACAGACCCTTTTCTACTCAATTTTCTGCCACTAAAAAAGCATTGCATTATGCATTGCATTATGCTCCACTGTGTATAGTATCTATTATTCTAGTTACTCTTTAAAGGACATCTGAAAAAAAATGGGTTTTTTTAGCAAATATGCATCGAACAAGCTGTGGCATATAAGCACTGAATATCACCTTGTACAGCTGAGTCCACTGTTGGTCACATACAACTTTTTGGAAGTCGCATTCAAATAAACTGAAGCCCTCTCTGACAATCTCTACTGTCTAGAACAAATGGTTGGAAAAGAGATTAGAGCTCACTCCGTCACCTATCTTTTTTTTCTTTTTTATTGCAGGTAAAAGTTGCTCATGCAAATCCCTGTGGGTAGTGATCCATGGGCTGAATGTGGTGCAGGATCTGATTTTCCCTTTGGAGTCCTGCATGATTCCTGCTTCAGTGCACAGATTTTCCCTCGGCTAACTTGCTCTGTGGCTGCTGCATGGCTGCATGCAATGGGAGGCAGGATACCACGTATTACCTTTTCCGCCTTAAACACAGCAGGAATTTTTGTTGGGTGAATTGCTGTTTGCAGCAGTAAGCTTACTGAAATATTTCACAATATATTGCTAGAAATGACTTGCTGTCTCACATCCACCACAATTATTGGCAACTGTGAACATTTTCATATTATTCAGAACTGTATTTCATTAATTAAGTGGGAGATTTAGAAGCTTCTCAGCCTTTTTTAAAGCAGGTTGCCATTACTTAATGGCTGATGTTCTTGAGAAGGTGGTTTATTGTTTTTCCTCATGATTATCTGCAGCCATAAGTTATAGTGGCCAATTGTTAACAGAAAAATCCTTAAATACTAGGACACTATGCTAAGAAATAGTCCTTTGTCTTGCTTACAATCAACATTTTGCACTCAAAATTTTTAGATGTACAAATAGAGATATTTTTCTCTCTCTCTTTACATAAACAGAAAAACTGCACAGGGAATTTGGGTCACAGGACACCCTTTCTTCCCTAATGTCACTGCCACAAAACCAGCCAGAAAAGAAAAGATATCTTAAGAAGCAGAGACATATCTCATTCTCATAATCCAAATTCTTTGTTCTTCCTCTCTTGCTTTGGATGTAGAAGCCAGGATGGGTGAGGGTGGAAGGAGAAGTAATTATAAGTTTTATTACAGCTTCTTACTTCTCTCACAGAAATTTTAGGTACAGAATGGAGTTACCTGAAGTGACAGATCTGAGCTGAAGTAGTGCTTCTAATAGTGCTGTTCTTGCATAATCTCCTGGTTTCTAACAACGGGATTCTATTGAAGGTAAAGTAGATCCAGCACTTCTAAAAGCTTGTTTTTGTGGGATCTGTTTGCATGGGAAATATCACTAGCACTGTCACTAGGCATGGCCATTGCTTAGTCACCCTACATAGCCTCTTATGTCTTAATGCAGCTAAATATAAATAAGAAGTCCTTGAATCTGCCAGCTTCTCCATCCATCTTCTGTACGCAGCAAGCTGCCTACAAACTTGTCTTCTCTCTCTGCTCCAAGGCTATCCTGAGTTGTCTGCAATCTGTCTCTTGAACAAGATGCAAGATTGTTGTAGCATTTACCTGGCTAAACCCCCTTCATTTAAATTCTCTTTGGCTTCTCAGTGCTCTTGAATTTACTGACTGCATGCCCTTTGTTGGAATTCTGTTGTGTGGCTTTCCTGCTCTTTCCTTCTCTCTATTCCCCAGTCTGGGTAGGCCAGTTCCATTCAGCTGCTGGCTTTGAAATCAGGTTGTTTTCCTCTAGTTTCAGACTTGTCTCTCTGCACCTTATCCTAGATGTCAGCCTTTGTCTCAGAGATCTCATCATCATTGCCTGCTGCTAATTTCTTTTTAAAACCTATTCTGGACAAAAATGGATTGCAGGTATTTTGTGTGTCACAAGTCAAAAAAAGTTATCCAACCTGTCAGGTTCTCCACAATTTTTTCCCACACAAGTGAGACCAGACCTTAGTGCTGCTATTTCCTTCATAAAACTTTTCTTTCTCCTTACAAAATTCTCCTCATCTCCAGTCCTGACATCTCCCTGACAGTCAAAATCATCTCCTCCATCTAACCCATGGACAAAGGATAACCACATCCTTCACATTTGGGTCTCTGTGTGTGGTACTCCCGGGCAATATGAAGCTTTATCAGCACCTGAGACTGATTTGAAAAGAAAAAGAACTTAGGAAGGAAGAAACAGTTGAACTAGAGTGGCCCAGACATTCTGATACATTGCTTATCCAGCTTTCCACTCAACAGTAGCTATTCTGTCTACATCTTTTGTTAATTCCTTTCTCAAATATATATAGGAATACCATAGCAACTTCTCAGTGCAGAAAATCTGTTTCTTCAGCAATTATTACCCTAATTAACTCTCAAATGTTAGCAATACTCATTCTGCTGATTAAATTTCTATTGAAAACTGGTACTTGCCATAATTTGAGCTGGATTGCAGACTGGTGAAGGCCGTCTTTAAATTACGATTTATTTAATTGGTCTTTCACTCCGTCACCTATCCTTCTGCAGAGAGATGCATGTACTTGTATTTCTATTCATTTGTGAGCATACATCAGTGTTCTGCCACACAACGCTTTACACCAAAAGCTATCCCACTGGAGCTAGTGGGTCTCTCTAGGCTGAAGACAATACTAACAAAATGACTCTTCCATCAGACGCCAGCATCATAATTTATTTATCTGCCTTCTGTATTGTCTCCTCTATGTTTGATTTCCCTCCTCTGTATTTAGAATTGCAGTTGACAGGATGTAATGTCTATACCTCCTATATTCTTTGCAGGAGGGACAGCCTTTATTTTTCAGTTTGATGTATGTTTGTGCAAGCCAAGAGGAGTGCATTAGGTATAATGATTAGTATAGGATGGGAGGATTAATTCACCTGAGCTTGTCTATTCCCTGACATCCAGAAGACTTGGAGGTGCCCAAATTTAGACAAGGAACCATTTGGGAATTTTAATTACCGTGGATCTAGATTTCATAGATGATAGATAATTCAAATATTTAAATATATAATTACTGTCATCATTATCATCAATATTGAATATTAAAACAATATGTAAAGTTGCAGATAAGCCAATATAATTTCTAGCTACTCTTGAAAGAAGTCCTTTCCTCTTACACTTCCCATTCTACATGCACTCTTCCACCCTTTGTATTGCATTGGTAAAGGGACAAAAATTTAGGATAGTGATTAGGGACATAAACTGGCAGAATGCTGATGGCTTTATTTGAGAAGGAAGACGACTTTCCACTGCTTTAACTCCGTGAAGTAGCTTACCAAGAGGTCAGCCAAGCCTTGGCATGTTTGCCAGGGAGGCTGGGACCACACAGCCCAGGGCAGGGAGCAGTCAGGACACACAAGACAACCTCTTAGGCCCAACTGTAACATCGTGCCAAACCCTTCGCTCACGGAAGAGGAAAGAGAAGTATTTTATTTAGCCCCATCATCACCAGTGTACTGACAGAATTTTTAAATATTGAAAGTGTATAGATGAAAGAGGTCATGGTACATGATTATTGTCCCAAGTCACCTCTGGAACACAAAGGACCTTTATTTCTTTCAGATAAAAACTTTCAGGCTGCCTTCAATAATATCTGATTTTTGAAGAGGAGAAAAGAATTGAGATAAGTTAGGCCTTGTTTACAGAAAATTTTTGTGAATATAGAATTATTTGCTCAGGGTCTTTTTTAATGGGAAAGGAAAGGTGCTTTTGTGCAACTGTCTTAAAAGGTCTATGCAAGTCTAAACAAAACAGAAATCTCATGTGATTGATGACGAAAGACAAATACTGAACACCAGCTAATGAATTCAATGCAGAAGTCATCTGCTGAAGTTTTACCTCTGTGCAAAAGACCAACACAGGTCTTATCCTTTATTTAAATCTCGTGTTGCAACTATTTAAAATGTTCACACTTGCACACATTCTTAGCACAGGGATGAGAATTTGACACCTAGGGACTCGGTTGACAGCAATCTCACTGAATTATAGTAATAAATCTGTGCATAATTATTGTTTTGAACAATGTAGAAAGAGAATTTTTTTCCTGAGAACAAATGTCATCTCTGAGATGCAGCTGTTTCCCTCTGAAAAAAACAACCCAAACTAAATGAC
Organism: Urocolius indicus; assembly: GCA_013401255.1. Classification (NCBI taxonomy): domain Eukaryota; kingdom Metazoa; phylum Chordata; class Aves; order Coliiformes; family Coliidae; genus Urocolius; species Urocolius indicus. The sequence continues at coordinate 58,879 of WBNH01002481.1, read as the reverse complement.
TATCATCAAGTTCCCTGAAGAGTGCTTCTCAAGCCCAACACCCGAGTCATGAAACCACTCAACCTTTCCCAATAGCCAAACAATGGAAGGGGGTTGAACTAGGTGATCTCTAAAGATCCCTTCCAACCCTGCCATTCTGTGATTCTGTGATTCTGTGAAAGGAATGACTGGAGGTACACACAATCTGTCTCTCTGCCCAGTAGCTGATTGAAGGAAATGGATACCTGAATAGCTAAGGAGAACTGTCTTCAGCAGTTTCCAACTATTTATCATTCTCACTCCCCTCAACGTTTTCTCTAGATGAACAGTAAAGCCATAATGAGTCCAACAGAGCTGATGGTGAGTTCTGCCGTTATAAAAAACAAGTCTGTGGTAATATACAGCTATTTTATTAGTCTTGCCTGTTCCAAGTAACAATTTCCCTCAGGTGACAAATTGTGGACTTTAAATCACTGGCTTTACTGCTGTTTTCTGTCTCCTCCCTTATAGTGACTCTAGGCGAGTGATTTGGGGCAATTTTGCCTTATTACATATATTTATCCTTGATTCTTACCTGTCATATTGTGGCCTCTACCTACTGAGTCATTCTTAGAGATACAAAAAAAAAAAAACAACGGGTCTCCAAAAATACAGAGATATAAAAAGCTCTCTCTCCAAAGAGACAGCTTATTTGGAGTCATGTCACAGCTTGAGAGCATAACTTGCCTCTGGTACCACTAAATTAAATCCTCAGATTATACAGAAACTCCAATTAAAATACTGGCAATAGAGACTTCAACAGTAAACTCTGAAGAGAGCCTACTAGAACCATTTGTTCTTTGGTCTGCTCTGGAAGTACAAATAGGGCTTGGAGCTAAATACTGGGGACAAGTGCGATTCCTCCAGACCAGCATATTCAGGACAACATAAAGTACAGGAAGCATCTATCAGGGCACTGAGTACCAGATGGGGATAGTCCACACCAGCAAAAGAATACCAGTGGAGACAAAACCAAACCCACACAGATCATCCCCAAGGCTGTTCTGAGCTTTGCTAAGGCCTCGCAGCTTAAGATCAGATCTGCAGGGCTGGAAAAAACAGAAGAGGCTCTGTACAGGTGAGCTGAGATTCATGGCAGCACCTTGCACCAAAGTGGAAGTTTTTGATAGTTTTTCTGTCAGTATAATTTCTCTTAAGACCCAGTCAGTTTGTTATGTAGTCTCTGTCATGAACATTTTCAAACTCCAGTGAAGTTGAACGTTTATAGATTTAGATACCTGCTAGATTCTGCAAATGAAGTTTGCATGGCCTGTCCATGTACCCCCTTCTTACACCCTGGTGCTATGGGATGATTCAATGCTCTTTCCTCTTAGATAGCCTCATGTCAGTGAGGAGTCTCCCACATGATCACAGCTTTATTTATTGTTAATGCTATGGTAAATATGTTCTGTTTACATAGGCACAGATCAAAAGTTAATGAAGCAATAATAATGCAATATTGGGTTAGAAGAAAAAAGAATAAAGCTTATGTCAACCTCCTAACAAGGACTCTGTTGAAACTTAAATAGACAGGTAACAAAGCTGAGAACCCACATCACAAATCTGAACTGCTGACATTCTCCCTGATTTCTGCTTCATAAGTGCAAGTGTTTGCTCAGGAAAAGTTGCTCTTTAAAAAAAAGAATAATCATATTTTTCTTTTTTTAAAAAAAATATAGCAGACGTTTGAAATGCGCTATTCACTTGACTTAAATGTTACAGTGGAAACATTCTTATGTGTCATTGTTGTAAAATGAGAAGAAAAATGTCAAGGCTAAGTCATTGCTGTCATTTATTTGGTCCTCAGCTGCTTTTGAATTGAGAAATGACAACAATGGAATGTTGTAATATATCTGTCTCAAGTCTGAGAAGATCTATTTATCACAGAGTGTGGGACACACCAACTTTGTGGATCATGCATCCTGCTCAACCCCTTAAAAATGTTAAGTGTTCACCTAATGCTTATCTGAGATTAGAAATTCATGTACAGAATTCTCACATTGATATTTCTCTACTTCATTTTTTTAATTGCAGTCCTTTTGGAAGGAGTGATTTATTAACAATCACTATTTGCTAAACCTACTGAACTGAATGACATGGCTGTGTATCTGGGAACTTCAGATCCTTCAGCCTTTGACATGAGCTCCTCCTTCTCTAACTCATTCTCCCTCTTCTTCTTTCTCCTGATTGCTTTGTTAGATGATGCTTACAAGAAGTCAAATATTTAACTGTAACTGGGAGACATATGCAGCTGTGGTTTTTTATCCTTTGCTCTGATATATTTTATTTTCATTTATTTTCCTTCATTTTGCACTAATTTTTTGTCACGAACTTCTGTGGAAAAGTACAGTTATGCAAATTTAAGTTAGCCCTCATTAAGTCCTGCATAGATGCCAGAAAATTTTACTACTGGTTCCCAGGATACCTAGTTAAAATTAGTTTCAGTAAGTTTACATTGCATTTCATCTGTTTGGCTCTAAGCCTGAAAAATGTTGTTGGGTTTTGTTTATATTGCTGTGAGACAAAAGCAAAGTCGAGTATCATTACAGTTTTTGTGACAGTGTATTCAAGCTAAAGCACCAAACTAAACACCACATACCTAGCAAAGTCAGAAATAAAACTACACAAGTTGAAATATGTTAAGGTAGGGAGTGACTGTTCAAAATACCCTTAACCACCCCAGAGTGACACCGTGCACTGAAAGCTCCAGTCAAATCAGCCAAAGGTGTTACTGAAGATGCATTGAATTATTTTAGCTATGTTTCTATGACTTTGGGGGTGTTATAGAGCAGAGTTGAATTTGCTTAGCTCCCTAACAGACTTGTTATCTTCACTATAGGGCTAGTGTGTTTTCTTGTGGGGAGGCTTGGCTGTCCAGAATCTTGGTGTATGTTGAGCCTCAGCTCTTTCTGGTATCCATTCATAAGCCTCATGCCAATGTTATGAGAAGTAAGAATATCCATACACTGATCTACCATTGTGTAAGTAGGGCTTTTTGACACATATTTGGAGTCCTTGGGTGGCTTTTATCTCCTCTGAATTTGTAACATCCCATTACACCATGGTGGGAGGTTGGCAAGGAACCTGGTGATCCAGTCAGCAAATGTAGCTGAAGGTTTGTTCAGGACATTTTTTAATGTTGGAATAAACCTTTTCTCTCTTATCAAATCCTTTGTGAAATGGCACCTTCTGCAGTCTACAAATGCTCATCTCTCTGAGATGAAGATGTGTGAATGTAGTTAACAGTGACAATCATTCTGCTTAGTAAAATGGATGGGAAAGATGCTATATCAAGAAATTGTCTTGATCCATCTTGTCAGCTCCCTGTTTGAAAGGTGGACACTATTGGATAAATCAGAAAAGGATGTACTTACTTGGTTCACACTGAAACACGTCAGTCATGCCACTAATTGTAATTCTGTTCGCTTTCCTTCTACTGGAATAAGGACAGTGGAGGGTATGGCCACAATGTGACTTGAGTCACCCAGTGCTTTATTCTACTCAGTGCTTGATGATTGTCTCATTTCTGTGCAAAGAGCAGGAGTCTCACTGTAACTATATCTTCCTTTTTTGTTGTTGTTGGTGTTTAGATTTTGTGTGTCTTGAATTTGGAGGAAATGCCAGTGACAAGATTAAGTCCCAGACACATTAGACAACTGCTAATCATTCTGCCTATGGATTTAAGCTGCATGCCTCTAGAATGCTACTGTTTGAATATTTTGGTACCCTCTCCTTGACTAAACATCTGCAGTTAGAGCAGCTGATGGCACGGCATGAAGTTTTATGTTATTACTTGTATAGGGATGATACTTAGGAGCAAATATCTTCTATAGCTATGATAAATAGTGTTTCACCTGAGAAACTGTAACCTCAAAGAGATCAATGGCTGAAGGCTGTATTGAGAGAATTGGAAATTATTGACTTTTTGCACAATTCTTCCACCATGACTGAAAGAATCTGTCTCTGTATTTCTGAGATGTTGTAATGACATTCTTGAGGACCCTGCATTAAAATAGCTCTTACAAACTCTCCTCCCCTCCTCTCTCTGAGGAGGCAGCTTTGCCTCTGTGTGACCTGCAGACTTCATCACAATCATTCACATATCTGTAGCCACTCAATTTACTAGCTGCAAAACACTGTACACTGAGGATGAACCAAGGCTTCCTGAGAAAGGATAAAGGTCTTAGCCTGCTTGGCCAGAAAAAGTCCACTGGTTTAATCTTAAAATCTGAATCATGACATTTGCTTCCCGTTTGAAACAGCAGTTGAAGTTGAAGCTCCAGGTCTTGCATTTTTAACACGTTCAGTTCATCGAGACCTTATTTAACTCCGAGACCTCCTTTCTCTCTGAGATGTTGATTCGACATGATAAGTGCTCTCTACAGGAACAAGGGAACAGTCAACACAGTGCATAAGCCGGCAAAAGGCATGAGCTCAACCTCCCTGGCACCAGGCAGCTGACTGCATAGCTCATGCACATGAGGGCTCTTGGTACTGGAGACTTACATCCCTCCTGAAAAAAGGAAAAAAAAAACCAGCAAATATTTTTGAATCATAGCTTTCTTGGGATTAAACAATACATGAAAAACCACTGTATCCTCATGGGGATTCAAAAGGAGAGATACTTCAGTTCTACACAGTCTTTTTGGAAGGTGTTCAGCTCCTAAAGCAGTGAGGTTTTAAAGAGTACAGAGCTCCAATTTCAAAGGTTGGGGAGGTTTTTTTTCGGTTTAGAAGGTGATGTGTGGCTCTATTTTGTTGAGTTGTGGGTGTAAACTAGCATTTTAAAATTGTGCTGAGTTGGATATGAGATGTTTACTAGATAAGTAAATGCAGTTACTTTGTTGAATGACTGGACTACGGGAGAAAAAGAAAGAAAAGAAAGTCAGAAATGTAACAGTAGTTAAAGAGGCACATGTCAGCTTCCCAGGCATAAAGGTCTTACATCTCAGCCTCACAGATCTTGCTGGAATGGAGAGCTGATCAAAGAGAGTGTTTAAAAAGACACTTAAAGTACCCTTAATTGTAACAAAAACACAAATCTAGATTCAAAGTGCAAACAAATCCCAGTGTAAAAAGCACATATGGGTTTGTGATTCCTCTGCTCCAGAACAAATATGAGACAGGCACTGTTGATGTTTGGCACCGCAGGCAGAATGTGTTGACTTCCTGCTGCCATGTTAGAGGGACTGATGTATTCTATTCCAATTTCCCATATTTTTCTACTTTGCCTTCACTACAGCTGTCTCAACTCCTGTTGGCAAAAAGCTCTCATATGTGAGTACTCCTCCCTGACTCGGTGAAAACAATGGAGGAGTCTGAACAAATAAAGGGCTGTCTAAACTAGACAGCACTGAAAGTGAAGTTTTCTCTTTACAGAAGCCCCAGGAAGGCTTTTATTCTTCTCAGGGCACAGCCTCTGTTACTGTAGAGAGGACAGGAGCACCTCAATTCAAGCAGTCACTGTTCCTGCCTGCCTCTTCCACACAGCCTCAGTTTCTTTCCCTTCTCTCCTTTGCAAGCCAAGAAGCAGCTTGGATTTTTGACTTGAAGATTTTAATTTATAGGATAAACAAAACTTCACCCAAGCAGATAAATAACAACTGTGCCTGGAAAGACTATAGAATTAATTCCAGACTCCTTAAAGGATATGACCACAGTTAGCTCTGACTGGAGAGAACAGTGTGTGCTTCATGATATATCTTGAATTTAATCCTTCAACAGTAAAACCGAGTTGTTCTTGGGACAGTTGGACCTCAGAGGTGTGCTTCAGCAAAGATGCTTTCTGAATGAGCCAGATCAGGCTCCAGAAGATTAAGCTGTTGTTCTCCAAATAAAGAGGCTAGCTTACTACTAAAACCATCGACACTTTTTTTCTGAGTCATTTTCTGTTCCTGGCAAACACCTTTGCTAGTTGGAATAATTTTTTTCAGTGGTTTTCCCTTTTCAAGCTCTTGCTTTGAAAAGTTCACTGAATACTTCACATTTTTCCTACATTATAAATCTGTAATCATTTGCATATTGACTCATGGAGCCTTTAAGAAATATGTCTCTGGCTCAGAATTGTCACTATTTGCCCATTTGATAACCAAGTTTGCTCTGGATTGTAGTATTTGCATGGTTCCCTTGTTTTCACCTATGTGTGCTAGACCACTGACTTCTATAAACAAGAAAGTCCTGTTTGTCAGGTGTAATCACTCTGAAGACAGCAATGCAATCTTAATGACTTGCAGAGAAGATGAAAATATTGAAACCATGGCAACCTCCAAAAATTCCAAGCTGATGCCCAGCTTTGCTCTTTTGAGAAATTCAACTTGTTCACTATGCACAAACAAACCTAAAGCAGGTGTGAAGGAATTGACTCAAAGCAAACTAGAAAATCCAACTACTCTGCTGATCTGAGCTGACAGAAGTGCTTTCAAAGGTAGCCTGCTCTTCTCCATTCACATCTTTTCTACATCCAATATTGCCACAATTTCCTTTTCTTTCAAACGAGTCTTCCAACAAGTTTTTCACACCCTCTATATTTTTAGCGATGTACCAAAGTAGAAAGATTCTGTTATAAATTTACTGTTTATAAATGTACAGGTTCTTTTTCATTAGATTCTGTGTGGATAAATACAGACAGAAATATAAATGAGTCTGGCTCAATATAATTGTCAAATTTCCAGGGAGAATATGCAGTTGTGCACATTCTTAGGTTTATAGGTTCAGCAGCACAGGGTAGATGACAAACGTTTTTCTGTAGTTCAGGTTTTGTCTGTTAACTCAAATATGTTCAAAAGGCTAATTTCCAGACACAAGATACACCACAATTTACAAAAGTAAAGGTCAAGTGAGATATAGATACCTGTATAAATGTACCCACTGTCTGAAGAAGGCAGGAGCCTGTGTCACAAATACCATACTATAAATAAGTTTTAACTGTATGCAAATTGTTGGTTGTTCTTGTTCCAGTGCTTCCTTTCTTCCTTTCTGGCATTGTGTGACCTTGGAGTAGTCGCTGATAACAGCAATATGAAGAGCACATTAGTGTCATTTTACTGTTAATGTTGGAGGAATAATTGCCACTGAATCAAATGCTACACTGAATCCTACATTACATATTCACCTCCAAGGATGCCTGTTGATGGCTTCTGTCAAATAACCAGCAAAAGCCTGTCATTGGAAAAGCCTACATACAAAGTCAGTCTGAGATATAGTCCTCCTTCCCACTCTGTGCTGTTTATATTGGGCCTTTTAATCAGTGTCTTTATAATCATGAATGCAACTTTTTATTGAACTTCTTTATAAAATCAGTTAAGTATGTAATAAATCATGTGATGAACGTTATGTGCTACAAAACTAGCTATTTAAAAAAAATGATTCCATCACAGGAAGACCATTCAAGTCTTTCAGAAGACAACAAAAATAGCAGTTCAAAATTTAGATCTTTCTGTGCTTCTACCTGCTCCCATCTCTAATATTTATGCAGTTTCCGATGTGATGAAGAGTGTGTCCAAGACAGCAAGAGAAGAGGGAATTGCGAATGCTGCAAGACAGGTATGCTGAAGAAACAACAGAAAGCCATGTTTGGCTCCCCAGATCTGTTCAGCATTTGGAGTCTGCCTGTAGTGGGGCAGAGGAACTGATCCGCTGTATCAGCCTTGCACTTCTGAAGACTGTATTCAGAGTAGCCCTGCATGAAGCTGTGTCATACCATAAAAATATAATTCACATGCAAAAACAAAGAAGGGAGATTCAGTGCTTTGAAAGAACAAATGCAACCTTTTTCTCAGTTTGAACCAGCAACTTTCCAGATGAACGCTCACATCATATTTCTTTTGTTCAAGCAGTGCTGTATCTGCTTCAGGACCAATCTGCTGTCACATGGTAATGTTTCCTGAAAGTTTCCCTTAAATCAAAAGATGTTGCTGACATAGATGATGATAAGCAGTGCTCTTTCACACATTGTCCTCAGAAGGGACAGCTTGGGTCATGGGACTCGATGTTTTCAGACAGCCAGGTAATGACATCTCATCCAGATGAGTCCACAGACCACTCACACTGTATCCCCAGCACATACCAGGGCCCACAGTCACTTCTTAATGTCTTTTAATAGACCTGAGACTTTTAATATAGTGTGTCAGAGGAAGAGAAGGAAAGGTCAAAGGCCTTGCAGCTTCAAAGCGAGAGCAGATTTGCATTTTCACAAATATAAGCCATGTCTGTCTTTTTAAAGAAATGAAACTGTGAGACAAACACGGTTGATATTTCTTTCTTTTTTTTCATCCCAGATGCCCTTTCTTTTCCAGTTCCCTTTCTGTCAAAAACTTATTCGCTTCTGATTTTTCACAGGCTACCTGAGGATTGACATTTTCAAGAAAAAGGAGATATAAAGGTCTCTAAGGAATTAACTTTTAATGTGTAAATACAATAACTAGCAGCCATGGAAGGTGGGACTAACAATTTTGCTCTAAAACACACATGATAAAAAAGTGCTACTAATCATTCAAGCAACAACTGGTTTTAGGTACAAAGCTCCTGGGGTCTTGATGAGTGGTTTGAAATGCCTCTCTTTTGGGATGCCTGCCTAGAACTGGGCACATACACCACCAGCAGCTACATCTCTCACCAAGTCTTCCCTTCTCCAAATAATCTCATGATGATGACTTGAACATTAAGGCATAAAATGACTTGACAATGCTGAATATTTGACTTCTGGGAGGGGAAATTGTCATTTAAATTAATGTTTGAGGGCTTACTTGATCTATACTGAGTTTTTGGTGTCAGTAAGGCACACTTTTCTCTTTTGGAGTTCAGATTTCCCTACAGTAAGAGGCTGAATTTGCCAAGAGACAGCACCACTGAAGGAAAATGAGTCAGAAATTTGGAGGTGCCAAATAACAGCAAAACTTTAAACACTAGCACTCAATCTCTATTGGTCACCAAGAGAATGTTCTCTTGAAAATTATTACCACTTAAAAATGATGTTAGTTTTCTTCAGATTCTGACCTACAGAGTTAGAAGCAATATTTTACGACAGCTTGAGCTATGACTAAATTTCCTTTTTATTTTAAAGAATGCAACCCACAGACTGCAAACAGAAAAAGACAAGATGGGAAAAAGATGTCTCAAGGCAGTTTAAAATGTTTTAGCTGATGCTCTCACTTATTCTTCTGATGAAAAAAAAGATTAAATGGATGTCACTGGTAGAGACCTGATTGACTGACACTTGTTAATCTTTGCTGCATTGTCAGAGGTTTCTCAGCTGCATAGTTCTTAAAACAGCATGTAATCCATACTATCATCATAAACTATAATTTTCCAAGCTACAACAGCTGAAGTTTCTGTCCATGAACACAAACAGAAAGTACTGTCTGCTGAAACTTGAGCAGCACCTTGCAGCTAGACAGTTCACTTCAAATTGTGCTTGAGGATAAGTTGTTTAGTAAACATAACTTTAGCATTTCATAAAGCTGCTTCTTTTATAATTAAACATGTCTTGGCTGAAGGCTTCTGGCAAAACACTTTCTTATAATTATTACTACCTTTTCAACTAGACTACTTTAATTTAAAGTGTGAATTGTCTAGAGTTTTTTGCAATTTATCTCAACAAGAATGAAATCAGCATCTGACCCTTTGTATGTAATTTTAATAAACAGCTCAGAAAAAAGGTCCACTGAAAACTAAATGTGGTGAAAGTGCTTCGTTAGACTGTTCATGGAAAATGAAACAAAACATCTCACATAGACAGGTTTACCAAGAAATGGGCTTTTTTTATTGCTATCACAATTAGGTTTATGATTTTAGCGTAGCCTGATGAATAGCTAGTAGGAGAACACAATAAAATTCAGATAATGTTTATGCTGCAGTAAAGCAACAAAAGTTTGAAAGCTATAATGGGAGTCTGAGATTAGTTATGGAGATGTGATTCTGTACCACAGATTGCTGTCATATTCAAATCAGATCATCCACTAGGAATCAAGCTAATACGTTGGATATAAACAGCACGTCAATCAACACTAGTCAAAGAAGTTATGAAAACACTGTGTACTCAAACATATGTTGCTTCAAAATTGAATCATGGCTTCTGCTGCTACACAAACATATGATAAAACACCCAACACCAGGATATTAACCAAATAGGTGCTTGACAGATAAATACTTGCCTTAAACAATGGCTTTCCTCTGAGAGTGAAATAGCCATACATATAGAAATAGCACGAAATAGAGGTAGAAAATAATTTCATGGGGTCCAAAAGCTGGCTTGTCTGTCTGTGATAGCCTTCTGTTGTGCTTCTGCATTTCTGAACCCCAGTGGAAAATAAATATTAGAATGAAAAAAAGAGAAATGTTTGAAAAATGATCAGTATGATACAAATATAGATGCTGTTCCAGATAAGTAAATGACTACAAGAAAAAAAGTGTGATGAATGTGGAGCTTCATTAGAATAGTTCAGAGCAGCAGTACAATAAATAGTAAGAATAACTATTAGCTGTTTAGATAAAGGGTGCAGTAATAAGGAATTCAAAAATGAATTAAAAACTGTACAATGTGGCCAAAGGAAATGAAAACTGTATTTTCCAGATAATAGCTAATTTTAATAAACACTTTAATAAAAGTTACTTTGAAATATTCAATTTCTGTAGCAACGTGGCAGCGTGCTTGTCTGTGAGGTGTTCTGGTTTGACTCTTAAAGTAGGAAATACTTTGTAAATACCAAAATAAATTAGCCATTTTGCACTTAACCACCATTCAGCATACAGCTTACAGGATACTTATACTTAGTATAATCACTCGAGTGAAATGTTGCTGATGTTGTTAGCTCCAACAAATGCAATTGAGCAGCTTAATGCTAAAAATTATTAGACAAATATTGTGCTGGAATTATATTCTAAAACACAAGTTGAGGGAGAATTTATTAATAAGGGGATGAATAAAAAAGAGGACCTTGAACAAACAGTCTTGACCCAAATCCCATTAGTGTGAAGGAAGACTCTTCACTGGCTGTAATGGCTTTTGAATTGGGCTTGTATTGATTTTACACTAAAAGTAAGAAAAACGATCCTCCCAGAGTCTAAGGAGAAACAGTCTAAATCTTTGCAAAATGTCAGTTTAAGAAAACACAAATCACTTTTCCTGTTTTATTGAGCAAACTTTGATGAAAGTTTTACAACTAATACAAACTAAATCCTTGAAAACTTTGGAAGACTTGAAGACCCAAGCAGTTGTTTATCAGAGGCCCAGTTCATTGAGCAATTCCATGGGAATAAATATGGTAAAACTGATAAAAAATGATTCTCAAATATTTAGCTATGTAGCCAAGGTTTATTTTATTCCATATTCTATCACTTACCTGACCTAGGTGAATAGAAACAATAATGTTTGGTTTGTAGGTGTTATTTAAAATGCAGTTGAAATGCAATTAAACAGCAGCTGTAATCCAGGGTTTATAAATTCTATATCTATCTCTTTCTCACATGCATGCAGCACCATAGAAGACTGCAGTAATTTTTCAAATAACTTATCATATTGAGAAATCTAAATATAACAAACTATGTATCTGAATGTGTATGTGGAAACACACAAAACTTAAGCCTTCTGTTAATGTTAATAGAGATTTTATGCATATTTTGCCATTTACAATAATGGAGCCACTAAGCTTAAAGGTTTATATCGTTGAAATTGTAGACAATTTTCAACAATTTTTTATTCCACAGGAAAATGCTTCACTGTCAGTCATGAACAATTACAACAACCTTTGCAACCTTTGCAAATACATATTGGAAGTTGTTTGTAGTTTTAAGTTGAAGGAGTAATTCCATGTTGATGCAACAGTCAAACAGGATCAGCTTTTGGTAGTTAAAAATCATTCTCTTCTAGCTGAATATTTATGATATATCATTATTGTGAATGCACAGTCTAAACCTACTGACAAAAATACTAGCAGGTGTAAAGCCATATTTTTTCATTCATTGTTTTAGTGTGGTGCTTCAAGGAAGATATCTTCCTTCCCTGGGGAGCAGAGGATGTCTTCAAAAGCTGTAAATACTTGACAAACAATGTGGGAAAGCTGCTCTCGTGTTAAAGCCAATCTGAGAGAAGAGTTCCCTGATTAACATGCAGATCTGATGTGCAGTGAAATCTGTTCTTTGTAACATTTCCAGCTCGTAAGGTTCACGCTGCTGTCATTGAAAGCTTAATAACGTTTGAGCCATGGAGGCATATGCATTGATTAGAAATGTCCTGATAAGTAAGTTTATAAAATCACATTAAAACAACATAAAGAATAAGTTTTCTTGTATTAGTTATTAGAAGAAGAACATGCTTTGTATATGAATATGAATATACACAGTTAAATAACATTTGAAGCCTTCCTTGATGCCCAGATGTCCTATGTTTTCTGCCTTTTTAAATTCAGAATACCTGCTGTGAACATCTCTCTCCTCTTTTTACAACAGCAAGAAATGCAGATGAAGAATATTATCTGTATTAATTTCAAGAGGTAGAGTGATGGAATTTGCCATAGAAATTGCCTGCCATGTGGATAATTAATTACATTAGCTACCTAGAATCACTCTGACTTTTTTGCTGTTCTTGACATCTGTAATGAGCACACACACTGACAGCTCTGAGAATTTCCACAGAGAAATCCATCATACAATCTGTTTAGTCCAAGGGCTGTGCTACTGGAGGTGCCAGTTGTGTTAGAGATGATGAAAACAGATTGATATTATGCAAGGTTTGGCCTCTCACTGCTCGGTTGCCTACACTAGATGTGTGGATACATTTTGTCATCCAAAGGCTTCCCGTGAGGATGTGACACCTGAGAGATACCATAGTGAGGACAACTGAGTGTTTTATCCATTTGTAAAACACAGTCTGCAAGAGTTCCTCCTGAAAAGTCAACATTGGAGGAAGGAGACTTTACTTCTTGGAGTGCTTGTGTGACTCTACACACAAGAATGCTTGTTAGAAACTTCCTGACTGCCACTTGGTGCTGGCTCATGTAGACACAATAGAATGGGACTCTGCATCTGTGGTCAGAGCAGTTGGAGGCTCAGCTCCTACCTCCTCTGGGGTCCTAGAAGGGAATACACTCCTCTTTGCCCAAAGGTCTGCTTGGCTACACAAGTAGACAAAAACTAAACATTGTATCCCAAAGGTTAGTGAAGGCGGAACCTCTGTCTCCCTTCAGTCACAAAGCTGAAAATCATTCAGGGATTTAGTTTTTTTTTCCCAATGATTTGTAGTTATCACACACACTGGAAATTTTTACTATTACATCCCCATGTGAGTATCATGTGTATTGGTCACAATATCAAGAACTAAAAATGAAATAATTGTAAATAACATGAAGAACTGTCAGGACCCAGCCTAGATGATGCCTTGTAAAATGTCAGGTGCTGTTTCAGTCAACCTCAGTTAAAAATGTGTTTCGGTTGTTCAGTGGTTCTCCTCTATTTCTTGGTAGTTAGTGCAACGCTTCCACTGGCAAAAAAAAGCTTTTCAAAGAGAGGTATTTGAGAATGGGACTCCTCCTAAAAGAGTGAGAGAGAGTACAAGAACAGTGAGAGAGAAATAATGAGATTTTTCAAAACAGCAAATCTGAATTAATTTAATCAGAATTTATGTTCTCATGTCTCACAGGTCCTCTTGAAAATTATTTCCACTTAAGGTGAAATTAATCTTTCCCAACTATCCATCTTGAGGGTAAATACTTCTCATCTAAGATAAATAGGCTTTCCATAATGCAATGAATTGTCCCATTGAGAAACATTAACTTAAAGTAAATGCTAATTAAAAATTTAATGAAATGAATCTTGAAGTGATCTGCCCACAGCCATACTTTATGTAAACAGAGATAAAAGTCTGATTGTTTGGGTTTTTTTTTTTATTTTGTTTTAGTCTATACCTTTCTAGGCATTAGATTCCCTGCCTGAAATGTAAGTGTGTACTCCTTTGACATTTACTCCTCCACAGAAGTATATAATAACATTTTTTCAAGTATGAAGTTATGGGGTATTTCCTTTCTTCAACCTTAAGTTCAGTATGTGTTCATGCTGCTTGATTTAACAATGAATAAAAACATTCCCAATGTGGAAACAAAACCCTGAAATACATTTTATTTGGTAGCTGTCATAATTAGCATAGGCTGATTTCTTAGCTAAAAATATTTTTGCATGTACACGTCAGTGGATGTGCAAGGAACACCTAGTGCATGTCTCAGAATTTTCCTTGGACTACTGATGTTTCTTAGCACTGCATGAATCTATGTAATCTCTGTAACAAATGAGCTAGCTTCTTTTGTGCTTGAAACCCCAGAAGCTCTACATCTTAACTGTATTATATTACCATTGACCTTTCACAGAATTAAATCTTTCAGTGATTCTCTTTTTTAAGCTGTATAAATCTCAGAGTATGTACACATATGTGTTTGTGTGGATATAATATTGGTCTTCTTAGCACATCATTCACATTCCTGGCAGTGATAGCATCTTGGAAGCTTCATCTCAACGTACACTACCAATGAGCATCTTCTCTGAAAGAGCTCATTCCTTGCAGATGTATTGCACTCTTTTTTGAAGCATTTGTTGAACTTTCTGGCAATGAGAAGCTTCCACTGCAAACACAGGCACCAAAACTTGAGGTTGAGCTTTGGCTCAAAATCAAGCACATACACGCATTTACGTTTCAAGCTGATGAACCAGGTTAATAACACACATTTTAAAGGCATTTCATTGCAGCTCTTGATTTAGGTTTTCTGAGGGACACAGGGACTACATTTCAAGGTGCACAAATAGGCAAGTTTCCCTTGAGATCTAGATAAGCAAGTCAGGACTGACACTCCTTACTAGCAGGACAGAGTGAATAATTTGAGCTTGACCTGTAGTGGGTGAGTCAGACCAGTATCTGAATGTGTACACGAAGGCCTGGAAATTGAGAGAAGCTGTGGGAAGCTCATTATTCAAATCCTTTCATTTTGTAAATCTTAAAGTTAATTATAAAATTTAATTCTTGACTAACAAGGAAGAGTGAGTAATTTAACATATGGTGCCAGATGTTATTACAGAAAAAAAAGAAACTGATTGAAGTTTTTTATTTATCCAAATATGATATTATTTTAAAATTAAAATTTAACTAATTTAAACAATATTTTTTTTAAAAAAATAATGTTATGTTTTATGAAAGCATCCTTTGAAGAGACTCCCTGTCCAAGATAAAGCTGTCAGTCTTCTCTGGAGGAAGAAAATGCTCTGATCTGGATTTACGAACTGCATGGTTCTACAGCTGGAAATTATGACACATAGAACAGAAGTGACTTCTTATCACTTAGTCTTGTGGAAGAAAACCCAAGGAGATATTTGCTTAAAGCTAGAACTCCTTTCTCATTCATTTTTTCCCCAACAAATTTGGCAACAGAAGCTTTTGATTTGAACAAGTGCAAAGCAAGAAAATTTTCCCCAGATAATGAGTTTTGTTACATCTCTTAATGAATAACAAACAATGTGTATGGACTTTATTCTGCAATGAGCTTTCTTTTACTTGTCTAAAGTTTTTGCAGCATCTCATCTATCTTAATCCTTCCCAGGTAAAGCATATTTGTTTACTGAGATCCTTAGCAAGCTTAGAGAAGTCATCATTCCTTCCCTCGACAGAGCAGGGTACCTTGCGGACATACTTTTGTACTAGAATCGAAGAAAAATCCAGACAAACACTCAGAATACGAGGGGCTTGCTGGATTAGAGGTATAAATGCAATTCTGTGCCTCTCTTCTTTACAGTCCACATGCTGGAGCAGCACGGGCAGAGCATATGGCTCATGACCTAATTAGCCTCACTTGGAAATAAGGTTTCTTTTCCTGCTTAAAAAAACAACTGTTTCAGCTGCTTTTCTATTCCTCTAGCAAGCTGAGGGGGACACTAAGTTTTAAATGGTTGTGCTACTCAAGATTCACTGTCTGCTTGTCTCTCTGGCCATTGGCAGGTACTGCAGGCTTACATTCGATCCGCTCCTGAGCAATTATTCACCTAAAAGGAGGGAGAGGAAGAAATGATGCACATGAAAGTTGAAGCCAAACTAGACAAAAAAGGACCAGCAGCAACATTAAGCCTGTTTCTAGGGAGCTTCTTAGAAGAAAGCATGGGCATGATACTATCCTTTAGCTTCCAGCTAATCAGGCTCAGTCATCTTCAACAGTCTTTTTGTTCCAGAGAAATTCTTTCTGGTCCAAAGAAAATTCCTCCTTTTTTTTTTGTTTTTGATGGAAGATTGATATCAGATGGAGGTTAACATTCCTGTGATGACAGCTTCTTGTAGTGATGACTCTATCTGTTGCCCAGATAACCAAGTTGCTAAGCTCTTCTTGAAGTAAAAAAGAAAAAAAAATCTGAAGGAACTAGAAGTGTTATCCCATCAATAGAATCCCATTATTTCACATTTGGATGTGCCTGTTCTGGAAATTCCTCGAGTTTCAAGTCTGTTGCTGATAACTCTGTAACCTTGTCAGTGAAACTGAAAGCTTCAAATCAGTATTTCTTGAAGTCCACTCCACTTCCTCCATCTTCATTCTGTGCTTCTTTTGGAAGGTACTATATATAGCATGTTCAGAAGTTAAAACAATTTCCTGTTGTCTTCTGCTTGTTTTGGTCAATTTAAAGCCTTAACCTCAGAAAAGATCAAAACAGTTGGTGACATTTACCAGCTGAGAGTTGCTGAAAATGTAGAACAATACACTTCTTGGCTTGCACATATATACTTGCACACTTTTGTTTCCAGAGTGTTTGTGAACACAAACCAGTTATCAATATTGTTCTTTCACACAGCAGCATTTGCACAAGTGATTTTGACAATGCCATCTTGCAGCTTTTTCTTGTATTGTTTGGATAATTGCATTGTCAAGAATTACTTATCTTACATTTAGCACTTCATACCCATTTATTATGAGTTCATGTAACTGCTATTTAAAGAATAATACATGCTAACTCCTTTCTACACCATTTGATGCCACTTTGATTCTGTAATTGCTGGTTTCCTAGGATATTATGCCACAAAACCTGAAGAAATAATTGGTTGTTTCATTCCAGACAATACGTTTTGGAGTTGTATAGAGTTTAACTGGCAGATTTGTAACAGTGCAATGGAGGCAAAAAGAGAATGAATGCTAACCACAGAATAAGATTGCACAATGTAACTTGCATAGCTACTGGTATTATACTGCTACAGTCCAACACTGTTCAAAGGAAAAGGATTCTTTATGCAAATGTTGGAAATTTTGTGCCTTTGGGGGATGCTATCTGCAAGAGTATGTCAGTATTGCATGTTAGCACAGGGTGGAACAAGTACCAAATGTGATGTGAAAAATAGGTGACTAAAAACCACAGCTCTTCCAATGCTCAGCTATAATTATTTTGTGTTTGCAAAGTACATGCTGAAATCTGCAGAAATAACTGCTGGTTTTGTGGAGGATTGTTTTTTTTAGTTCATAAAAGCAAAATGAAGGAGTATCTTGCAAGTGTATTTTAAAAAAAATTATTTTAGCTGAACCTCTGTCACTTGTTAACTCTGTATATTAAAATATTAATATACATTTTTTTCAGCATCTTTATAGCCTACATTTGTTTTATAGCAAGTCTCATTATTTTACTAGAAAATGTTGCTACTTTTATCTGGTTTTAATTTGTTTATAAGCTTATACTGAAGGTTATTGTCACTTTCCATGATAAGACCACACAGCTGTTATATATGGTTTTGCCAGACTTTAGCTAACTGCACTGAAGTTTGTCAGAGTTTCCAGATTTGTAAAGTGAGTTAGAGACTAAATAAAAGATCTCTATTCTGATCAGTTCTTCTCTGAAATATGTTAGCACACCTCCCATGACAGGCACTGTCACCCTTTGAGTAGCTTTACTTGCTTAGTTCCCTTAGGAAGGAATCAAAACTAGGCTTTTTTGTGTCACAGGTTGCTGCCAGATTTAGCATCATAGAACTTGGGGTTGTATATGGACACAACCTGTAGTGAGTCCTGCTCGAGGGCCTTAGCTACAGAATTTTTATTTCAAGATACTAAGAAGAAACAATTGTCCTTTATCCAACATCTGGGTGCCAGAGTATCACAGAGTTTTGTACTATTACAGCTGTGAGTTACACAGGAACTTATTGTACAACATGTCTTTTGAGAAATTTTTTTCTGCTCAAACACATTCTTCACAAGTCTTTGAGGATAGTTTAGAAGAACTACTAGATTCAGTTTACTTCTTAAAAAGCTTCACATCGGCTCAGCTTCTCAGTGTTTTTCTGGCTGGGCATCTACGGTGCAACTTCCCTGAAGACAGCACCCAAAATGCAAACAGCTTTACCTGAGCTATTCTCCTGCAGAACTCTTCTTGGGCAGCAAAGTTAATGCAGTCTGGTCTGCAATTTATCCTGTCTTAAAGTAGGTAATGAAAACAGACCATAGAGATGTAGTCTTAGGTTTTCTGTCTTCTCATTGTAACTAAACAGAGAGCCTCAGCTTACTAATTCAGGTAGGAAAATCCATCCTGTGCATATCTAAAGAGTGCTCCACACAGTGCTGATTTTGTAGACTCGGGGCATCACTAAGACTTAAAACAGACATGGATGAAGTTCTTAATAATGGCTGACATCAAAGGGAGTGCTAAGGCTGTGACTCTGATACTTTTTCCCCATGGCAGAAATAACAAAGTGTTTGTTATTTTAATGAGAAGCTGTATTCCCAAATTATGCAAATATGGGATAAATTCCAGAAGCATATAACTGCTGCTTCTTTTCTAATTAGTGTGTCCAGAGGTCTGCAGCAGGAGAGGGTGTACAAATCACTCCCATCACTTCATCTATTAACTTATCAGTGGTGTCTCTGGGTGGGCTGACCAGAGATTGACTCATCATCAAAACCGTTTTCTGATGACAGATCAATAAATCAAAACAAGCCATATAGATTATAATTCAGGTTGGAAAACAGACTATTGAGCTTTATGGTCATCTAATTAAACACAGCGGGACTACTATCATCTTAATTAAAAGAAGCTTTCTCATTGTAGTCAATTAAAAAAATGAATGATACCAGTAAAAAGGAGATTCTGCAACATGAATTATGGTACTTCTCTTGACTTGCCAGAAAAGATTTTGCTTCTGCAGCCCACAATACATGCATCTCAGCAAGGATCTGTGAGAGACTTAGCCTAGAAAAATTAAATCAGGTCAAACTTTCACTGGCAAACCCCAGCCCAATGTTTTGCTTCATTTCTGCTCCTCTACTCTGAATCAGAGCAAGAGCTACCCCCTCCGGTCTGAGAAATGTATTCGGGTGCAGTATTAAGGCAATGGCTATGAGTATTGCAGCCTAAACTGTAGCAGGGACAGCAAAGACTGTTCACAATTCATATCAAGCCCTTTATCTCAGCTGCTTGCTGTTAAAAAGGATGTAAGTGAAGCTACCCATCCTAATAAGGTACTGGGAAGATGGTTTAGCTGCAGTCAGGGCCACTGCTGGTAATGTGCTTTAAAAGGTAGGAGAGTCAGCCTGCCCTTGATCTGCTGCTTCTAAGCAGTAACTTGACTGCAGTGGTTTCAGCTAGCAAAGTTAATCTGGTGCACTCTGAAGGGGGCTTTGCACTGAAAATGAAACGGCTCACCTATAGAACAAAACCTGCAGCAAAAAGGGTAAAAGTTCTGCATGGGGCATGTGATGTGAGACTGGATTTTTGGAAGTGGTAGAATAGATTCAGGACCAGTGGTAGGCTGATTCCTGCAAAGGAAGTATGTTAACTTGAAAACTACTTGCTGAGTGGTAAATACATGGGTCTTAGTGTGAAAAGCATCTCAGAGCATTAAGAATACTAACCACTTCTCAGAATATGGATCAGATGCTTCAGACTCATTTCAAAGTGACTGGGTTGCAGGTTATTTTGACACCATTAGAGTAAACTTAAACCAATGTGGGCCAAGTTGAAAGCTGAGTCTGCACTTGAAGTGTGTAAAATGCACCTGCATAGTGTACTTGTGGTCTGAAATTTAAAAGCACACGCTTGACCCAGCATCAGATCATAATGCTCTGCAAAGCAGCCTGCTATATATAACCCAGCCAAAACATAGCTGAATTCACCTATTTACAGCCTGCATTCGACAATTTGCCTCTATAAGTTGCTGATGGTAATGTTGTCTTTGCTGGTTGTTTGAGGCTTTCAGACTGCAAGTGTGAATTGGATTGTTAGTAGACATTCATACAATCATTCCTTTCATAAATGTGAGATATAATGAGCCCACTGAAATGAAAGGGAAAGAGCAATATGAAAGTGGGAGTCTATAGAGAAGGTATTTATTTTTGTTTAATACAGTAAAAATGACCAACTTGCACTGGTTGGTTGAAGTGTGTGTCTAAGTCCTCTCTGAGTCTGTCTTTTCAACAGCTTATGCTCCCATTTGTGTGAAATTAGAACTGAATCAGACACATCTGGAGTTTTCTGTTATGTATCTGTGCTCATGCATAGCTGCTTGGTAGATGCCAGGCTATGTTCTACCCACTTCTGCAACTGTAAAAGCAGGCAGGCACTGATCTGCATCTGGAAATACAGCTCTTGATATGTGGCTTCTTCACAACTTGTTCAAGCCAGGCCGTGTTGCTCTTCCAGACTGTCTGAGGTTTGTGTCAGAAACAGGAATTGAGAAAAATCGCATTCCTGTAAGTGCTATTGAGATGAATTCTGAGGTTCAAACACTTCCAGAAAGCTCCATCTGTATTTGGGAAAATATTTTAGAGCCATGCCCAGAATATTAGACTTGATATATAGTAGAAGTAACCATCTACAGCAGCTCTGCTTTTGTGTGAGTGCTGAATGAATGTGGGTGTACATCAGGGTACTCACCAACATTATGGAAGAAGGCTCCAGCACTAAACAGCCACTTTGCCTCTACTACCCAAATGCACAGCTGCTGCCAGCAGATACCATGGTTGCAAAACTACTAAACAGGCACTGAGCATGTTAAAGCCCACATTTTAAAATATCTTGCTATGGGAAATCAGCACTTTTGTGGTATTGTAATGTCACTCTACTTCTCTTGAGTGCCTATTATTAATGACATGTAATCATTAACTTTATAAGTAATAGTTTTCTTAATAATAGGGGGAAAAAAGTATTCAAAATAGTTCATTTTGGCCAGATGACATTCCCACTTGACGTTTTTTTTTCTCATTTTTGAAGACATCAGTCATATTGAATAGCCTACTAGGGTGCTTTTCTTATCATCAGAATCTCATTGATGAATGCATCACAGAGGGCTCCACTGATGTCTCCATTTGTGATGTTGTCATAAACCTTTTCATGATACATGCTGCATTTCTATCAATATGTGCATTTTGATGCTCTTTTTTTGCTGAAAGATAAATACTAAAGAAAGTTGGAGAGAATTGGAGGCTTTTGCAAATGTATTTTATTTTCAAAGTCCGTAGAGTACCAGCTCAAAGCGAAATGTATGGCAGATGCCCTCGGTCTCAGAAAATCTCCTCTCTTCCCTGACAAAACAAGTAAATCCAGAGTTTTCCTCTGTTTTTCTGCAGAGATTTTATTATTAAACCATAAGTTTGTAAATGGAAGATCCTATCCACCTTGTATGAATTTTCACTCTGTGAACACTCACCAGGTAGCTGTTGCAGTATTGTGGCTGAAAATTGGTTGTGAACAAAAGTTCCTGAACGCAGTTACTCACAAAACCAGAACACTGATGGTTTTTAATTCTATAGGGGAAAAAAAAAAAAAGATTTTTATTTGTATGAACAAAACCCCCTGAAAAGTATCAACCAATAATCAAAGAACACATACAGAGGCAGTGGGAACTGGATCTATAAAAAAGGAATATCTAAACAGTGAAACTCTGTGACTTATCAAGAATCCCATTTTCAGCACTAGTGGGAACCTCAAATTATGATCTGCAGGTGTTCAGTCATTGGTGGGGATTTGAAAGGAAAGGTGAAAAGAACAAAAAAGGAACCCCTTTCCTCATTGCTATCTGTCAACAAAACACATTTCTGCTACTTAAAAAAAACCCTGTTATTAGACCAGTTTAATCAAAGCTGGAGCTGCCGCTGGTGTTCAATACCTGCAAACATTATGCTAAGCCTGGAAAGTTATGTTGATTTCCGGCGGTTTGCACCAGCTTTGTTTTGATTTCTTCTTCTTCAAAACACTTTTTTCCACTTCCATACAATAAGTTTGTAAGGCCAGGGAGAAGTGGAAGACCATCAGGGAGCTGGTTGGCTTTCCCACTGGAGTATGTGGCTGTAATCCTGCTGCTGCCATAGCTGTTAGAGACAGCAGTGTGCAGTGCCACTAGGGCAGGGTCTGTGTGACAACATCCCAAGCATGTGGTGTGGCAGCCCTGTTTTCTTATGTCCCAGACAGAAAGTATGGCCACCATGGTGCTGGCAGTAGTACTTCATACACTGCTGGAAAGATTTTAAAGAATGCAGAGGAGATGGGGGAAATATTTCACTCAATGTGAGTGAATGTGGAGCCTTTTTTTCTTTTTCTAGCTTTCTTCCTGTTCTCTCCTAGGATATAAGCCCAGGGCAGTGCATATGAGAAAAATGCAACATTTGAGCTCAAATCACCATTTGTTTGAGTTTGTCCTCATTGCAAAGCTTCTGTCTCATTTATGAGGATAGGGCTGATACTACCAGTTGCCTCATCAATGTCAAGAGTAACTTGTGAGTTTGTATCTGAGCAGACAGAATCACCTTTTTTTTCTCCCTCGATATTCACATCTCAGGAGGAGCTAGGAGTTGGAAACATCTTTCAACAAATACTTGAGGCTTGATATTTAGCAAATATGAGCAAGGTTTTCTGCATTCTATGACTTACCATACTCTTGTATTGCATTTGCAATGTAACAAGTAATTGGGTAATGTATTGTGTTGCTATTCGTATTTTAACTGCAGATCGTTTCCTGTTTTTTTCTCTCTTAAAAAAGTAAAAACTCACTCTTTACAGCCTTCTTGTCCTCAGGCAAAAAAAGACAATTAGTAAACCTTAACCTCTTAACATTGTAGCTCAGTGATGGTAATTATGAGAAATAAGAAAATATCCCAACACTTTCAAGGTAGAGCCTGTGGATAAAAGGAAAGGTCCAGAAATTAAAGGGCTGCTGTGCAGATGTTATTTAAAGAATAACACTGCATGGCTCTTGGGACTTCAGGCTGAAAGGACCAGTAGGGCTTTGCTACCTTTCAAGCACAATAGAACAGGAGGCAAATGTTAACCTGAAATGCATTAAGAACTGAGGAAAGTCTCTTTTCTCTCTCTGTTCTTTCAACTTCTGATTTTATTCTTGATTTTGAATGTAGAGTATTAAATAAGCCTATAACAGAGTTTGTCCTCGGTTTTTTTTTGGCTTAATGGTAAAGAGCTTTGTTCATCTAGCGGAATGTATCTGAGCAAATCTCTCTTCTAAAAATGAAAATGTGAAGCTGGTGTTGAGCAAAAGAGAGGGAAAGCAAGTTCAGTGGCTAAGGATCCATCTGTTCACTCCCTTGAGTGCCTAGCCTGATGGAATGGGTTGGAGCAAGGAAGGAAGGTCCCTGAGCACAGCTTTACCTGGGTTCCCCCTTAGTGCTGATGACCACTTGAAGAGCACTGATGATTCCACATCTCCCTTTCTAGGCAGAATAAAAAGCACAGTGACAAGAAATAACTGTTGGTTCACTTCTAGTGCCTGGCACCTTGTTTTTTTTGATAGCCAGGTTCAGGTGTAGCTGATGTCTTTGGGACAGTAATATGGTTCTATTCCCAGCTTCTTTAAAGATACTTTATCTTGCCATTAAAATGTAAAGGTGCTTACTTGCAACTTGCACTCAGAAATGTGGAGGCTTAAGCTCCTGGACTCTGAGCCTTAGGAGCCTTAAGGTGATAGCACAGAATCTTCAAACTCTTACGGAGAAAGACATGGTGTCATCTGGTTTTGTAATTGTGGAAATGGTAAAACCATATGTGGTCTATAATAGTATTTAAATGTTATAAAATCAGTCCACGGGACTAAGGAACAATGCACAAAACTGCCATCCAATCTTAACCCATATTACAGCTATTTCTGAGGAGGCATAGTCAGGAGACATTTTGTTTGTAAGGGATTTTAAGTGCTGAGTGAGAGATTTACATAACACTTGGTGCATAGGTAGCACAGCTGAGTATCCAAACTGGTTTGTTCACACCACTGACTTGATTTTGTCAGGCTGAAAGATAACTTGGCTTCCCCCAGATTCTACTGAGTTTCTAATACTGAGCTTTTACTAGACCGTGAAATAAATTCATATGAGATTGGCTTAAAAGCAGAAATGTCAGGGTTCTGAACTATGAACACACAGCAGAAAGTGATCTAGTGTTGGTAAGAAGTGGAAAAAGTGGCTTAATTTACTAACCTCTTCCTTTTGAATGGAGTCAATGTAAGCTCTGTGATGCTTAAAATGGCGTGAAAATAATCTGGTTTGTCATTAGCGACAATATCTCAGGCCTTGTTTTAACCAGACTGGGCTGGCTTGTGAGCAAGCTGGATTTACAGGGAGCAAGGACATGCTGCTTTTAATTTCAGACTTGCTGGCCTTTACATTTTTCCACAGAATTTAAGAGATCAACTTGCTGAAATCTGTTGAAAATTCATCAGTAAGGAGAACATTTTGACCCACTAAGAAGTTCTCAGTACTTGTAATTGTCCCCAAGTCCTTGGCAGGTTCCAGGAGGACAGAAATTTTCCTGTCACAACCACTGCCAAGCCCTCCCTGCTAATGTCCCTTTACACTGTTGAGTGCTTGCTGGCACCAGAAAGGATCTCATCAGCAGAGCAAAGTTAACATAGACCATTATGAGCCAGGGATATCCAAACCAAGGGATCTAGGGATGCCAAACCAGCTGTCCCAAGAGCCTACCAGCACAGTGTCAATATAAATCACTTTCTCCAGCTATGCTGTGTTCAGGTGTAGCAAAACTCTCTCCTTGCTGATTTTTCTTTGATATCCTCCAAACTGTCAACATCGCTTTTTGTTCATGATGAGTCATTGGGAGGTATTTTTGTTCTCTGACATTTACATTTTCTGTGACTGGTTCCTTCGTGTTCTGATCTTCCCTGCTCAGCAAGCACATCCAATCGTTTTCCCTCTACAACGAGTAAAGACAGTTTGCAAAATATCTACACAGTAGCTGCTATTAGAAGGCATGTTGGATGCCAAGGACTCAGCTCTGTTTAAATGCAACGTAAGGCAGCCATCTAAAACAGTTCAGCCTTACCATACAGTTGACTGAAGAGCTTATTTGGTGAAGCAGAGAGACAGTCTTGTACTGCAGTTTCTACAAGTGTTTATGTCAAGCTATAGAGTGCAGGGTATTTGCCACGTGTTCCAGTTGCTTTCTATTTGTGTCATACAGTTACACCAGGTTTGCAGCAATGCTAAATCTGATTGTGCATACATTGCCTATACATTGAGGCAAGAAAACTTTCTCAAGCCAGGTATCATTGTCAAATTGGCATCCTGACTCAAAAGTGCTTTTGGTGTGGATGAACACAGACTGTTGATGTATATGTTTGAGTTTCAAGGAGCAGCTCAGCTGATGGCTTGAGCAAACTTTGAAGTGCTTATAACTACTGCCTGAACTGCCTTTTGCTGGAGAGTGGGAGGGACGTTAGAAACCAAATGACATTCAAAAATCATCTATGCACTCAGGAAGATTCAGTGCTTCAGAGAGGGTTTCCAAGGCAAAAATATCTACTTGAATGGGGACTAGAAAACAGTTTTGTGTAGATGGGTGGATGACAAGCCCAGTTGGTAATTTCAACATTTATTGCTCTTCTTATCTTTCCAGAGGTTTGTGATGCAAATGAGTGAAAGATGTTTCGGTAGCCTGCTAGAGTTATTCTGAATTTACACTGGTGTTACAAAGAGATGAGCCTGGCCTGTGTCAGTGACAGAAGACTTGAATTCAGATGTTCCTAGCTCCAAAACAGCACCTAAAATTTGGATTTCAGTTCCAACAACGTGGAGTCAATCAACTAATAGAAACAGAATTTTTATGTTAGCACTGGCTTCTCTGAAAAAAAAAGTTTCACAATAAATAGGGGATTTTGTCCATTATATAAGTCATCTGAAGTTCCTGGATTTTTCAGGTTTGTTTTTATGTCCTTAAAGATGATTTATTGTAAGGCTTCTTTTTCTCCTGTTTTCTCTTATTTTCTCCACTATCCTCAGATATTTCCTTTCCAGTCCTTGATGGATCCTGGAAATATAGAGGAGACACTACAGAAATGCAAATAATTGGAGAAGTATTATGGTTGGTAAAAGAGGACAGATATATTGTGAGTCTCTGGGAATATTATTTGCATTTTGTTCTTTGCAAGGAAGGCAATCTTTTTTGTGTGACACTTCTATATAAACTTAGCATAGAAGAATTGTCCTCTCCATTTCTTAGCTAGTTTTCCAACGAATTTAATCTCTATTCTTCAGCTAGCCAAGAGAGATTTCTTCCTAAAAAATATTGATGTCTGAAAAAGTATTGGTTTCATTAGTTTTTTTAATGGAATTACACACCTTTTGTGCATTTAAAATCAAGCTGCAAATTAGGCAGAAAGAACATTCAGCATCTGTACAGGTGTCTCAATTCTGCTAAAGCTTTTGGATCTTTAAAATGTACTTCTACATTCATTGGTCCTGATGCTTCACTGTAATTTGGGAAAAAATATTATCATAAATCTCTGGTACAGGCTTGTACTTTTGCAATATGGCTCCTATTTTCAAGCAGTAATTCCGCAGTTTGACTATAAGGTTCTTCTTCATTCCGTTCTATCTAAACAGCTTTTATATCTGCACTGCAGATATCATAGAAGTGACCATTAGTTTGAAGCCAGAATGTAGATCAGCCAGTAGTCTTATTCTTTCAAGAACTCGAATCTTTTTTAAGAAGTTCCTTTTGGCTTTCAGTCTTCCTTGTTTATAGCCTCAACCTATGATTCCTAAAGATTTTAGCAAGCAGTCTTGCCTTTCACCAAGCACTGGTTCACAATCTTTGATTTCTGCAGTGGTAAAAACATTATTTCCTTGTCCTTGAAGAAGGTCATTATAATCTTTTGCTAGAAGAAATCACTTAGACTAGACACCATAAAAATATTGATGTAGGAAACATCTATGATCCATCATACTTACAGAACCTTTTAGCTCTACTGACCAACAACTTAACAACATTATATCATGACACAACTGATCTTTCACTATTGCAGTATCCAAACTCCTTATATACAGGAGCCACACATTTGTTGGTCCTTCCTAACATGAAACGGGAGTTCATTTACCAGTATTTCATGTGAATTGTTGATTTCACAACTCACAGCAGAAGCAGGGAATTTAGATTATGATCTCCAGTGAGTTTAATCCATACATACACCCTACTTTCTTTTTTTCTTTTTCTTTTTTTTTCCCCAGAAGTGTACATTGCTAATTTATTTGATCAGAGGGCATTTTGAGGAGAGT
Source organism: Urocolius indicus (assembly GCA_013401255.1). Lineage (NCBI taxonomy): Eukaryota > Metazoa > Chordata > Aves > Coliiformes > Coliidae > Urocolius > Urocolius indicus. The sequence goes on along the minus strand of WBNH01002481.1, from coordinate 31,355 downwards.
GTTTTCAACATGTAACCAAAGAATGGCCTTTTCCCTTCCTTTTAAGATTTAAAGTGCATAATTAAATGAAGTGGGATATCTCACTGTGTTTACTCATTGACCTGTGTGATAAGTGATTATTTGAAATGTACATTCCAATAAAAATAGTATAAATCCAATGTTGTGGGTTTTTTTTTCTCAGACCCTGGACACAGTGATGGCATATCATAGAATGATAGAATGGTAGGGGTGGTTGGAAGGGACCTCTAGAGATCATCTAGTCCAACCCTCCTGCAGAAGCAGGTCCACCTAGATCAAGTCAAATAGGAATGTGTCCAGGCAAGTCTTGAAGACTTCCAAGGAAGAAGACTCCTTCAACATTCAACATTCTTCAATATTCAACATTCTTTACATCAGTCCATCACAGCACATTGACAACTCGTCTGAGATGACTAAATGAACGACCTTTCAAACTATTTACATAATCGTGGTCCTTAGGGCCAGATTGTATAGAGTAGATGGAATCTGATCTGATGCCAGTGAAGAACAGCAGTAGATACAGAGAAATCCATGAACTCTGACTGGGGTTTTGGCAGCAGAGTGTGACTGCTGACAAAATCTTGTCTCAATAGCATTGAAAGTAATTATATCATGCTCTGTACTGGACCACAATCTAGGTGAGTTGACCTCATCTGCAATTACAGCAGAAAGCTTTCAGTAACTTCCCATCCAAATAATGTAACTGAATATTATTTACTTTAAATAAAATCAAGCCATTAATTTCCATGATAAATGGAGATTCAAGATACCAGGAATGTCAGAATATTTCAAATCAAAATGTCTAAGGAAAAATAAAGCTCTTGGTTTTCTGGAAAAAGGAGGAGACAAGCTCTTGGATGTAACTGATTACAATTTATTAGTATTCTTAATGTTTTTGCAATGTTATTTTCTAATAATGAAGGCTGTATTAGACTGTCTTTGTTTGTCTTAATAAATTTCATTTCTTACACATTTATACAAATTTCAACCTTGGTGATGAAAGCACTGTATTTGTGATAACATAACACTATTCTTTTAATAAAGTACCTTTGATGTGCCAATTAAGCTACATTCAGAATTTAATCCATTAGCCTGTTCCCTTTTACTCCCTCTATTTAGGACTCCGTACTGTTTTATTTCTAAAGACTTTTGGGATGCTAAAGCAATGCAAAAAGTTTAGGTGACATATTTAAGAAGAAAATCCTCCCCTCTGCACTGAAAAAGCTATAAAATCCCTAAATTTAAATGTGAAAAGAGGCACTTGAGCTACTGAGAGCGACAGAGCCTTGACATATGAAGCAAAAAAGATTTCTTAATTTGGTAAGGGATTGAAAGATTACACTTGAGTCATGTAGCCAGTGAGGGAGTCCCTTTTACACTCAAAAAGTGACAAAAAATGTAGCTTATACACCCCTGCCTTTGAAAGAAAGGTCTCTTTAGAGCTACCCCACAGCTATAGGTTTTGCCCCTTTAATCTGATGATTATTCACTGATTTTTATTTTTTTTTCTCAGCTTTTGTGATAAGTGAAAAGCTCTGAGAGGAATTAAAGCAATATAATTTTCAGAAACCGGGGGATGGTCTTTAAAATAGTATTAGAAATAAGGAGGAGTTATCTTCCAGTATTTTAAAATACCATGAACAAATCAAAATCTTCATCCCTGCACAAATTACTGTGATGTGTGTTCTTACAAATAAGGAAACTATTGTACAGTCCTCAAATATTTATTCAAAATGTATTTGGTAATATTATGTTCTTCAGTAACAGATGAAAGTCTAACTGTAACTTGTTATTGACTTGCACTTCCCCTGCTGAACAGGGTGCTGGGTAGGTCAGGGAAGCATGCTATGAAAAGCTCAAAGTAGATGTGAAAGCTTTGCAACATTCACCCATGCTCCCTTCCTTGTAACATAAAGCAGTTTCACGTGGAGTCTTGCCCAGCTTTTTCTCACTCTGAAATGGATATCTGATAGAGAAGTCACAGTGGCAAATCCTAGTGAAAGAGAAAGTATTAAGTGAAATCATCTACATCGTATTACAGGTCTATGACTCACTACTGGGATTGAAAGAGATTTTTGCAAATGAGGAGAGAAAAAACTTGGAACAGAAAATTGTCCCTTGGTGACTGTACCATTGCAAGATTATTTAAATGTAATGTAATAACATTAATTAATAATATAAATAAGCATTGATTAATGTTTGAAAACCTCTACTTGGCATGCAATTAACACAAATTACACAAGCAATTATATGGGGAGTCAAATTATTTAGCAATTTTAAAGCTATTTACCCTCATGCTAGGCTTCTCTCTGAATGATTAAGCCAAATTATTGTAGGCTGCTTCATTTATATTAACTTAATATTTGCTTGTCAATATCATAACAATTACAGCCAGGGTACCCTAAGATGCTAAGATGCCATTCTCCACAACTCTATATTTCGGGAGCTTAGATGCAGCCTGCATACAGCTGTGATGATAGTCACATCAGCACTGAGTTCTAGAATAAGACTTCGTTTACCATCTGAGTTATTGGAGTTATTATGACACATATTTTTACTGGTTTTTTTTTCTGTCTCTTCTGTTATTCTTTCTTGCTCAGGCCTTCAGTCCCAGTCTGCACATTGCTTAACTGTGTGTGCTGAGAGCAGCACACTGAAATTGGTAGGATGCTTGTATGTTTAGACCTTCACCTCCAGCTGAAGTGATATAAATCAAAGTCACAGAATGTGAAATTAAGCATGAGCAGATACCTCTGCCAACAAAAACTACAACATCTGTAAATTCACAGCCTTTCACTCTGCCTGTATACAGTCTGTATATGATGAGACATCAGTCCTTATTGGAACCAAGACTTTCTGGTTTGGGAGATTCTAACCAGCTCTGTAAGTGGGCAAGATAAGCCCCACAGTGCCACATACACTAATTCCTGAAATACATACACATACACTAAGCCCTGAAATGGATCTGACTCTGCCTCAGTCCTGTACTTTGACCGGACACTTCAATATCGCAGATTCCAAAACCATAACCTTTGATGAGCTTTTTCTCACCAGAGTCCAGTGCTTGGACAAGAGCTACATTACACCTGAGTACCTGTCAGACATATTCTGATGTCCCTAAGAGTTAGCGGACCTCACGGCTTCAGCTCAGGACGACCTTTATGTGTGCTTACCCCATCTTTGCTCAAGACCGCAGTTGAGCAGGTACTTCAGTAATTTCTAGGTAAGGTTTGATTTAGAGGCCTTTAGGAATATTTAATCTTTAATATTAAAGGCAACAAAGGGAAAAAATAGATAAAATGGAGCTGGTTGATTATAGATTTTTTTCATCACACTCTATGAAATTCTTTTGTTACTCAGTGATCTGCACACAACTTCTAACACAAGTTAAAGCTTCAGGCAAACATAATTAAAGGAATTATCTTGTACCACACAAAAAGTTCAAGTTGACACTGAAATTTTGAGTCAATTTATCTGTATGCTTTTTTCCAAATATTTTTAACAGGAATCACTGAAGGAACATCAATCCCTGTCTCCTTTTGAGAAAAAGTGAAAAAAACATCTGTTAAAGATGGGGAAACTATGCTTGGGATCTTGTTTCAGAATGAGGGGGTTTCAAGCTGCTCTGTAGAACTTATGCTCTGTTCTGTTGATTTGGGAAGACTTTGGGTATTCTCAAAGGTTTCACAAAAGATGATCAGGAAGAGTATGTATGGATTTTACATAGCAATCTATGCCTGAGATGTTTCTAAGAAGAGCTATGCCTCCAAGGGAAAGTGTCTGAAGTTTTACAGTCTCCAAAGTGGCTGAAGACCACTGGAGTTAGATGATCTTTTCCAGCCTACTCTTCCCATGACTCCAACTCAATTCTGTGTTGATTTTTTTTCAGTGAAAGCTACTTCTGCAACATTTATCTGGAGAGCTTGCTTTCAGAGATATCATTAACACAGGTTCTTCTTAGCTTTTAAATCACCCATAAAACTTATCAGCTTCCTCGTAAGAAATGTGAAATGGTTTTGCTACAGAAGAAAACTTTGTCATATTTTCATTATGGTAAAGATGTAAAGCCTGTTTCAGCTTCTCTGAGGGTTGCTCTGTTAAATTCTCACGTCCAAACACCTTAACTCTGTTATAAAATATTTATCCATCAATGCTTTTCTTTATAAATTTGCTGTCAGGTCACCTCCCTCCTGAATACAATACACCAATCATTACACAAGATGGTTGTGGGAATATTTTACTAAGCAAATCTTCCTGCTGATTTTGCTGCCTTCATCCTTCTCCCCTTGAATTACACAGCAAAATCCTAGGATCACAGAATAGTAAGGATTGGCAGCGACCTTTAGAGATTATCTAGTCCAACCCTCATGACAAAGCAGATTCACCTGGATCAGGTCACTCAGGTGGGTCAGGTGGCATCCAGGTGGGTTTTGAAAACCTGCAGAGAAGGAGGCTCCACACCCTCCCTGGGCACTTGTTCAATGACAATGTGACAAGCTGCATAAAGAACTGCCCACTGGTCATCTGGCATCAGCTTCACAGTTTTTAAATAACACTTAGCTCACAGAAAACATTTATGATCTGCAACATTTCATGTACTTTTCCCCAAGATATGTTTCACTGCTGCAGTTTTACAGGTGGGAAACCTGGCTCACAGAGTGGAATATCACAGATGAGCCAGGGAACAGCACCAGAGAAAAAAATCCAGCTTTTGCTTTTCCAGACCCATGGCTAGGCTTGGAAGTAAAATGTAGTGTAAAACTGGTGGGCCTGTATCTTACCACTACAAAGAGCACACAAAACCAACCAAGGAAAGCTCATGAGAAACAGTATTTTAGATTTATTAGTAATGTGCAATGTAAACCAATTTCTGACCATTTTTCTTTAGTTCAAACCTTTGAGTCAGCCCAGATCCAGTTTTAGGCATCTAAAGGCTTAATTTTCAGGAAGCCTGTGTTCATCTTTTGGCCATTTTGTAAGTCATTGAATGTTATTTGTCTGCCTTTTTGTTTTGCAGTCCAAACATTTTTGTTTATTTATTTTGTAGTTCAGACACTGTATTTGCAGCACTCCCTGACAAAAATTATTAAATACATACTTGAACTGCAAAGCTAAGTGAAAGAAGTCTCAGCTACAATCCCACTCCACAGCAGTGAAAAAAAACCCCATGAACTACTCTTAGCCAAAGCTTCTTTCCATACCTAGATGTCAGCACTGTCAAAGCCAGTTTCTCACTACTCTGGAGGCCAATGAGCAGAACTCATCTGCTCTCCACATTGGTTCAACCTGTGCTGCTCACGAAAGTGAGAACTCTTTGATAGGTAATCAAGGACATCTTTAAAGCAAAGTCAAGCAAAGCTGTAGTTCTTCAGTAAAGTGCAGGCTGGTACCATCTGTAACCCCTTACCCATCCTCATCTCTATTCTTGCACTATTTAAAGGCAAAACACTCTAAAATATTGAAAACAGTTTTGTACGTCTTGTTGACTGCATTTGTTTCAGATACAAACTGAAGCTAAGTAAAGACTTGGATGAACAGCACAAATGCAGCTAAATTTAGGTCTCGGCATGTTAATGTTTCTATTTGTTGCACAGCCCTAAGGAATTCTTCAGATAGCTTTTATGGCATTTCTGTTGCCAAGGAAACGCCTTGTCATGTGTGTGCCTGTACAGAAACCCTGCACAACCTCCATCTCCACTTGCAAACCTAGAAATTCATGTTGTGTTAAACAAGGCAAAGACACAGCAAAGAAATATCCTTCTGTGTATGTAGGTAAAGTGAGGAATTGTGCTTATAGCATCTCACCTGTGACTCCCATCTGTCCCTCCAGACTTACCTTCTTTAGGTGCTTTGGGTTGATTGTGCTCCTTGCTCGTAGAAATGGGACAGTATATAGATCATAGATCTGCTGAGTAAGAACTTTAAACCTCTTGTGCTCACTGTTCTGTGGCAGTACAATCAGTGCCCCTCTTTCAATTATTGTTTGCTTGATAGGCTCATTCACAGGGAGAGAGTTAAAAAACCATAAACTAGTCAGGAATGAGTGAGTTATTTTTTCCCCTCCCTACAGGGTTTGCTATGTTATAAAGTCACAATTCTGTGAAGTGACAGTCATGGGAAGTGACAACTATTTGAAAGATTGAAGCATCTGTCTTACTTGGTCTGTGCCCCCTCGCGCCAGGAAAGAACTGACATGACATGATCAGAACAGAAGTTTGGACTAAATCTTTCACAGTCTGTTAGGTCAGGCAGAGATGGCTGTTGGAGGATTTTCTTTAGTAGGATACCATACAGGCAGTACTGGGAACAGGGACAGGGCAGCAAAGGAGAGAGGAGAAGAAGGAAAAAAACATTTGCATTTTTAAAAGCTTTTCCTCGCAGTGGTTTGTGAGGAAATGTAGGTCAGCTGTAGGATACTTTTCCCACAGGGCTAATAGGAAAAGATTTTTCTGGTGTTGCCTTCCCCTGTCCTGGTTTAGAATCTGTGTAGTTTTTTTCTAAAAAGACATCTAGCTGCAAGCTGTGAGTGAAAGGCTTAAAGCTAGCTATATTTGGGCAAACTAGTGACTGTCTACAATAGAGTTCAGCTAGCTCATTATTTCCTTCTGTGTTTAGGCTTTGCACCCTCAGTTTTTCATCCTTTCTTCACTCTCAAGCTCAGTCTTTCACACAATCACAGATCATGCACACTCAGACTCCCATAGAAGTCTGTGAATCGTGGAGATTTTTGCTGACCTTTAAAATGTCAGGTTTTAGGTTTGTCATGTTCCTTGTTTGTTAGTGCTGTTCATAGCAAGTCTTGTAAGTTTGCACTAATTCCAGTGAGAGCTTTCTTTTAGGGATATGATATCACTATGCTTATGTCTCCAAAGGAATGGTTGTTGAACAGCAGCTGAAGTTTTGGCCTCTTGAAAATTTATTAGAGAGCATGAGACTTGTTTCCCAAAAAGAAGCCAGTAATGATGTACAAAAGGAGTACTCATGATGACATATCTTTTATAAGAACTGAAATAATTTGTGTTTGGCTCAAGATTTCACCTTCAAATTCTTTTTTCCACATGCAATACCCAATTCTGTCTCCCTGTGCATATTAAAAGAATATAAATATAGGTGAAATTTAGAAGATGTAGCAATGGGATAGTTGTCTTTTTCCAGACAAGTAAATTCTGCCCTCTACCTTTATGTGCCAGTTTTGCTATCCACTTTGAAACGTTGACTGCCTCCTCTGAAATTAAATTCCTGTGGCTGTGGCAAAGCTGAGAGTAAGAGAAGATGTTTCTTGGGTCTAGAATGCCACAGTGCTGTGTGTCTTGGAAATTACCTTCCTCTTGCACGGTATGTCTACCTTCTCTAGCCTGTTTGAGATTGTCAGTTTAGATCAGTGCTTTACTTTGCAGTGGGATCAAATATAAATAGACATGGATTTAAATCACCTTTGAGTTCCTTGAAACCCAGGGCACTTCAAGGGTCAGTTTGGTTCATGGCGTAGTTTCCAGAGAACTTAGGTATAACTCAGGCTACTGTACATATTGTGTCACGATGATATTTACCTCATGACATGTCTGTGGTCACAAACACCACAACAGTCTTCTCTTCAGGAAAAGTAAGGGAAGAGAATCAATCACTGTGCCTCAAGGATCTTCAGGACACCATATCTGTCTATTTGTAGTCACTAGTTCTAGTTCTGTTACTAGTTCTTAGCACCAGGAAATAAAAGCAGACACCTGGTGCTGAGAGATCAAGTGATACACAATTAGTTCAGTTTCCACTGGAATCTTACATCAATGTCTCTGAATGCAAGTTTGTCCTAGAGGAAGGCATTTAGGTGGCTAACTGGTTTGTGCCTGAAGCCAAAATACCAAGATTTTTTCCCATGCCACATGCACCAGGGCAAACTTGAAATGTCTGCCTGGTGTAGATATTATGGAGTCTCATCACGTGGCACTCCAGCCACCTAAAATAATTGTCATGGGTATAGGAAAGCACGGTAAAGCATACTGCTTGCCTGATTTTATCTTTATGTCTCATGCCAGTGTGTATATTCATCACATCTGTGTTTAAAGGCAGATACAGTTTTTACAATATAGGCACAAAGACCAATGCAAGATGATTTAGGCAATTGGAAATTTGCAAAATCATTAATTTAAATGTCCATAAACTTCAATAAAAGGTTGCTTTATTTGCTGACAAGACCTTTGTGCTTCATCTTTGTAAGGGAGAATAGTTGAACAGGTGTCTGCTGCTGAAGGTAGTGATAATCACACTTTCTAAGAGGATAAGCCTTCATTCATTTATATATTGTTTCTTCCTTCAGTTACCTTAAAGTGAAAAAATGAGTACTCCTTACAAGTGTCAAAAGGCAGAAAATTTTACCACTTATTCATTTTGCTTCTCTTTTGCTTTACAAAAACATCCTCCACAGCTGAAGAAAAGCTGAAAAAAAAAGTAACCTTGAAGTATCAGAAAGTTTCATAATGTTACTTGAGAAGCACCCAACAACCAATGTGCAGTGTAGGAGTGAAAATAAGAAGGGATTGTGATGAAACAGAGCAAAAATCAAGAATATAACAAGAACTAATGTATATGATGCCACCCATTACAGACTTTTCATGCTTTGCACCTAAACCCCATGTAGAATTGCACTAGGTTTATATAAGGAGACAGACTTTTTTTGCAAGGAAGGTCACAGAGTGTTTGGAACTTCTGATAATGCTGCATAGTTGCAAAAAAAGTTGCTGATGACTTTCTCATGTGGAATTGAATAGGAAAAGGTTTAACAGTCCAGGAGCACTGGATCTGTGATTTATCAATGTACAGTGCTCAGCCAGCTCAGGAGAGAACAAAGGATTCAGCTGTGGGTGAATTTCAGCTTCTCTTACAGGAGTGGATAGGGGGAGAACAATATTTTTTATATCTCAAAAAACTCTAGAAATTCAAGTTTTGTGTTACCTATGTTCCCAGCATCTTTTTCATGCCACCACAAATGAGGCAGCAGTATGCAACTGAACCTCAGCAGAAGGTCTTTATGCTAGGACAAAGAAGTCTACTGGATCAAAGTACATTAAAATGCTTTCCTTCCACCCAGGCTTACAATGAAAATTAAGTTTTTAAAATGTCCTGTAAGAAGCATAATTCCTAAGGAATGTGAGCCCTATATTAGAAAGCATTATTTGAGCAAAGAGTGGTCTGAAAGCTATTCATATGGAGAAGCCAAGATAAACAGGGACCTGACCTAGGGAGTTATGCTGCTTGATACTACAATAATAAAGGTTAATTTTGCACTTAATGATCTATACTATTACTGACTAAATTAATTTCAAACTTTTATACTGGTCCTGAAAATGCCACATGGGCTTGTTCAAGCCTATGCACCTCTTTGATCTCTCTTAAATCCACATTTTCTACCATCTCCAAATTCCTCTATACATTGTTACACAGTTTTACTGCACCATCATCATGGGTTCTCCACAGGAGCACTTGTATTTACTTCATAATTGCTATCTTCTTCCAAAAAGTAGAAAAAAAAACACTTATGAAAATGTAGGAGACATACACAGATGCTCTCCATCTGTCCTCTTATCTATCAAGCATTTTGACAACATTTGAGTGTGACCCACCAAGAAAGGAATTAGCTGGAAACTATTCAATGTTTAGGACAGTGAGTTGAACATCTGTGCAGCTCGACTCTTTCCCTTTCCTAGGATTTAAATGCATTATCCAACATTAACTGAGGGGTAGAGGACTTGTACCCTTTAGGGATTCTCAGCCTAGAAGCTTTGTTTTTTCTTCCAAATATACTTCTGTCTCTATTCTCAAATATATCTTGGAGGAAGGCACACTGGAGAACCTCAGTAGTTCAACTTCTTGCATATAGCCAAAAGGATCCAACTTCTTATCTGTCCATCTAGGAAACCTCCAACTACTATCTGCAGACCTTTCTCTTGTTCCAATTCATAGAAGATTTTTGGATGCTTGGGGGAAAGTCTGACCTGTGCAGGGGCCCAAGTTTGATCCAACAACAGGATCATTGATAAGGCAATGGGGATTAGAGGTTTCCATTTCTGCTCCAAGAACACCTTACCTATTTTCTCTGAATGTACAGAACAAGGGGCATTTGAACCACCAGTTTTCACTAATATGTATCAAAACACCTGAATGCTATCTGCTTCTTCTTAGAGTCTGAAAAATCTTACAGTCAAGAAGAGAAGATACGAAAAATAAATGTATATTTAAGAGAGATTTTTTTTCAAATGCACTTTCATGGTGTTAATACTGCAACCATTACCCAAGGGAAATGTGCCATTACATTAATTAATTACTGGCCAGTACATTAATTGACAAAGATATTGCAAGATCTGTGTTATTAACTTCAGCAACGGCAGCAAAGCTGCTTCCCAAAATGAAAGCCTCGACTTCTTCTAGTGTTTTTATTGTTTTCCACAGGACGTTCCAGAGAGTGTAAGTAGGATATGAGAACTGAAGAAGCACTTCTCTAACTAGATTTTCTTAGTTTATTTTTTTTACAGTGGGAAGGCAGAATATCTTTTACACATAACTGTCTAAGATTGATAGCATAAATTACATCTCACAAAAATACAGACAGAGGAAACAAAGTTAAATTGATAAAGATGTTTAATTTGAAGCCAAACCATGTTGTGGACAGGATCTTCCCTCTAAAGGAACAGACAGAATACTATGTCAGTAGATTTAGAGCTGGAAAAATCTTTTCTGAGAATGAGAGTTATTCAGGTGTGCATCTTTTGCACGTGGTCTTGTGTGTAGCTTTGTAGGTAAGTCAAACTAGACATTTCTTTTTTATACAGCTATTCAACTATGAAGACATCAATTATTACAAAGACATAGCAGGCAGCTCTTAACCTGCTTTCCAATCCCCTTCTTTCAGCCACGACTGCATTGAAAGGTGAAACTTCACAGTACCACTGCAAAGAATATTGTAGGTTGTCTTCAGTAATAGCATAATAGGGTAACATCACATAAGTAAGTGGCAATAATTATACATTTCCTTTTTTTTTTTTTTTGTCTTTCAAAGGTCATAGTTAAAGTCATGGAAAGAAAGTTTTCTCAGTTTCACAAAGAGAGAAGAATCTTTTCTGGGTCTTGAGACAACAGTCATTCTCTATCTCTCTCAATATGTGACTCTGTTTTCTTTATGTGTCTACATACACAGTTTCACTAGAAAGGCAAAATCATCTGATTTTCAAGAAGAGCTAGCTGTGATGTGGGACAGTGAAATACTGAAGAACTACAAGCAGCAATCCTGGCGAGTACATGGATGGATTTTCCTTTTAATATAGGAAAACACAAGGAAATTATTTAGGATTGCAGAAGCAATGGCAAAATAGATACTGTGACACAGAAATCATGCAGTACTTTACACCTGCACGTCTTTTTGTGAAACACAGGTAATAAAAATCAGAGACAGAACAAAACTGCTGCTCGTTTTCCTGAAAAACAGACCACAAACTGCAGCAGCTCAAGACCTACTTTGTGAGCTGTTTGTAGTAGAAGGATAAGGAGGCCGATTCAATTTCTGGCCTTTCCTCACTGCTGCTTTGAATTTCCACTGCAGTCACCTTCTTCTCTCCATTCACCTTTTAAGGAATTTTGAGTTTCTGTCATTGACCTTTAACTTGCAAGCAGGATGTATGAACAACCCTGAATGTGTTTCACTGTGTTACGAACAAGGTAGTATGATCTAGAAAAGATCATGCTAAGTAAAAACTAATTTTAATTAATAAAAAAAAAGGAAACTTAATGTTCAGTATCTACTATACTCAATATGCTGACAGAAATGTATGCATACACACACAAATACCTGATACTGTACTCTACTATTCTTTGTATGCTATTAATGTGACATGTAGCAATTTACAATTTAGCACAGTTTTTTTAAATAAGATTCCTGTTAAATAAACTGTTAAAGAAAATGTGAAGATATGATATGAGGTTTCAAAATTTTCTGACACAGGAGATATCAAAATGACATTTCAAAATCTCGTTTCTATTGTGAGTTGCTGTTAAAACCTATGATTTCAACAAAACAAATTCTATGAAGAAAAGGTTTTTTGGGTTATTTCAAAGGTACATTTTGAGAAGGCTTATTTTTTTCAAGCTTCTCTAGGAGTACTACTGTTACAGTTTTTAATACAAGTAATATATCTGAATTCTGCTTTACCTCAGGCTGAAATCTTGTTTGTACAGAAGTCATAAGCGTGTAGATTTAATGATAGCAACAATATACTAAAGGTAAGAGAAAAATACATTGCATGTGTCAAAGGAGGCCCAAAGTTTTTGTTTGCATTGAGAGTTTTTGTTCAGGCTTTTGTAAAATATTTGCAGGATTTTCTTCTGTACATTGCCTATCCCCAAAAGGTACAAATTTTAAACAAATCAATATGAAGTGTTTGAAATTGGGATTTTTGGTCGTATCTTTAGATAAAGATGAAAAAAATTCAACAATGCCTTTGCTTGTTGTTTTTTGTATTAGCAGTTAGGCTACTAGCCAAATGTTTGTATCTATATGGAAGAATAACTTTTGTTCCATAGAGATATGAGGCATGGACTTGACAGTTTTAGATACTCATATTGGCACAATCTCAGGAGTAGAAACTTAACTCATCATCCAGACAGCCTCTTCTAAGATAATTATAATTACAAAAATAATAATAGGCTTCCATAAAATATCATTAGTGTTTTGTGTATAATACTGTAGCCATTCTTTTTTTCACATCACAAATACAAATCTAGATGAAATGTATTTGTTTATTAGCATTTTGACATGAATTAACTCTAAGGTCAGAGAGGTTTGACAGCAAATGAGATTTAAATTGCTACCAGGAGCAGTCAAAGAAGCTAAACTCAAACAGTTCTCAAGGTCAGCACTAACAAACTCTGGGCAATCCTTGTGAAATTAAAGAGAGCAAGAAAATGAAGTTCTCCCTCAGAGGAATGTTTGAAGCCTTTGGCTAGTTTCAGAGGTGACGTTCTGTCTTATAAGTGCAGTGATATTGAGTTATCGAACTATTGATGTCAAATTTTTCCTCCTATTCATTCTACCAACAGTCACCAAGTTCATGTATTTGTGGTAGGCTTTGATGCAGGTGAAAGCTTGCAATAATCTTCACACGGTTTCAGTGGACATACTACTGTTGATGCAAACTTAGTACCTAAAGCATTGATCATAATTATACTATGTCAGTAGATCAAATGGCTTAACACTTTGGTCTCTTGATTAAATTTTCCACCAAAATGTTATGAAATCAGGACAATTTAGAAGACTAGTGTAAAGATTATTCTGTATAGCATAAAGAGGGAGGGGATTGTGGTTTTTCCTGCTTCAGTGCTTGATGTACCTTAAATGTACCAATGATCTTTCAGCTTAGATTTTGTTCAGACGTGTACAGACAGCCATTATCTACAACAATGACTGCAGTTTCATAGTCACCAAATCTTAATTGAAGATCTCTTGCCACTTTTCCATGGGGCATTATTTTTTCCTTCCCTTACAGATAGAAGTGGAGTGCAAGAAAAATGTCTGTTGTATCCCCCTTCCCAGCTCTGTTTGGATGAAAGCTGCAGTCCTAGCATAACCATCTTCATTCAGAACATTCCTCTGCATGGCATAGTAGCAGCACACTGACAGGACACAATGAATACTCACCAGGTAGAAAACAGCATTTTTTTTGTCCAGCATGTCCACATAAGTCTTTTAAGTTTCTGCTGTGTTAAACCTCTTAAGAGGATAGATGCTACTGTCATCTGTCACATAGCCAGAGACCAGCTCTGATGATTATGCTCTGACAAGCATCATCATTTGCTATCATTTGCTCATTTGCTATCGTTTGCTCATTTGCTATCATTGTATAAGAGGTGACAGTGGCCAGAGGATACCAAAAAAGAGAAAAGTACTCTTCAACATATTTTTTAGCATACATCTCTATGAAATTAGGTCTTTACCTAGAAATATGCAGAACAAGTTATGGATATTGAAGCTCTCAAACTTCTGAATGAAGTTTTTATTTTCTTAGGAATTTGGGAGTGTTAAGTGGTTTGTTTACATATGGATATGTGAGGATAGAAGACTTATGGGGATATGGCCTTGGGTGGCTCTAGTTCTGCAGTCTTGTATGGTTTAAAATCTGGTATTCTTATGGAACATGGATTTTTTAATTAATATTATTATGTATTTCAGGGTCAGGCAATGACTGCAAGATGAGAATGAAGTGGGTAGTCAAATTCCTGCGCTTCTATGAATGCTGTGACTGTTTATCTTTTAAAAGAGGCAGTTTCATGCCTCTGCTGACTGACAAATACATGCCGTGTTTCCCTTTTCTGATTCATTCTTTCTTATTTTATAGCTTTCTCTTATCTAAAGACTGAAATAAATTAAAAGTAAGTATGCTCTGCTCTACTCTGCTACATGTAGTGCTTTATGTTCATCTGCTCTACCCAAACAGCTGCAGCATTTCAGAAGAAAACTCAATGAATTCATCCTAGAGGAATGAAAGAAACAGACAGCAGTTAAGTGCTTATTGCCCATCACTGCAAATAATGCAATGCAGCTTGAATTCATCAGAGATTACTTGGAAAAATGTTTTGTATGTGGTGTACCTTAACTCAGCATTTGCTCTTGAACACCAGGTTAACTGTGTCTATTGGAATTTACAGCATGTAATAGAAACCACCACTAGACCTGTGTACCGCATAAATCTTACTTGCCCAGCAATTCTTTTTACCTATTGGCCCATATTAAAATTCTCAGTCAGATGCTGCTTGTTTCTCACAAGCAAGCCATTTTCTTGTTAGTAGTTTTATCTTACCTTACTCCTCAGATGTCCTTTCATCCAGCATCATGAGGATTAGCTTCAGTAGATGCTGGAGCCATCTTAACTCTGGTTTTACACAAGTTTTTGTTTCTAGCAAGAGTATCATCTGATTCAGAGGCTGGATCCCTTCCTGGCTTTACTAGTAGCTGTAGTGGCAACTATGTTGTTGCTGCAGTTATCTCTGAGTGGCTGCAGTGTTACCTGCCTGGCATGGTTTAAACAAGGTTGCATGGGATTGCACATTAATTATACCTTAAATAAAACTGTTTGGCTCTGGATGTGTACAGGGAACATTGGGGAAACCACTGGGTTAAGCAGATGAACACAGAGTATGAACAGGCTGCTTTTTTTTTCCTGCCCACTCTTTTGACCCCAGTAGCCTGAGATTTTCCTTTGTCCATGATCTCAATAACTCTGGAAGACAATTGTCTCCTTCAAGTCTACTGCTTTCTCTATGGAAAGCCATTCAGATGTCTTGGTGTATGTTGTCTGGATTTCCACATGAATAACTACTCTCTGCTTCTGCATTTTCTGAGCAGTAAAATGAATTAGCAAGGACTCAGCACTCCACAGCTAAGTTGTATCTGTCCCTAAAGCAAATTTGTTTGTAGCTCATGTATCGATAGTTTAGGAGAATACTCAGATTCCTTTGTGCAGGTTTTTAAGAGTGTTTTGTGTCCCAAGCACGTAGATAGGCTGGGAGCACCTGCCTTCAAAAACAGCAAGCATTTGCAATCAGTTAGCCTTAAATCTGAATTTATCTGTTTCCGTCATCTTCCTTCACATATGGCTCTTTTCATAAGTCTTATTCAACAGAGGGTAAGATTCCAGCCAAATGGTCATTTTACTGCACCTGGTAGAGGACTGAGAGAGAAAAGGGAACTTGTAATGACTGGAATGGTAGCATTCATATAGCTTCCTTTTTAAGAGAAGTAGCTGAATGCAGACGCAGTAAAATACTTTGCTGTTTTGCTTCTATTTAAGAGAAACTAGTAAGTGACAAAGATAATTTTTTTCTCCTGGTCATTTTTATTTTTTTTTCCCTAGCTTAAAGTAACTGAGAAATGCCACCACTGCAAATTAAAATGGGCTATGAAAAGTAAGCTATCAGAGATACCACACTTCAACTCCATGTGACTGACTATTAGCTTCGTGGGTTAAATTAAAACACTTCATTTAAGACACAGTTCTGTGTGTATTCAGTATGAAACCTTGCCCAAGGAATCACATAGCAATTGTAAGAGACACCAGGGACACAAAATGCTCTGTGTTTCCTCTGAGCTACTTTATGGAATTTATAATTTCTAGTATATTAAATATGGGTCATAGTTCCATAGGTGATGTTAAAAAGCATTCTGATTCATAGCAATTTTGCATCTTTATTCCTTCTGAATGTTTAAATGTTTCTGTCACAGTTCATAAAAACACATAAAAAACTTGAATTCATGTTGCTTCAGAATAAACCTGCTCTCCCCCCTTATCTGCCATCTAAACCTAATTGCTCTCCATGTATGATATTCCATTGATTTCTAGATCCACAGCTTGTGTTGTGACACTCTTAGGGTGATGACTGCTGTTTAGTGAGTATGAAGTATGCTCTAGTGTACTCTAGAAACAGAAGAGAAAGGGCAGTGCACTCAGAGATGCTCAAAGATGCAGTTCAGAAACACAAAATACAGTTGACAGAGATGCCACCTTCAAGCAAAACACTTGTGTTGCTTTCAGCAGTTCAGCAACCCTTCAGAAGTCAAGTGCTTTGTCAAATCAGAGCTTCAGAAAGTTTCATAGATAAATTTGACTTATGGAGGCACTGGAACAAAGAGAGGGAGATCATTTAAGAAGAGACTGTTTGGAGAGGGGGAAAGAGAAGAATGAGAAGGAAGCAGGATGGAGTCAGTCTGGTATAACAGCTTTAGAACAAGAAAAAAAATTGTGAGGCAACATTAAAAAAGACACAAACAAAACATTCTCAAAATGACAATGTAGGAAACGGAAGCATTTTGAACAAACTGGGCTGTCAACAGAAAGCATGAATTGCAAAGGACAGTAACAAACCAAGTGAAAGAAAAATTATTTGCTACACTGGTTTTGGGTGGGGTAGAGTTAATTTTCCTCAGATTAGCTGGTATAGGGCTACGTTTTGGGTTTGTGCTGGAAGCAGTTTTGATAACACAAGGATGTTTTAGGTTTTGCTGAGCAATGCTGACACAGAGTCAAAGCCTGTTCTTCCTCACCCCACCAGTGAGGGTGCAAATGAGGAGCAGGGAAGGGACACAGCTGAAACAGATGAACCAAGGGATATCCCATACCATATGGCATGATGCTCAGCATAAAAAGCTTAGGAAGAAGAAGGAAGGGTAGACACATTTAGAGTGATGGTGTTTGTCTTCCCAAGTTACCGTTAGGCACAATGCAGCCCTGCTGTCCTGAGGATGGCTGAATTGCCTGCCCGCCCATGGGAAGTAGGGAATGAATTATTCATTTTCCTTTGCTTGCATTGGAGCTTTTGCTTTACCTATTGAACTGTCTTTATCTCAATCCACAAGTTTTCTCCCATTTACCCTTCTGATTCTCTTCTTGATCCCATTGTGAGGCGAGTGAGTGACTGAGTTGGCCTCAGCTGCCAGCTGGGGTTGTACTGTGACATTTGCTGTTGCAGGAGCAGTGTTGTTACAACCATTACAGTTCTGTACAAAGGAAATGTGTAAGACAAATTATAACTTCTTCAACCAATTTTAACACCACGCTTACACAGACAATCACCTCTGAAACCATAGATGTCAACATAGTATGAATTAGGCATATATTTCTCTCCCATATTAAAAAAATAGATTATATGGAAGTGGCATTGCTTGTATGAAGAACCAGCTGCTTTGTAAAAAGAATAGAAGAACAGACTGTATATATGGGATTAAAATAAATAGTGCTGTCTTGTGCAGCTGCTTCTTTTAGAATACTGATATGAGCTAACAGTGGCTGCTGCAAAATTCTCTTAACTGGCATAGCCATTTGCTGGTTAGGTGACTGGCCCACTCCCAGCCCCCACATTTATACTCTCTGTTGGGAGCACCAATTAATTCTTGCCTGGATTGTGGTTTAAATGGGCCCAGTGCAAAATCATGAACAAAACAACAATGTACAGGGGGCAATTAAGCTACCAACAGAGAGCACAGGTATTAATGTAAGGAAAATTTTAAAAACACCTCACAGGGAAGCTAATGTAATAGATTTATACCTGCTCAACATGACTAGTCCATGAGCTGTACAAGACTTACCTGCTTTTATTTTTCACAGCTATGGGAGTCATTAGAGTGGCCTCCTAGCACCTTTCTGCCTGCTCTGAGAGTCACTGGGGCATCATGCCGTGCAGCAGGTCCTGCACTCAGGCATGCCCCATATCTGTGATAGATGTAGGTGATTTTGTCTGTCCTTTCTCATCCCCCCAGGGAGTTCCTACAAAATCAGGCAGAAAGCCCTGACCATGGAGTCCTCTGTTCTCATCCCAGCAAGGGGAAGCTGGACATCTCTGCTTTCCCTGTTCATTCACTCCTGATTAATGAAAGAATGACCAACCTTCTTCAAGGGCACAGTAAGCTAGATTCTGAATACTGTTATTGAGGGGTTTTTTCCTTCTCTGAGGTATTGTTTTTTCTTAGATCTGCATTACTAGACAGCAGAGAACTTACTCCTTTACTGTCAGAAAAGGAACATTTTAGTTATGCTGCAGTGAGATAGTAGAAGCTACAATTGTCTCTAAGAAGAAAGAACCATATTCTTATGCATTAATCAAGGGCTAGATCCCCAACTTTTCATAGGAAGATTGACACTTCCTTTCAGCCTGAAGATTCCAGTACCTCTATTTTAGAGAGATTTTTTGAGTATCCACTACCAAATCACAGTGAGACTTTTTCTTAACTCACAGATACCCAAGGAAGAACAGAATCAGGCCAATCGTTTCTAATGTTTGCCTCAGATGACTCAACTACCAAGCATGACCATAGGGTGACATATAGGGTATTTATTCCTTCACACATCTCTGCCAGCCTGCAGCCTCAAAGAGATTAGAAAGAGAAGATGAATCTCCTAGTGCCAAACAATAACACTTAATTTGCAATCAGTTGTTAAGTCCATATTTATTTATCTATTTGGGCATATTGCTACTGCTGTAGTTTCCTTGAGGTAAAACAGGAGCATGAATGGGTCTTTTGGGGTGGGGATTGACTTGTTAGGGGTTTTGGGTTTTTTTTTAAAGTAGGAGCAAAATGAATGCAGATGTCCTAAATTTACTACTTAGGACATAATAAAAGTCATGCTGCTACTAAAAAGCGACCCAGAGATGGCTCTAAAGTAACAGTTTGGAAAATCTGACTAAAGACTCCCTGGCTGATTAAACTAAAAAGATTAAAACAAGTTTAGAAAGCAGAACCAAAGTGCCTATGAAGAAACCTTTTTTGACAATCAAGACACTAGGAGTGAAATCACCAGGGAGGGAGTGTTGACAAGTAGGTGTTGTTCCCAAAAGAAACACCTTGGGTATGAAAATCTGGCTGAGGATCCTGGGAGTGAAGAATGCCACTATTTTTATCCTCACAATGTTGTTTGCTTAATGAATGGAAGTGCAACCTTCAGCCGGAGAAAAATCCAAGCTGATGAATCCCTTCCTCCTTGGAATCAACAGCAATTGCTCCCACTCACTTCATCTGTACCGGGGTCTTCACCCTGTAGTAACAACATATGTAATTAAACCTGAATTGAATTAGGCTCTTCATTTCAAACCTTATTTAACAGCACGCTGCTATTAAATTTCCAGATTACAAGTTTAGAAGATAAACTAAGCTACTTTAAAATGCAACTTTCCACTTTGTTGAGTACCAACAGTAAGTCTCCCTGAGTATATGAGGGTATACCCTCATTTACTGCTATACCAACATGCTCATCAACTACTGAAGCATGGCTCCCCTTATCTGCAAAATTGGCCAGCAGCTCTGAAATGCCCCCATGCCCAGAAATGGGACCCCCCCTGGGCTAAGCAGCAGATGCTTACAGCAGGAAGGATAAAAAATGCTGATCCTCTTTTCTAGCAAAAAGCTATCCATTGGGTCAAGTTCTCCAAATGGATTCAAGCTACCAGTAGGCTGTAAAGTAGATTAAACAGAGGCAAGTTTATACAGGTGTCCTGAATAGTTGGAACAGCACTGGAAAGTGTCATATGATGCAACCAACCACTACAGATAAGGCAAGAAAAGCTAATTAAAAATTAGATATTTTCAATACCATAGCTGATAATACATTCTAGGCTTGCTGAGACTTTAAAAACAAATAGAAACAAAGATCTAGGAACAGGTAGTGATACTATCACATGACGAAAAGGAGACAGTAACTCATGAGAGTCTCAAACATGGACACACAGCACCACTTTGGATACACTGATGTGTTTGAGATCTCTACCCAGAACTCACAGATATGATCCAAGACCCAAAGGAATTTCTGAAGCAAAAGACAAGATGAGGTAATTTACAGCATATAACACAACACCTGAGTTGCTCCTGTACTGTACAAATCAGGAAATTAGTTTTGAAGGCGTGATTACTGTTATCAGAATGGCCAAATTATATTTTACCACGAAGGAGTCAGCTCTGCAGATGGCTGAGTACATTTCTTTTCATCATTGACAAAGAAATAGTATTTTCCACTAACGATATTTCTCTCACCAGTTTTCCAGCTTGAGTCCCACCTCATTTCAGAAAAAAAAAAGCACAGATTCACAGGCCACTTGGTGTCAAGGTGTTGCTAAGATCTTCTCCTATCACATCACATATATTACAGCGAGAAGTAAAGAGTCTATTAGTAAAACAATCTGAAAGAGGTCCTAGCAACCAAGCTGTTAGATGTAAAGCACCTAATGCCCAGAGGAAATAATTCAGGCCCCTTTCTGCCTCTAAATAAAATGCATATCAACACCCTTGTACCTCTGCATGCATTGCACAGCACTGCTTATTAGTTCAGCACTAGTTTTTCTTCTGAGGGAGGAATAGTGGGTGGGAAACTGTAGGCAGAGGAATATACAGATGGGAGAAACAAAACTTAAGACTTGAAAGAGCAGAAAAAGAAAAGTAAGAGAAGAATAAACTAGTAAAAACAAACAAAAAATATCTAATATTACAGAACTACAACAAGGAAAAATAATTACGTTGTATGGCAAGGACATTCCCTATGGAACCATCCCTTTTCTTTGGGACCTGTGTCATCTTCCAGCTGAGCTAGAAGTAATCTAGAGGTACAGAATAGCAGAAAAGCAGGTGTGGAATGAACTCAATAGCCAGAGACTACAGTGAAGTAAAACAAAACTTGTGTATGTTATAACAGAAGATGTCCCGGATTTAGTTCTGGCTTTTAGAAGCAAAATTGTGTCCCTAATTCAACCACTTATGGTTGTACAGTGTTGAGTGGAACTTCCAAAGCCTGCTGTTGGCTTCATGAGTGCTGTCTGACAACCAAAGTTAAGTGGAGTTAGTTCTTTCTTCTTATTCAACAAGGCTTATGTCCTTTATGATGACCACTCACAGAGATTAAAGAGAAATCTACAGCTAGGAGCAGATACATTCCTTGAAAAACTGAGGAGTAACCCATTTAGGGGGACTGCTGAGCTACTTGTGTTTCTGTACTTTGTCTTTACCACACATTACTCAGAAATAGTAGAACAGAACTAATGAGAACTACTTTTAATCCTGATGAGATATACCGCATTCCTCAGTGTTTCCTTTGAAAACAAGGACTATGTCATATTGCTTTTTAGCAACCTTATCAAGCAGAACCACAGGACACAATGCTCTAAGCATACCTCCCATGTACACCAGAGTCTCAAAGGTTGCCTGCATAAATATCTGTAGGAGTTTACAGTAACCGAGCTGAACTTGCCTGGTGATATTCACACTCAGCACTGTGCTAATTCCATTCCAATCTACTGGATGTGCTGACAAATGTAGACCCTTTCACATACCACACAGCATCTTGGCCCATTCTTCTGGGCCTACATCCTACTGCTCTGAAGGTATCCTCTAAAAAATAAGTATACACATACTCAGTGATTACAATACTGCTCAGTTCAAGGAAGGTGTGAAATATCTTGACCTTTTACTGATCTATTTGCTTGTATTAGTAGAAAATAATTTCATTTGTAAAGAATTCAGAAATTGGGTCTTATTTTTCATTTGACAAATAAACACGGACATCTCTTCCTGCAAGAACTACCTTAAGATAATTTTCTCCTTAATTTCTTTTATGTGAATTGTAGATAAAATGCTATCATAGGAAAGGAAATGGTTTTAATGTCAATATTTATTGCTGAGGAGATCATCTTTAGCTCAGCAGTTGAAGAGAGGTATTATATATACTTATCATGCACAACTGCCTCATGTAACAACATGATGTGTAGTTAATGAAAACAAATGTCATCTGTTTGTCATGAAGTGTAAAGTGCTACACACATATTTCCAGCTGGGCAAACCACTATCAATGCATTAAACAGCTTTTTCAACTGAAATAATCTATCAGGCAATTTAATGATCACAGCAGGCAGCTATGAACGCCATCAAGAGCAGCTCCACTTCTTGAATAGGTATGAAAGATGCTGGCTTCTCTGGGCTGACACCAAACCTTCTCTTTAGTCCTCAGAAGGTGTGGGGACCATTTCACCTCCTGGAGTCAACAAAGACTATTAAGCACTTTGCACTCTACATCTCGTAAGACTGGATGGGCTACTCATCAAAGAAATTTTATTATATGTATTTTTTTAAGTGTAAAGGTATGAATTAGCTGGATTTAAAGTGAATTAGCAGGATTGAACAAATCTAAGATTTGACTCTATAAGGGTGAGGATCTCCAGTTGCTGTAATCAATAGAGTTCACCTCCTTGATTCCTACAAACAATCTTGTAGTGCATTTTAAGCAAAGTAAGCAGCTTGGTTTAAAATGAAGCCCTTTAGTCTGAAGATAAATAACAATAATGACTACACTGGTCAAGATTTTTTGGATTTTCATGAACACATCAATATATCAGTCCCTTAGAAGCAGTTTTTATTTTCTAATTGGCAATTCAGGCAGAGTATTCTTGTGTGTGTAGGCTCAGGGCATATATATTAAAAAATAAAATTTCCATTGTTATTGTATACTGTCACTTCTACCTCTGTGGGTGTTTTAAATACAGCAAGATGCAATTTTTTTGTAGTGTTGTTTTCCACAGGCCAGCAACTGAGGGTCAGCTTTGCATACAGAGCTCAAGGACCTCATCAAGGCTTTAACAACTGGAAGTCACTGCTGTATTTTGAATATAGCACATGCAATCACCAATATATGCCACACTGGGAGAGACAGCGATGCTAATTTTATTGAGCAGATAATAAGTAAGAACAAAAGTAACTTTAACAGAGAAAGAAATAAGAGGGTTTTTTTTTCTTAATACATTGAAATGCCTAATGATTCACTGAACTCTTTGATTTGAAAGGCAGAAAGTTCTTTCTGAGGAGCAATTACTTGTGATTTAATCAGCTCTGCATTTCCAATAAAAAAAAAAAAAGATGTAGAAGCTATTTTACGTAGGAGAGCAAAATGACTCACTAAATGAACCTTCAACATAGGGAAAAAAAAAAATCCATATTAGCATCAAAGTAGTGAACATGATTCAAAGATATACGCTATGAGTCTTGACAGTGAAGATTTGAGGAATGGAAAGTCACCTAAGTTCATTCTGCAGCCTTCAGCCAAAAGAAGATTGAAGACTTGTTTTTACTGTCATGTACAATGGGTATCTTGAAGTTTCTTGTCCATAAGGCAACAAGCATAGCAGAAGCCTGTGAGTCCTTATACTCCTTATACTGGCCTCTCTAGTCTTACCCCATTGGTGAATATAGTAACACTTCTCAGAGCTACCTGTGTTGGCAATGACTACTTTCATCAGCTCTCACAGTATTGACCAAAAGATGGTCCTTGGATTTGTAATGCGTAGCTTAAAGCAGTGCATCAAACATTGTCCCTTTCCCACTGACTCTGCTCACCTTGAGATACTGCTTCAGAAAGGCAACAGTGACATCTTCCTCACCAAGGGACCAGATCACAGAGGTATTTATGGTGATGTAAGGCTGTAATTTGCAGATGACAAAAGCAGGCAATTGCATCCCTTACTCACCTGAGGGCCGCATATGGTCTGGAGTAAATGGCAAGGTGAAAAGTGCTCACTTGCTGATGGATAGGCTGTGTTTTTATTAGTTTTTCTGCCTCCATGGGCTGACTGTTTACTTTCCAAAATGCCTTGGAGACTCAACACTGAGGCTGGGACATATGTTCTTACTTTAGTAGTGCCTAAAATGGCACAGAGGAGTCAAGTTTTCTAAGATTAAACCCATTGCCCAAAACTGCATCTTTATGTTTCTCCTTCAGCCCTTTTGGTATTCATGTACTAGACATCAAAAACTGTTGCAATTTATTTTAAAGAGAAATTTTGTTTAGCTAAAGAGGTCAACACTGGATTTCTTCTATCTACATGACAGGTTGTTTTACTATGGCCTCCCTTAGTGCCAAAAATACTATGGATCTTCACTTCACCAGGAGTCTTATCAGGTTTTGAGTAGCATTATGAGTAAACATCAGAATATCTTTCTGTGGTTTATCTTTACCTGTTTCTTTTCCTACAAAATAATGCCACAACTAATTCAAACAGTCTTTCTTCTTAAACTTTTCTGTAGATTAATCATTTAGTGTTTCCTCATCTCATTATAATTTAAGATGTAAGACTTAAAGTCTGTGTCTTAGAAAATTTCCATCTCTGTTAATGCAGTAATGCTATTAAAAGTAGTATTTTTATTACCTTAGTTCCCATGTTTTACAAGGAGAAAAGTAATAAGTAGTAATACAATTGAATTATTTAATTCCACATTCATTTTCAGACTATACAAAAAACCCTGAAGGAAGCTGTTAGATGAGAGCTACTATCTGTGTGTTCATAAGCATTAGGTGAACTATAAATACAGAGGGACCGAAGCTAAAATATCAAATGTGAATTTCCTCTTGCCTGTACAAAGAACTGTGACAACAGTGTAGTGAGTGAGGGAGTTTTCAGTGGTTTAGCAGTAAACACTGACTCACTTGCCTAGCACTCTGGATAAATAATCACTGCTGACAAATATACACTCATTTCAGACCTAACCCAGGACAGCAGAAGTTATATAAAAGGACAAGATATTTTGCCCCTTTCCAGTGGTGAAAATATTACAAGTTTGTTCATCTCAGTCACTCTCTGCCATTTTCAGACAAGTCCTCAGGAGAACAGATCTTGTACAGGGCTTTGTACTACTTATATATCTTCCTTGGTATCAGTCCACACCTTAGAGACTCCGATGAATTTCTTCCCCATTTAGCCTGTCTGTCAGTGCAAGCAGGATGCAGCTCCCAAGGTACAAAATACTTTTCTGGGGATCCACAAATCCCAAATGGCTTAGCATAAGTGCTCATTGCTTTGTGAGGCTGAATACTTTGATATGTCACAAACATTAACCTGAACAGCAGGAATGATGTGGCTTTTACAAGGCCCGAAGATATTTAGCAGTGAGGACAGGGTAAGGTATGCAAGTTGTGGACATCAATGTGTCCATTTAGATAAGAATTAGAATATTGAAAAGATGCATCTTTCATTTGTGTCAACTGTGGACAAAATCATTTATGTTCTCCATTAGTTAGATCTTACCAATCTTTTCCTAGATCTGTCACAGCAGCACAAGGGCAGAACATCCATTATATTCTGAACAGTTGAGCAAAGTGTTTACACTGTCCTTTTGCTAGCAGCAAAATGCTTTTTCCACCAGCTGAATTTACCTACCCTTTATAATTGCTCAGCATAATACTACAGTAAATCACATACCTGTATTACTTTCACATCCCTACAGTCTAGCTCTTCTGTGCTGATGCTGTTATTGTTAAACCACTGAAATGTTTCTATGTTGCCTCAGTCTTCCTGGAGATCACAGCACGCATGTGTGTCCTGCCTTTTCCATGAAGGATGATGAAGATGCAGATTGGCTCAGAACTCTGACAATATATTTTTAGAGCCCTCTTTTTCTGAGAAACTAGTTTTCCCATGGGAAATAAGTCCTTGGGGGAAAAGTCATTTCCACATCATTTGGTAATCTAAAATATCTTTGCTTTTGGCTTCCTACTACAGAGCACAAAACTGCTGCATCTAGTTAATTTTGCAGTCTCGCTAAATGACAGTGAGTTTTATTTAGAAGGAAATCAAATTTAGTCCCATTAGATATGGCAACAGTTGCATGAAGAACAGCTACCCTCCCTTATTTTAGTCTTGGAAATGGTCCCTGAAGCCACCAAATTTCATATATGTGAAAGTTTGTTAAAGCACCTACCCCAGGACACATTAAAAGGTATGGCTACAGGGGAAACCCTATAATGTCTGGTACTCCAAAAAGAGGATAACATCAGCTATGAAATTAAAATATTACATCTAAAGAGTAAGAAAAAGATCAAAGTGTAAGGGAAACAGAGTTTCTGCTAAGATGAATCTGTAAAACCCTGCTGCAATGAGACCTTCAGGCTGCTGCTGGAAGCTCTACATCTGAAGTTATGGATATGTTCCTTTGGTTTGCTATTGTTCTCTTCAATATCTTCCCTATAACAATTGACACTGAGATTATTACCCTATTGCAACATATATTCATACTGACTGGACTATGAACACTCAGGTGACTGTGAGTGCAGCTATTTTTGCTTTTGTTTAAAGTAACAGACTGGAGCTAGTCTGCTATATGCATGAGATGTTCCAGTAAGGCTGCAGATACTTTTATTGTGATATGGGATGTGATATCTCTAAAAATTGCCAGTTCCAAGTAACTCCAGTGTAGCTCCTAAATAGCTCAGCTCCCTCCAGTCCATCTCCATGCAGAGGTGAGAAAAGAATAAGCAGCACCTTGGCATCAAAGTGCTAAGAAGCAAGATAGGTCAAACAGGGAGCTAAATGCCACTAAAGAGAGGACTATAACAATTATATTCCACAAATGACAATGGACCAATGGTATTTCCAACAATAAATTTTCTGAGATTATTTTCAGAGAAAGAAACAGGTTAAATATATGACGTAATAAAAACACTTGAGCATGTTTTGGCAAGTCTCCATTTTTCTGGGAAGAAAAGTCATGATTCCACCTGTAAAAAAAAAAAGCATATTTCTAAAAGCTGTCAGCAAACAGAGCTGCTACCTTCTGCCTGTTCAGAACTGTCACAGACTCACCTCAAGACTGTGGCAGTCAACTTCGGAACAAATTTTCACCAGTGCTCACAGATTTTTCTGCATGCATCTGTGGGTCTTTAAGAACTGAGAGGCAACTGTTACTGGGCATCTCTTTCTCCAAACCATGGCTTTACATATGCTACTACTTTATCACTTCTTTTGCTGCAAACATAGCATACAATTATTCAAACACAGCTGTCTATAGCTCAGCTGCTGGTAAACAGTCCACTTGCAGAGACATGTGTTAGCTAATGACTTACAGTATTTACCCTCAGGATAGGTTCACATGAGGCAAGCTTAGCTATGCACAGTAATTACAGCATAGGCATGTCCTTTGTGCCCTTACCTGTGGAAAACAAGGATAATGACAGATAGTGTCCTCCTTTTGAGGACACTTCAGTCTCTTTATTCCCACAAAATTAAACTTTGTTATGAGTGAATTCATTAAGGCAACAGCCATCAGTATGTCCACTGTCAACCTGCTTATGGTATATCTGAAAGCTCTGGAAAATAAAGAGAAAGTTCTAGTCCCCATTGTTTTAATTATATTTTCAGTGTGATGCTACAAGCAGATAACATGAAGCCTGAAATGACTGTTTTGTTTGTATTTGATTTGTTCTTTTTTTTTTTCCCCAGCCAAAGTCTATTTTTTAAAAAAATAGGTATAAATGTAGACTTCTATATTTACTGGTACATATCCAAAAGTCAGGCAAAGATTTCATCTTGGTGTCTAATCTACAGTGATATATATAATTGTCACAGACCAGGAAATTAGAGCATCCAGGCAGAGAAGCACTGGAGGAGTGAGGACTTTAGGACTCAGAGACCTTTACTGAGTCACAGAACCTTTATCTGAGATTTGGTTTTCAACTACATCCAACTTGAGTGATCAAAATTCTCAAGGGGCTATTGTTAACTGTGAAAGCTGCTGGGTCCACCCCTGTTAACAAAGTGATCTGCAATAGCAGAGGGAATGGGAGACATGCCATCTAAATAATTATTTAATCTTTACATGAGTCTCAATTAGAAAAAGTAATGAGTTTAGGGAAATCTCAACTAAACGCAGAAGTCTTTGAGAAAGCGTCATCTTCAACGTGAGCTATATCTTTATACGGAAGCATACACAAGAAAAGGTCCTTGGCACACTCTTTCTACTGGTTGTGAACTGGAAGAACTCATGTGAATAGCACCTATGGCAACACAGCAGCATGGTTCTGTCAAGGTGATAAGAGTTGAAGTTTGTTAAAAAGTCAGGAGGTTTGAGGCAGGGACTTGCATCTGAATGATAGCACTGGTGTCTCTCTTGTCAGAGAAGTCCAATTTGGAGCCTAGTAGGGGGATTTTTTTTTGCTGTTATCATGAAACTTCGTATGCCTGGACAGAGACAAGGACAGGAAGACAAGCTACATAATAAAGAATTAGTCAGGCAAGAAGAGAAATGAAGCAGCTCTGTGATTCACGCCAACTCCAGCAGCAGCTCTATTCTGACACCTGTCCATGTAGCCGGACCATCTGGGTGACAGTGTCAGATTCTCTCCCCTAAGTCATCATGGCACACAAGTACCCTATTAGAAATGAAAAAAAACCTTGGAAAATTCACAGTGTGTCAGAACATTTTCTCCTTGGAAACATTTAACTGTCTCAACAAAAGAGCAGACAAAGAGAGGGAGGCTTACATCTGCATTTTTACAGTGAGCCTCATGATATTAGGGGCTTTTCTTCTTGATAAAGGTTCCAGAAATCAACTGGCCATTAGAAAGCTTCAGCAACGTTAAAAAAAACCCTAAAACAACCAACCAACAAAACTTCTTCAGCTTCCTGGATATGATATAAAATCTTCCATATCCTAATGCCTTAGAAACAAGCAGTAAAAAATATTACCCATCCTGGTGAAAAACTCATCTATTCTAAATTTGTAACATCTGAGGAGTCCAGATACGTATCTTTTTAAAGCACGAAGCTTCATGCATTCAGAATTGCTTCTCTCCTGCTTCATAAAACTTTTGACACAGAAAAAAAATGTAATGATAAAAGAGCTGTTGTAAGGTGAAAATCTGAACAAAAAAAAAAAAAGAAATAGATTCAGGGCAACTTTTCGTTTTGATTTTGACACATCTTCATTTTAAAAACACATTTCCTCATAAATAACTTACATTTTGAAGTGAAAGTTGATTCAAAAATGGAAAACCTCGTTTTCTCATTTAAGAAAATCTTAGAAGATATAAACAATTAAAAGTCATAGAAAGTAAGAGTGAAGAAAACTGTCAAAACTGATCCCTTCTTTTGATGAATATAATTACAAATGTGGATAAACCAATGTTTTCTGCTGAAACCCATTTCAGAAAAATACCCAACCAGGTGTGGTAGGCATAGAAAAGATTACCAATTATGTCTCACTGAATATATTTGATTGCATAGAGGTAGCATTTCACCATCCCTTTCTCCAAAGTGAATGTTTAGAATTATCTGCATTGACAAACAGCTGAAATGAGATAGGTCTCAGCAATAAAAGTGGTCTTGTACAAGCTCTTTCAATAAAAAAGATTTTTTTCTCTTTTCAGATTCCTTGCATATGAAATAGATATAAAATGAACAGTGTAACTCCTGCAGTGGGAGATAAACACTATGATAAAAAATCTGTCATAAGTTATATGGCTTTTACTTTCTTTTCTTTCCCTACAATACCATATTTCCATAATTCTCTCCAACTCCATCATCTTTTTCTACTTTCTTATTTCATTTGCTGCTCAAACACCTGAGCAGATCATTTATTGCCTTGCACCTCTTATGAGTTGTCTTACTGTATGTAAATCATACTTGGACATATTTCCTTCAGCAAAACTACATCTTTAGTTTTTTGCCCCTCTTCACAGATCCTTAGATATAATATCACACTGTACACAGTTATTTATGTGCACAGTATGTAAGTAATACAAGACATAGAGTATTTCTCAAATTAGGTTATGTCTGAGAATGAAAAAAAGAGATCCTCTCTTCTTATGCAGAGTTGGGTTTACATTTTTCTACGGACTAGACTCTCTGGTGATCTTAGGCCCCCAAATCCCTTTTTGCTGACTATTTAATACATTTGCTGAATTTAACAGTATTTATATCCAGTTTCACATACTAGCCAACACAATAATCCCTCATTTAATTTCATGCTGGCAAGACTTTTCCTTACTGAATTGCAATGCATAGAGCATAAATAATAAAAATGACCCATTAAATCATCTAGAGCAACCTTGTGCAGCTACCAGACATATGCGGCTTGATTTCCCTCAAATTTATCCTCCTCTTGAAAACATGAATCTCAGTTATTTCAGTGTATTAATTTTGATTAACATTCATTAGCTTAAAATCTATTCTATTTAGTTCATTAATTTAGCCATTTCAGAATGCAATTGCTGTCAGTTCTCCCCAGATACGAAAAGGAAAAGAAAGGAAAGATTCATATCACCCCTTGAAGAGGGGAATGTCTCCATATTCTTTAGGGTAAGAGACCTCCCAAACCACCACTTCTGTGGGCTGTATTGGCAGATTTCCGTTCAGAGACTGAAATAGGGTTTTAGACATCATGCTCACCTGTATAAACCTACACGGAGAGGCCTAAATTTAGGCATCTCCATTATATGCTAGATATTTACACAATTGGGTGCACACTACAACCTCCTACTCTGTGCACACTCTGTGCTACACTGAGATGGACTGTGCTTTCAAATACAAGGAGCTTAGTACTGGGCCAGTACAGTGGCCGGGGACACAGGAATGGGGCTCAAAAGTCCTGAGGATGGTCAGAAGATGTGATGGAACGTCTGCGGCAACAAGGCTGAGAAAAAGAGGAAAAAAGACATTTTGGAAGAAGAGTAAAAAGAGAAAGAACAAGGAGGAGGTGAAGAAGACAAATAAAAAGAATAAAAAGATAAAAAAGAAGAAGAGGAAGAAGAAGAAAGAGAAATAGTAAAGGAAGAAGGAGATAATTAAAAAGAAAAAAAGAGAAACACGAGGAGAAGGGAAAAAGTAGAATAAGACAAAGGAAAACAAAGTAGAGTAAGACAAAGGAAAACAAGAAAAAGACAATGGAGAAGGAAATGAAGAGGAATGAGAACGAGTGGAGAAAGAAGAAGAGGGGAAAAGAGAAAATAGAAATGAGAAAAAAACAGAGAAAAAAACACTAAGAAGAAATAGAAAAAAAGAAAAAA
>WBNH01002480.1:0-146196 GCA_013401255.1 Urocolius indicus | reverse complement strand
GTCCCCCGCAGGCAGTAAGGTGCCCGCACCAACACGCACAGTAGGCAGGACGGGGAGTCGGAGACCTTCATTATTATCGATATCGTTTTTAT
Organism: Urocolius indicus; assembly: GCA_013401255.1. NCBI lineage: Eukaryota > Metazoa > Chordata > Aves > Coliiformes > Coliidae > Urocolius > Urocolius indicus. Next base: position 146,104 of record WBNH01002480.1, on the reverse strand, counting down.
AACTACCTCCGCTTCTCAGTCCCGGCAGCCAACCAGCCGGCCCACGCAGCCGTGTCGGCGGGCACCGCGCTCTCCCCACGGCCGGGGGCAGGGGTCGGGCCGGAGACTGTGAGCTGTAAGGCAACCTGAGATGCCTTTATCATCCTCCTGCAGGCCAATCCCTGCGGCTGGGGAGGTGTCAGTAACCCCCTCCGACCGAAAAGCCGCGGTCGCCCGTCCGCCCCTCGGCCCCGCCGTCAGCGGCCGATCCCGCTGGCAGCGGGCGCCTCCCCGGCCTTGGAGACAGCGAGCTGCGGCCGAGGAGGAAAGTTTCGCGTCGACAGCCAAGTAGTTTAGGGAAAGAGGGTTGCTGCCTGCCTGATGCTTCGTAAACCTATGGGTGAGAGTGGATTTGCAGCCGCACTGAAGCGTTAACGGCTGTAATTACGAGGTCTTTTATTAGGATCAAAATGCTTAAATAATCTACAAAGCCTATCTGGGGTCTAATTTACACCACAGAGATTGCACTTATTGCAGCAGTTGCTCTGAATACACATAAATGTTAGTGAGCTTAGAATCTCACCCCAGTATGATTTGATTGCTTCCCCCCTTCCCATTTGTTTCCTTTTCCCTTGTATATCACATTAAATTCATTCTTTGAAGCTGAGAGGCCCTAATTTGGCAGCCCAGCTGCTGCATAGCTCTGTCTGTAGAGTGTGACTGCCGTGAGACCTCTCAGAGCGAGATGTGCCTTGAGGAGTGCCACAAGTGACTGGCTCTGATCTCAGCTGTGTTGGCGGAGATTGGTTCGCTGAAGCCCAGATAGCCTATAACAGGTGATGATAGAGACTTCTTTTCAGTCCTTGAAATAAAATAGGGATAGCACAGAGGAGAACCAACGTGCTAAGTGGAAGCATCTGTTTATTTTATAAGGAGTATGTAGCCTTAACAGAGGTCCCTTTTGCTTCGGGGAGTACTTTTTGAGATATAGTAAAATAAGATGCTTGGCACCTAGTGATTTCCATTACTTCTTTCCATGTGAGATAATATTCTGAATGTTTCCTTGACTACAGTGCATGTTGCACAAGAATCCAGAGACAAATGTATACTGATTCATGTAAATATTAAGTGAGGTCTGGAACAGGAAAATTCTGACTAGTTTGACAAAGTGCTTTCTTTTTAACTTATTAACATGCAAATATGGTACACTGACTTTTTTAATACTTTGAAGCGCCTGCTAGTCTTTTCAACTGAAATTTTACAATGTGTTGCCAATATTTGCATTCTACTCAGAAATACTTAAAATACCTTAAAAGAAAATGAATTGTATGAGCCCCTTAATCTTCCAGATCACTAAAAAAGTGTGACTGATGCACTATCTGCTAGTATTTTTGTGTATGTTGTTTTGCAAGTGATTTGCCACAATACTTTCTGGGTAATACATTCCATTAACTCTGTTCTGCAGAGTACATTACAATTTCAGTTTGAAAATGGTCTATATAAAATGTAAAGTACCAAGAAAGTTCCTAGGCTTATTAAGCAAATAGTAGATTATACCTTTTTAGTGAACACCACAATAACGAAGTAGCAGTGGAGCATATGCTAATCACATACTCCTTTCTTGATGCTACAGTTCATCTAAACATATTAGTTATAAATTGTCAAAGTGTAACTTTTTTTCAGTGTAAAAGAATGACTTGCATGCTAAATGTAGGAATAGTAAAGGATTACACCATACAAATGACTCATTTGCTTGGTAAGAAAGCTTAAGACTATATTACAGAAATATATTTTGAATTACTTAACATTTCCAAGGATATATTTTGATATACAATACTTTAGAGGACTTCTTAGTAAAAGAAAATGACTTTGTTACACTTTCGACAGGCAAATGGAAAGAAGCACAAGAAGCTCCTCTATTCATCTAGTTTTCTACAAAGGAAATTTCTAAACGTCTATAGTTTTCCTGTGCTAAATACTTATGTTTGTTATGAAGGTATACTTGAGCAGCAAATATTCTAATGGTTTTGGTTGTTTTTTGTTTTGTTTTGTTTTAACGTATGAAGAACGTATTTGCAAGCTTGTAAAGCACCAGCATAAGTTAAGTGTTAAGAAAACAGTGAAAGTAGTGCTAAATAAGAGACTTTATAGTAGAGATTATCAGTCTCAAAACTTCTGTAACTGCTTTCCTATAGGTACTTGCCAGCTTGTTGCTGAGTGACATTTATATGGTTTTCACGCTTTTGCATAATAGTGGGGACATTAAGACTTATTTGCATAAACATTATGTAGACTTTTCATGTCTCAGACATTGACAGTGGAGTGTTTCTGTTTTTATCAGTCAAAACACAGGAGGATTTTTAACACCCAAACCACGTGGAGGTCATGTTCAGCACGTTATTTAGAGAAATGTGAAGCGGTTGCAGATAGAGTTCTGATGTGGTGTGTATGGTATTGTTTCCTATTTTAGCTGTACATGTGAAATAGAACCAGTGGCATATTGACCTGACCATGATAGGGAGACCGGTTGAAATCTCTAAGGCTGCCTTTGTTTAGTCATTGGCAGTTATCTTTGTTCTAAAGAGACATTAGAAGGTGTATAAAATTTTAAAACAAATAAGTGGATTCAACAGAATGTACCTATTATAAGTTACTGGAGATGGGAGCAATACTAATTTCCCATTAGTGTAAATAGAATCAGTAATTGATACTTTTGTATATCTACAATATAGCAGTCAGGAAATAAAGTCTCTGCGTGACCGAATGGTGTACCCTAGTGAATGCAAATTATTTTCATTCTGATTATTTGATACTTCCTTTTTTAAGGTAATGCATGGCATTTCTTATATGAGTTCCAAAATATGTCTGGCTTGATATAGTGCCGTATAGGAGAGCTTCAGTGGAGAAAACTACAAAGAATTTGTAACTCTCCTCCTTCTTGGCATCAGGTGTTTTATTTAAAGTTCAGAACTAAATTCTGTATTCACTAGACTTCTGATGTTTCATTGTCACTTTTTTTAGAAGATCTTTCACAAGTTTTACTCGCTCTAAAATATTTTTTAGCTTTCCATTGATCAATTCTCTTCTATGTGGTAAGGTACTAACATAACGGAAAAGTTTGAATCACTTAGCATTCCATAGGTCTTAATGACTTGCCAGAAGTTAAAGCAGTACAGAAGTGTTTTGCTTAATTAGGATGATTTTTAAGCAAGTATATTTCTGGATCACAGATTTAAAATCAGAACCCTCCAGGTCCTGCACATTGCCTGTGAGGAACTTAGATCCTACTTAGATCTGGCTTAGGTCTACTTAGATCTAACATACATCCTTCCAGCAAAAACAAGGAAACCTCAGTGCCTAAGTTAGCAGCTGGGAGGGTTGAAACCTTATTCTAATAATAGCTTTAAATGGTAATTAATTATTTATTTTCTCATGCGACTTACAGATATGTCTTTCTAATAATATGCCTTTTCACCTGTCCAATTGTTTCATGGTGCAAAATATTGGAATCATGAATTTCATATCAGCGTATTAACCACTGTTTGAAGAACAAACCTTTTAAACCCTGATTATATGTAAATTTTCTGGCCATCCTATTCTCTTGGTTTCTTTTTTACTTACTCTGCTCAACAATCAATGGTTATTACTACTTAAAACACTGCAGTGGTTGTTTTTGTTAAGTTTTTGTTTTGTTTTGTATTTAAGAGATACTGGTCACTACCAGTAGAGTGAGCAGAACCAGTACAAGACTTTCTGAGCTTCATTATTTCTTTGCTCAGGGTATTGGCTTCCTGACCAATTCTGTAATCCTTTATGAATTATTCCTATGCCATTTCTCATTGAAAACTTACTGTGTAGTGAATAAAAATGTTTATTTTAACAGAGCGTGCTGACACACTAGTCAAGACTAGATGCATTTCATGTAGAGCCTTACGTCCATGGAACTGAAATATGTAGAAATTAATTTCAGAAAGGATTCTTTGTACTATAGCCAGTTAATTTGTTTCATAGCATTTCACACATTAATCAGTCTGTTGCAAAGTAGAAGCATTTTGACTAGTTGGTTATCATGTGTGTGAATTGTATATATAAACTAAATGGATCAATTTCCTCATAAATATGCACATACAATCAGCAGCTGTAATAGGACCCAAAATTCATTTGTTAAGGGACCAATCAGTTTAACAATGCAGGACGGCATAATCTTTCTTCTTGCGTATATACTGACACACATATACACACAGAGGCTTATCTCAAAAATTGTGTTTTATAATTACAAAATAACTCTCAAGAATAAAGTTTTTCCATAACTTTTGGCTAAGCAAATGTCCCACAATAATAAATATCAAAATAACAATGTTATGGTAGCGCTAAGTACAATGTAGAGAAAAAACCTAGGATCATTGTCATTAAGTATAAACATTCATATTGGCAGCTTCCTTCATACATTTAACTTCAATACTGTTTGGTGCAATGTATATGGAAGCATATTTCATTTTTCTCTTCTCAATTTGCATTATGTTAAATACTTTACAATTAGTTTTTAAAAGTGATCCAAATTTGACCTTCAGTAACAACTTATGATGAAAAAGAGGCTAATTAAACATGAAAGAGATGAATTGTTGATGCTTTAATTATCTTTATTTAACACAAAGTATTCCACTGATAAGTGCAGCCTTTATTTTTTTCCTCTTCAGTAAAATCATCTTGTACAGTGCGCAAATGACTAAGTTGCCTCTGAATCATTCTGCACTCCCAGGAGATGTACAGAGCCAAAAGGGACAGGATCTGAGTAAAAGAGGATTCATGCTCTGAATAAGTAAAGAACTGTACTATTATAGGCAGGGGGTAGCAAGAAACATCTTTAAGAGGACAGAATCTGATTTATCAACTCAGACAGCTCTCTGGCATTGTACATACCAATAGAAACCTGAGTTTTAAACATGGTTAGCAGTTTGACTATTTCTGTGTTGATCTTTGTGCTATAGCAGTACGTTTCTGAGTATGTTGTTTCTTCTTTCTTTTATTTTTTTATGTTTTGTTGCCTTCTTTTCTATTATTTGGGACATTTGCTAGCTTACCAACTATCATCTGGGTTTCAGAGAAATACTTGTCCTGCATCTTCAAACAATTTTTTCTTTTAAGTATTCTCTTTCAAAAGATTTAGAAGGTTTATGTAGTTTGTGATCTGCTGGGCTACTTTGATGTATAAAATGTAACAAATTTTATTTGCATTTAAATATAAAAGACAATCAGCAGACTTCAGAAGTAGTTACCATTGTGATCATGAGTCACTAAAGTAAATCCTTCACAAGCACTGTGTACTCTTTGCTGTATTTTCTGAACATTTTAGTATTTAATTATTAACTTAAACAGGACACATAATTTTCATTTTCTTTGACTAAACATGCAGGAATTGCTAATACAGAAATATGAGCAATTTGGTAGTGTATATAGCTGACTGTTTTTCTAAGTTTTCTAAGTCTACTTCCAACAGCTATTAAGAAATTGTTAAAACTGCAAAGTAATTTCTTTTTTTTTTCAGCCTTAGACTGCTTATAATATATTCCATATAATTTATGTTTTAAAATTAATAATTTCTTGTTTATGTATTATATTTTGAGGTGTTTTTGTCTGAATGTGTGCTCAGGCAATGCCTTTTGTGTAGTATTCTCCTTTGATTTTTATTTCCTAGAAGAGTAAATTTGTTGTTTGTCTGTTATCAAATTTTGGGCTTTGCTAGATATATATTCATTGTAATGAATAATTAAAGCAAAAAAAAAAAAAAAAGAACAACAGTTGCTATCCAGAATCAAAAGCATTTTGTTTGTTTTGTTTTTAATATAAATTTTAATTATTTAATTTTTTAAATCAAGACTGTTAAAGTTAGACTAGGACTGACTTCTTATCTTCCATATGTTTCAGGCATCAAAAAGTTCTCAAAGTTACTTTTATTTTGCTATTGTGGATAACAAATATCACACTAGTGCTTGAGTAACTAAGATTGGTTGGGGCATCTAAAATGTGATTTACGACAGAGGAAGACAAAGGAGGATTTAAAACTTAATTTCTTACTTTAGTGCAGTTTCTTCTATAAGTATTTAACTGAGAGCAGGTCATGAAGAGATGTCAAAATCTCAAAATTTGATTACACTGAAGTACCAGTTAGTCAAGTTCCTGAATGGCATTAGTGACACACATTGGTGTTGTCCAGCTGTGTTTAACTGTCTTAACATGATTCATTTGCTCACTCGTATGTGTTCATTTTTAACTGACAAGAGTTGTAAAATAACAATTAAGAGCAACTTTTGGCTATATTAAAAAAAATAGGGAACAAGTTTGATAATATAACAGGTATGAGCAGTGCAGAGGAACCACTTTATCCTTTTTTGTTGTTGTTGTTGAAAGACAAGATGTGAAAATTTGAGCCAAATTTAAAACTGATAGATATGTAAGATTCTTGTGGATTTTTTTTATTGTTTAAATCATTCCAACAATCCTTTCATTTATGCAACCCAGCTGTTTAGCAATCAATTAAATATTTCAATTTTACTTAGTGTATCACAAATGACACAATTATTGGAAACTGAAGACAAGCATTATATTTGTCTTTCAAAACTTAATTTACCTTACTAACCTCTGAAAAGAGTGAGTGTACTTTTAAAGACAAACATTCTGTCAGATGAGATTTTTTTTCAGTTTTATGTTCTGAATCAAGCAACCTGATGGCTGAGTTTGGAGTTCAGAAGGAAAAACGTTGTTGCAAGTAGCATTCTTGGAGTATTAGGAAGCATATAAAAGTATTTGATATAGGATCTTTTATTATCTATAGATAATGTAAAGTTATAGATAATGTAAAATCAATTTTTTAAGACTAGGTACAGAAGATAGGTACTAGCTGATGTCCTGAAAATCACTCATAGAATTTGTGGTAGAAATAGAGTACAGAAATGCTGATTTCATCTACCAAAAATTCAGAGAGACTTTTACCTTGCAGCCTTGTCTGAACCAATTCCTTTATAGCACCACATTGTAAGTAACAAAATATTTGTCACCTGAAATGATAAAAATTCCTGCATTGCGTGATCACATGGGGAGTCCTCCATAAACTCCCTGAAAAGTAGTTTCTTGACTGGAGTCATGACCAGGAAATGTGTGTCTTTTGTTGTATGTGTGAAATATTTTCTCTGTGGTAGCACTTCTCAGAGAGAAGTGAGAGGGCTAACATAATTTTTTTTCTGTCTGTGCATGTATAGATTTCAAGGATTTTTCAGCCCAAGAGCAGTGTAAAATATGAGAAGTGGCTCCTACTTCCTTTGGATACCATATCCATGTGAGGCAGAATTGCTTTAACACATTCTCAAAGACTTATCCTTTTGAGGAATTATCCTTTATCAGGACGATACTTTTACAGGGATACAATTTGATTTAGAATTGTGGTTTGGATTCCAGGATGTATGGCTCAAGGCCTGAGTGTCTTCTGGAACATTTATCTATAGCTGTAGCTCTAAGTCAAACAGAAAAGCAATCACTAAACTCCTTGTTCTACTTAAAGAAATAATAATAAAAATAAAATTAAGCACACTGTGGATGTAGTGCATTTTGGCAAGGTTGAAAATGATTTTTTCCAGTAAGAATTTAATAACTTTGAAATATATGTACCATGAACACGCCTATTAATAGAAGGCACACGTGCACATGTTCTCATATATACTGATGTTAGGTTAACAAGTTGTTTTTGAATTGACACAAACTGTTTCTATTTTCACAGAAACAATGCTGTCACCAGTTAGCTCAACAGAATTTCCATGTCTCTTCAGACCTCTCAGTCTGATGTTAATCTCATTTTAGGTGAAACTACAGGTAGTTGCACAGAAGTCAGGGACGTTTATCTAGTATCAATCGCTGTAAGTTAAATTGAGTGATGTAACATTCAGAGACTGCTTTATTTGAAACAAAATATACATACAAGAGAACAATTTATCAGTTTGGATACCACACATATTACATCAAAATGTAGAATTATCTTTGTAACAGGCTTTGGGAACCATGTGGCTTTAATGACATTTCAAAAAATATGATTTTAGTATTAAACACATTCTTACTCAAACTAATGGTGTAGCAGGAGTATGTATATGTGGCAAACTACCTTTGTTCAGTTACCTGATAAGTCACAGTGCTCATTCATGGGGTATGTGTTAGTTCTTGTAGGCATACATAAAGAGAGAGACTTGACCTGAAAATTCATATCCACTCTATAACGCATAATTTCATCTCTCAGATGAAATCTGGCCATTTGTTTAGAAAAATATGTTTAATTTATGTGGAAGTTCCCTTTTAAACCCTATGTTTAAAGAAAGAAAATATTTCAGTAGCTTGCAAGGTTACTAAAGATGAGAATGGAGGTGTAGATAATGAACCAGCAAATTGAAGTATTAGTTACTTCACCTGGCCCCAACATTTTCATAGTGGTAAAGTTGTACAGGACGTTTTACCACCTTTACTGTTCACAGCTTCTCTGTCTGCTGGTTTCAATTATGTCTGCTGGTTTCAATATACATTTGGTCTCATTCTCCATCATATTATTGCTGTTCTAAGTGAAGTTACATTGTCATAAAATTTGAATTACGAAATAGGAAATCGGTTTACTTATCTCCATCCATGTGTTCTAAATTGCTTATAATGATATACGTGTGCCTTGTGAGATAGTGAGAGGATATCCATCATTCTGTTGAATTAGAAAATATGTTATTTTCAATGAGCATGTAATTATGTTCCAGTTGCAGCACAAGTTTACAGAAGGACAGTAATTGATTTATTTGAGAGACATTTTCAGGTAATGTTGTGAATTCTTTTACAGAGACAACAATTGTACTGGAAACTAGAAATCTCTAATTAAGACAGGTCACTAAATACTCAACCACTGAACCACATCCCAGATTTTGGGTAAGATCTACCATGTAGATTTAGAAAATTCACTTGTCAGGCTCCTCTGACTATATAAGGATGGTTTTATTCTCCTTCCTGCAAATTAAGGGCCCAAATCTATCACTTTATTCTAGTGGATTTTTTTTTTTCTGAATATGAATAAAATTCAGCTATTTCTAGAGCAAGTGCTGATTCATCTGAGTAGAAGTGACAGCAATGGATGTGAAACAGAGTAGTACCTGTTTTTGTGGTGGCTTTCGAGTGTTTTTTCTTAAAATTACAACATGTAGTCTGGGTCATGTATCTTATCCAGTTTATTACTGTATATATACGTATAAAATATATAATAGAATAACATATCTGAAATAATAAATAACAGTGCTGATGGGAGTAGTATTTTTATAGGAATGACAAACAACTACCAATGAGGTGCAGCAGGATGTGATTAATTTGGTAGGTTCAACCTGGACTCTGTCAGCTTTCTTGGGCAGATACGAAACTAGTATAGGTTCTTGCAGCACAGCAGTTTGTCCTGTTTATATTCTCCAAGTCCATATGTGGAGCTATATGTTACTAAAATAATTGTTACTTGTGGTGGTTTTATGTGCTTTTTTATATGAATTAAAAAAAATAACACAAGATTTAATTTAAAAGTGAAGGAAACTTGCGTAACTGTTTGCAAAATGGCACTACCCTTGCCATTCTGCATTTTGAAGAGATTTCTGGATAGTTATATAATTTATACTATGTTTTTTGGGGTGAACACTGTTTCTTTAAATATTTATTTATGAAATGTTGCTAGTATTCTGGATCTTTTTGGTTGTTCTTTAATGCAGAGGAAAAAACAAGCAACAGTGTGAGATTCCTCTGTGCAGAATAAATCGAGACGCTTATGTTCGTTATATTGCAAAATATTTTATTACTTATGTGTGATTCAGGAAGACTGGAGGATGTTGTATTCAATTGGCCCTTCAGACACTGCTGAATGAAATGAAAATTCATCTTGAACTTTCTAATATTGAATATTAGTGCACTTTTCTAGGAACCTTGAATTCTAAATGTATGTATTTTTTCTTTACTAGTTCTTAATTAAACACATAAAGTGAATGAACTCTTCAAATTATACAGTAACCTTACTGGAGAATTAATGTTACAGAAATATGAAAGAACTGGGTAAAGCATCACTCTATCAAATGTTTCTAAAAGGCTTTACGTATTTATAAGATTTCATGATCTACTATTGATGCAAATTACTAAGAATCAAAGAAAATCCATCTGTTATCAAAGAAAAAAAATAAACGAAGTAAGTCCAAGGATTTGAAAGACTTAGCATTAAGGACTAAGAATTCATACTTTGTGATGGGTTTATAGTAATTGACAGTAGAAAAAGACATTTTTTAGCATTCACAATGTGGTAGGGTTTTTTTTTTTCTAATCAAAAGAAAATTACTTTGTCATAAAAGCTTGTCATGTAACATATCCTGTTTCATTTCACAATTTTGCATTCTTCACTGAAATGTCTCAATTATAATATGACCTACACCATTTCTTGTTGTGTTGGGCATTACTAGTTTTGTTATTATTACACTTACATTTAATCAAATTGTCTGTAGCTGAATAAATAGCTTTTCATCAGGAGCCGTTGGTTTTCAATCATCTAAGAAACAGATTACTGGCATGAGAACAGATCTAAAGCTAGTGACTCCAATCTGCAACTAATTGTGTGCTGATAATAGTGCTGCCCACAGGCAAATCTTACTTGCTGTCCTGATCTATGATAGATTTTCCTGTACATTAATATTAAATCAGATGGAGACATTTTGTAATACCGTTACAGTTACTATCTTTAACTTTTCCTTTTTAATTTGAAATATATCCTGTTTGGAGATACTATCTCTGTGTTTCATTTCTGAAAAGAAATGAAGAAAAACAAAAATCTCAAAGCAAATGTAATAGCCATGCTTTTTCTTCACCATTTCCTCTGAAAACAGTTGGTTCTTTAGGAGGTGAAGTACTGTTGATAGTTAAAAAATTATCTACCTGTAAAATCACATATTCTGTTGCTTGGTTTAGAGGGGAGAGAAACGTGTCTGGCAAATTGCAGCAGGAAGTAGTGCTTTACTGTGGCTTGGTGGTGTGTAGGCTAGGTGGTAGGGAGTGCGGGTCCTAGAGTACTGTCTGGATCAGTTGCAGACCAGGTACTAACCATATACCATATATGCAGATTACTTCATTAAGGCATTCTTAACATTCGCATTTTTCCAGTATGAAGATTACGAGAGTGACTACTGGGGTACATAGGAGTCCCTGTGCTGTACCAAGACACTATCATTTCGGGCTCTTCGAAAATGCAGAACAAGAGCTGCTTACTGTCCTCAGGTCCCTGTACAATGTTCTCATGAACTGATTCCAACAGTTTGAAACCTGGTTTTTTTCATCTTGCTAGTTATGCAAACAACTCTTCACTTTTTCACTAAAGCAAGTGGGAATTGTTCACTGTCACAAATAATAAATAACAAGAGTACCTGATCGCACAGCATGGAAGTGATAAGAACACATGCTTATGAGTGCTTGAGATTTCACAGCTATTAATTTTGAACTTTCTGATTGCAGTTCTGTTTTACAAGAGTGGATGCTGTTAGGGCAGCAGTACACTGTGACAGTGAAAGATTATGACAACATGCATTCACCATTATGAGCTTGATAAATTCAGTCTAAGAGATGGTCAGAAAATGCCCTTAAACCTGAAGTAATAAAATGCATCTTACCTTTACTGAAAATTTAATATTTTTTAATTGCTGCTAATAATCTTTAATACTAATTTAATATTGAAATTGATATGTTAGAGAAGGTGTCTTCATGCATAATGAAATGTACAGTTCTTAGCAGTGTTAGTGAATTCCTTAACATCTACATTGACACAAGTTTATGTATAGAATGGTATTGCATATACAACATACAGAAGGATCCTTTAAAAAAGATCAAGAAATACTATAGCATGTTTGCAATTAAAAAAATTCAGAAGAACTCTACGGGCTTTGAAGAACATTTAAAAGGTTTTTAAAGGCACCTTAGCATTTGTCTAAGTGACAAGTTTTGCCGAATGGTATACCCACCAACTACTTCTATGTAAATCAAAAAAGTGGTAGGTTACGTTTTACATTCTGAGATTGCAGTATTCTCAGTGTAGTAGTAATGTTTCAAATCAGAAAGCACATTTTTAGTTTATGGCTAGAAGCAGTAATAATTAGTCATAATTCTCAATCTGTGTACAGTAAGACAGCAGAACACAAATAATCTGAATGCTGTCTTGAATAAGAGAAGACTATGTCTAGAAATGTTAGTACCTCATTTTTTAAAAATTTTTATCATCTCCAGCCTTTCTAAAATCTTCACCCAGCTGATATCTTTTTTCACATTTGCAGAATATTATGAAAAATGTGTTTATCTAGACCGACAGAATGTGTCGGAGTCCTCTCCGAAGAAAACATTTTGCTATCTTTCCTGTTTTTGACAAAATAGAGATTCACCTCAATTTTTTTTTTTTTTTTTTTAAAACGTAGAGAGAAGACAGTTTGTGTATTAACAAAGCAGGTGTTACAGGTTGCAAATAACAGTTCATATCTCATGACAAGATTAATAAGAAAGAATTGCAGATTCAGGAGGTGTAAGCTGTCAGTGAATGTCTAGCTCAATAATTAGGCAGTTTCACTACTGGCTGCAGTAAGTTTCTGATAGGTTGTGATGTGTATCTCGTGTTTAAGGCATCATAAATGTGTAATCTGGAGGAGGAAAAGGAACAATTACAACTTAATGAGAAAAGGAATTCCAGTTTGTAGTAAGTGCCTCTTTCTACCTATCACTTTTTTTCTGTAGTGGAAAACCACAGGTGTTTGTCTCCCAAAGGAAAGGACTAGCATTTAAACAAGTTGTTGTTTTTTTTTATAGAAAAGAAGAGCAATCAGAGTTTTGTTGCTTGTATTTTTTTTGTTTGGGTTTTGTTTGATTGTTCTTTTTTTAAAATCTGTTTCTTTTGTACCCTCTAGAATTTTGCTTGGAACTCAGAAGAGCCATTTAAAAAAATCATTCCAGAACTTTAGTTTCTGTCAAGGTTTTTTATTCAATAATTGATGAAATATTTTGGGATTACCTTGTCAATTAAAAACAATGCTCTCTGCCCTCCTCTTCCTCTTTATCAAAAGCAATGGACGTTTAATACACTAGAGGATGTAGATAGGAAAGATGCATCTTTCCATACTTCTATTATGGAAAGTATGCCTTCTTTTATTTCTACGCTTGTATTTGGAGTGGTTTTGAAGGGACTCTTACATGAAGCATAGGCTAAGTAACCAATATGAGTAACTAAAGGAATAATATGAAGCAAACCTGTGATGGAAACAATTGCTTCCAAACTGTTGTCTCCTCATTTTTTGCTTCTATTTAAACATGTAGATGGTGATTAAATAAATGAATCTAGTGAGCCTTAATATAGGAATTTGTATGTTGGTTGTATGAAGAGCTGTTTTGAGAGACAAATTAAGTCAATTTGGTTTGGGTTTGGTTTTTGTTGGTTTTTTTTTTTTTTTTGAGGGAAAACTTGAGGAAGTAGTAGAATATGTATACTGACATATATGGGAATTTTACTCACATATAAGCTACTTTGGATTTCTATACTATTTGTATTCTAAAACCAGTTACCATGCTCTGAGTTTTTAGTCTTACCTTCCTAGTGGTAGTGTGAAGATTTTTAGAGTTTTCATTTCAGTGTCTATTATTCCCATCAAACCAGTTTATTCTTCTCTCATGGTAGGAGTCAGATACTACTGTGCAGTAAGGAGTCAAATGTTAAGAATGTGGAGACAGAACATTATTTAAATTTTATTCTTTCTGCTGGATTGCAGAAGGAGTTGGAGATCAAGAAGTATGCTGTTGTTAGTTTCTTGTTGGTGGTGTTTTGAATTTTTGTAAATAACTTCTTCCATTCTGCCGTAAAAAACTTAAATATTTGAAGGTCCAAACATACAAAGTGAAAGATAAGACAGTGAATAATGACAAAGTCAAACTAAACCAAACCACTCTCCAAATCAGGCTGATTTCTATTTCCATGAATCAATATTCCAAGTTAAATTCAGAATTAACCTAACAAACACTTATAGCCGATCTGTACTGTAAAGAGTAAACAGAATAAATGTCATTTTTATGACTAATCCTCTGTTTATAATGAAAAAAATTCTTTCCGAAAGAGACTTAAGTATTTCAAGCACAAATGAAGTAGTGCCCATCTCCTCTGCTTTTCCATAATTCAAGAGCTATGAAGCCTGTTTTGTGAGAAGCTTATTCTGTGACTTTGTGTGTAATTGACAGTGAAGGGGGAAAATGAGGCAATGTTATGCCTTTGCTAGCTCTTTTTTAGAGGAAGGAATATACTTACTCATTAATGATCCAAGCTATGAATAGATTCATGTTTTAGAGCACAGCCTTGGAAGGGGGCTAAGAGAATTTAAGGATTTATCACATAGCCTTAAAGAGGGCTAAGAAAATTTAAAAGAAAGTTATTCAAACTGGAAAATTTTGGGTAAACATTTATCTATCATCCTAGAAGTTCATTATACTATGTGTTAACATTCTGCAGGCACAGAAGGAAAAGAGAGATAGACAAAGGAATAGAAACACACTGATGACATACTGTTTAAGCAGAATAAATGATTACTGTCTAAAGTATGGAGTAATAAAAACCATTGCAAACTACTACCCACAGTACATAGTATCCAGCAATGCAATTTGAATCATTATATCACGGCATGATGCAGTATTATTATACTCACTCTGTGTGCTAGGCTTAAATTTGTTGAAAGTATTGGACTATTTCTAAACAGTAGATGTTCCACGATGGGCTGTAAGTGAATCTATTTATATAATTATAAAATCATGATATCATGTATTTTGAGTAATAATTTGGTAATTTTATTACTTTTTTTTAAAAAGAAATATTCTCATTTCTATTTAAAGGGAGAGAAAAGAGGGGAAGAATCTATGTGAGAAAATCCATCCAAGGAATACAGGACCTTATTAATAGGGTGCTATTATGAGTGTCCTTCAATATAGGTTCAGATTTGTCTTATTCTAGGCATGCCTTTAATATTACACTTTTGGTTCTTGCCAATAAGAAGTGGACAATGACTTTTTTTTTTTTTTTCTTCATTAGGATATTTCAGGTTCAGATAGTAGTCAGTAATAGAAACAATGTTGTTGCTATGTGCGGAATTTTGTCCACGCTCTGGACTCCAGAATGGAAGTCAGAGTCCAAGTGCTGTGAAAGTCATGTTCCTTGATCTGGTTATGATGTCATACATCCTGAGGGAAGTGCAAGCAAGCACAAAGTGTAAAGCTACTAAATTCAGCTTTTAGAAATGTTAGGCTACTTTTTGTAGGACAGTTTGAAATGACTCTGCTGAGGCAATGTTTCTTATATATTTTTATAGAGATGGCTTATCGTATGATGGTCTGTGGAGTGTAATGGATTTAAACACTTTAACAGAGTTTAAACTTGGTTCTCTTTTGAATGAGTACAGGAGGACAGTAACCTCCTTGATCCTGCTGGTCACAATGTTTCTGATATAAGCCAGGATGTCATTGGACTTCTGGGCACACTGCCGGCTCATTTTCAGCTGGCTGTTGAACAAAAATCCCAAGTCTTTTTCCACTGGACAGCTTTCCAACTGCTCTTCCCCAAGCTTGTAGCATTGCATGGGGTTGTTGTGGCTCAGGTGCAGCAGCTGACGCTTGGTCTCATTGACCATCATGCAACTGGCCTCTGCCCATCATTCCATCCTGTCCAGGTCTCTCTGAAGAGCCTTCCTGCTCTCAAGCAGATCTACTTAACCATCCAGCTTTGTGTCATCTGCAAACTTACTGAGGGTGCACTTGATCCCCACATCTAGATCATTGGTAAAGAGTTAAACAAAGCAGACCTGAACATTGAGCTCTTGTTTTTTGCCTGTTTACTACACCAGAATTAAATTATTTTTTGCCGATTTATGGTGATAGTGGGATAATAGGTATCTATGTTTATCTAAATATGCTCATTCTCAAGCTATATTTCATTATTAAAATATAGTAACTTTTTCAGCCTAATATTAGATCATAGTGGCCTTTAGCACTCTTAAAAATAAGCCTAATTTCTTGCAAATTGACTGTACGGGGATAAGAATTTCAAAAGTTCCCTTTACTAGTCTAACTTTGTGTTCTCTGAAAGGATTTACTTAACTGGGGGACAATTACGCTTAACTTATTTACTTATATGAATGCATTTTAATCTACACAACTGTTGTTATATATATACGTTAGGTGGAGCTCTCAAGGTAAGAATTATGTAGAAATTCAATTTTAATGAAGAATCATATTTTTAAAATTTTGCTGCTTGAGGTGTAGTTTGTTCCTTAGGTCAATTAATCTCAGCTTGCTTGTTATCCATCAATTTACTTATCTAGGGCAACTTCAAAAGAAGAGGGCTAGGTACCAACAGAAGTCAAGCTACTCCATCTAATTTAGGTATGTACTGTTCCCTGGACCTGTCTTTCCGTTGATCACATAAGAAGAGTAGCTTAGGTGAATTCTGAATCAGTGAACTGGGAAGAGTTTTCAGCTGTGCTGTGATTTTTCAGAAGCTGACATCAGTTATGTTTTACTTGGTGCATGTTCTATTTCATCTGTACCAATGATTGTGACTGTGCAGTCCTCTTAGTAAGAAAAATATTTTAAGGTATTTTTATACAGTTTGACTGTTGGAGTGTGGACAACACAGGGAATAGGCCTTCTGAAGGAATGCAGTTATGCAACCTTCTGGCATCTTGGCCATTGCCTACATGTTCTTTCTGAAACGTGTGAAGTGATTGTGGAAGCTGGGAAAATAAGGAAAATGCAGATGCTTTATAGGTATTCTTTCCAGATACCAAGTTATATCATTATTTCTAAAAAAAAGTAATTGGCTGTTTACCATAGTTATTTTAAGTAAAAAGTGACAATGATGGAAGTGATAGCAGTGATATGATGATGCTGTTCTGGTACAAGAGGCTGTGAGGTCATCATCAGGATTTATGCAGGTTTTACTTTCACCAGTAAAGAATTTGAAGAGAATTTTTATGCTTTGCTTTGTCCTCTTGCCTTAGGTAATCTTTGTAGTGAGTAAACATCAATGCTAATTTAAAAAAAAAAATAAAGACTTGTAGTACTTATTATATGTCATAAATAACAATGATGGATTTTGCTGTTTCTCCTTTTAAGCCCAGAAAATGGGGAATATACAAACTGAGGTACTAAAAACGTATTTGTTTTTATCTTGTCCTCTATTTGGCATTTATCTAACAAATATATCTTAAACTTTTATAGTCAAGTGAAAATACCAGGTAGATTAATTTTATGTCATGATATACACATAGAAGTTGTATTTAAATGTGCCTAAGAGAGTAGTTTTGTTCTGTTATGACTGTAGGAACATTTGATTTTGATAATGCAGTGTTTTTTCTTTAATCATAATGTCAGTGGTGAAGATGGTGGAAGAGGTTTCGTAAATTTACCTCTAAGCAGAATTTTTTTCAGGGAGAAAAAGGGAGACAAGTATAAGATAGAAATATTAACAGTGCTCACAGTGAAAGATCTTAATAATAACAAAAAGTAAAATTGTAAAGGTAATTTAAAGAAGTTCAAGAAAATAAAATTCATTTTTTTAAGATTAACCTTGTTTGTTTGAAAAGTAATCTGTGAAAACTGTCTGTCTGATACAAACATAGTATCCTGGCTTTGTGATAACACAGTATAATGTTTTGTTATTTCAGCAGTGTTCCTTACATTGTGATTTTATAAAAACTCTATCATTGATCTTTCTTTGCCCATAAAATGCATAATTTATTTGTAGAAATATGAAATAAATATGAAAGCAGTTGCTTTAATATATAAAATTTTCATTTTGATAACATAAAAATTATAATGTTCTGAATGATAAATTATTGTATTTCCAAAATCTGTGTCTGTACATTCAAAGTCATGCCCTAGTCTCTCTTTGCTGAGCAAGAACTGAAAGTTTTGAGGTAGAAAAAATCATGGGATAGATCAAGGAGATTCAGCTGAGAAAATGACATGTGCATTTTTCTTTCCCTAGGGAAAAAAAAAAAACCAAAACAACAAACCACAACAGAACAACAACCCAGAACAAACCCAAAACTTGGAAATACTTGCACACATTAATGTAGTGGCTGTCTGAGCAAGGAGATAGATGCATTATGTTAATATTCATTAACAGAAATGTTTCAGAGTGGTCTATCTAACTAATGTGGATTCTCGTGTCCTTGATAAATGTCTGTCTAGGTGCAGATGAGAGCTATATGGGATGTTGTTGAATATGTGTTCATGAAGAGTTAGATGCTGTGACAGAGGGATCCTTACAGACTCTTACAGTGGCTACAATAAGCAACAGTAACTCAGCACCATGATTTTTTGTAACCGTCTTATTTTACACATTAGTTGTGTAGAAGCCAAGATATGTTTATTACAGTATGATTGCTTATACATGACCTGTAGACTGTAGGTTTACTCTCCATGCCTAAACAGCATAATATATAAGTTGTGTAGACTTTGACTAATCAATATTAGCTTTATTAACCTTTATTTCTCCAAATACAGGTGCCTTTAGATATTTCTCTCACATAAATTACATATACATAAATAAATACATAGATTGACATATATATATTTATATTACATAAATAAGCCTCCTCTTATTGGTCAGCTTTCACAAAGTTAGTATAGTCTATGAATTTCTAGGGGTCTATAAATCTCAGACTGATAAAAATAATTATGTAAATTGTGCAACTAGTTCTTGTGACTGTTTGTCTAACATTATAGGATGTTTATATCAGTCTCCTAAAAAAATTTCTAAGGCCACGTCTTTTTTCCCCTTCTCACAGATTCATAGAGCCATAAAAGAAGCAAAGAGAGCCTGAGCACATAGTTAGAAATGTCAGCACTCTTATGCTATTAGTCCTTGATTTATTGTGTTGGAGAATATGGAAGATTTACTTGTGCCTGTCTCCAAGATATTGCTTTAATGCAAGCTTGACTTCTGTTATAGCAAAAGACCACTTGGGGAATAGTGCATTCCTGCAATATAGTTGTTTCTGTCATTCAGGTGGGGGGGTCACCACTAAACAGAAAAAAAGATGAGTTTCAAAGTGGTCTAAAAGAGGTATTTTCTGTCCCTTACTCTTATCTTGAACTGAACATATTTTGAAATAAAACCCTCGTGTATCAATGGTTTAGTTTTTCTATCGCGTATTTCTGTCACCTTCTTTGCTTTAAAAGCAAATAAACAGTTCATGTGAAACATACAAACAAATAAATGGCACAGTCCTGCATACTCTGATAAATATTGTATTTAGAGGACTTAAAGTTAATATGTTTTATATCCTGTTTATCCTCAGATATGCTATTAAATCAATGGACTTGTTATTTTCTATACCTAAGCAGCCTGTTTTTTCATTTATATTTTGTCCAATGCTAATTAAAAATTGCAGTTGTTTGCCACAGTGATTTTTGTTTGCTATATTTAAATTAAATTTGTTTACTTTAAAGAATTAATTAGTATTCTGCAGTGTTGAATTCCTGACAATTTCATTATTAATAATAGCTGATATAATTATATGTAAATATCCATATTTAATTATATCAATAATAATTATAACATTTAACTACTTTAAAGTCAAAAGAATAACATCTTCTTTAAAAAAACTTCTCAGGATTTTTTTTCATCAGCCAACATATTAAAGAACTTTTGAGGCTTATCATCTGCACATGCATATAAGCTTATCTGCATTTACTTTCATATAACCTTTCAATTCAAGCAGTAGGTAATTTAGAAAAAAAAAAGTCATGACCATATTTCATAGACTTGATATACTATTTTCAACCTTTAAAGCCTAATTTTTAATCAAAGATGTCATTCATCCAAAATGTGTTGTTTAAAAAAAATATATGTATAAAATATGAAGTTAAATAATTGTATATTAAGAAAAGGCAAGAGAAATATTTCAGACTAGGGACCAGAACTGGTTTGTAGTATGAGTGTTTTTACAAATGGGGTTAATGTCATTGATAAAATAATATTTTCTAGAACTGAATATTCAGAGATATACAATGCACAGTGTTATTTGTTACACTTCTGTTTAATTTTATACAGAAATTTGTAAAGATGTGTGTGTGTAAATTCATGTAGTAGGGTGGACCCTGTTCAAAACAAAAAGCTTGTATTCCCTTGGTCACCAGACTTGGTACGGTTATACTACTCCTTGTTTTCCTTTGTGGCTTTTGTTTTAAGAAGCATATCCTTCCAGACTACAGTGCTACAAATTCCACCATTAATTTTATGCACTATTTGATCACTGCTGTGTTTCATTGGTTCCTAGTGGCGCAGTCTCAGTGCAATGCATTGCAGTAATTCTTTACATTTCTAGCAGCTACTGAAAAATGATGGGTTTTGATGTTTCTGTGATGATTTAAAATTTTTTACATAAAAATTCTTACTGCCCTACATAAGGAAAGATTCTGGCAAGTTGTATTACTGTGTAACTGTTTCATTTGCCACTGCAAAAGTGATTGGAGACTAAGGATCTTATGTAAGTGTCTGTCTGCTGGCTTTCGGAAGTGATCAAAATTCATTGTGATGTACTCAGGAGTATTCCATTCTTCTCCAGTAATCCCAGCAGGCAAAGTCCAGTAGAAAACAGCTAATACAGTATCTGTGATAAAGAGTTACAAATGTCACCACCGTCTCCTTCTCAGTTATCACATTCCCAGAGGATTCCAGAAAAGTTAGTATATTACTCATTGCAGTTTCAGCATTTAGCCTCTGATTAGACCTACTTGAGCATAATCTGCATTATGTGTTCTGTGTAGTGGCCTGCAGTAGAATTTTGCTGTAGAATTTTATTTTGATACTATCTTGGTAGAAGAAAATTAGAGGATTTTGCTTTCTTTTGAAATAGCCTGTAAGACAGTGATATCTGCAGGTTTTTTTCATTTCTTTTTAAAATTTGACCTTGTATACTGCAGCTTTGACTTTTTCGATCTATGCATATGAACTGCCATGTTAGCATATTATTTTAAAGAAAAGGACGGGTTACATTTTTACATAAATGTGCATGTACATTTATATAATAGAAAAAAAATGTCTCCTGTTATACCAAGTAGTTAATAAGGTCACTATTGCTGCAGTTTTGGCAACTGTGTTCCAGATTTTTTTTTAATGCATTTTACATTTTAGTGCAATAATTCATTCAAGTAATTTGATTCGGAAGATCATACTTATTCTTTTTAATACCAGTTACCATACTTACCCTTGAGAACAGGATGGCTGAGTTCAAACTCCTTACTGGGGACAGTTCCTGACATGTGGTGGTTGTTGAACTATGGCTAAGCATTCTTGGGGACTGAGTGCTGGTTGACATCAACCAAAAATATGATGAAGGTCATGCCGATAATTTAGTGCTATGGATAATCACTTGTCAGAAACTAGGCCTGTGCTGTGGCCTTGCATAATTTACTGCTATAGATAGTGCTTTACTGCCAACTCAAAGAATTTTTAGTGTATTTCAATAATGGACATTTGGGTTTGGTTTGTTTGCGACATTTTTTTTAAAGAAAAGATTTTATATATAACAGGTACTTATCAAGACATGAATGTGTATACTTACTTCAGCATGGAAAATAAAGATTTATGTGATGACGATATAGATATACATTAAAGGTCATGTAGACTTTTAAGTGACTGCATTCATAAATATATCTTTTTGCATGTACAAAGAAAAATGTCTCATGAACATCAGGCTTGTGCTTCTGTGCAGTCTTCAATTTACAGGTTCGTTATTTTTAATTTCAGATCTCAGATTAAAAAGAATTAAAAAGCAGAAACAAAAAAGCAAAGTAATATCCATGATATTATTTGTCTATTTTTACATAGGTATATATTATTTTCTAACACTTTATTTTTTTTTAATAGGTAAAATCTTTCTAATATAAATATCACCATTTTTACACTGTTTACAGTGCTCTACAGAATCCCTAATCTTTTCCTCTTTCCAAGATATGACTGTTAAGTGAAATCTCATGGGAAGAACAATGCCAACAGCATTTCCCACTAACCACTTGGAAGTGCTTTTTCGAGGAATATTACCAATGAAACTGTGAACTCAAATTCTCATTTCAGCTTAAGTGTAAAGGCACACTAAAAAAATTATCCTAAATTTACATTTATATAACTGAAATTAGAATATATCCCATGATACTTTTGTCATATATCCCTGCAAAGTAGGAACTGACATATTCTCTCACTTAACACTAAAACTGAGATCCCTACTACAGGGTAGGGACTTAAATTTCTGTTATTTGGAACATTAGCTCAGAGTGGCTGTGGGTACCACAAATTGCCAAGAACTGCCCGTGAACAGAGTATAACTAACTAGTTTTCAGAAGGTGTCCATTGTACTGAGGTAACCTCAGGAATTTCTGACAATGCAAAGTTCTGGCAGGCTCTTGTTTGCTTCTTGAGGCAAGACTGGAATTTCCCATACCTGTAAGCTAATAGAAATGCATTAGGGTTAGCAGTAGGAGCTCTGGAAATGTTTTGTTAACCTCTTAATTTTGTGCATCCTTATTAAAATGTGCTAATGCAGATATGAATGCTCTGAAATGACTATAATACCATTGAAAAAGCAGTATAACTGTTAGTATCACGGTTTGATGCATGCTTAAATTACTAAGGAAAGAACTACTGAATCATTTTTTTAAATGAAAAAAGGACCTAAATATCATTCTTTCACATTCAGATAATTCTCCGATGGCTGGAGGGGCAGTATTTAAATTAGGAGGAAAAATCTGGCCAAGTATTAGAGTTTTCAACACTCAAAACAAATCAAGAATTGTATGAGAAATAGCTGCTGAGAATAAAAGTGCCATTTCAACCTCATCACGTGTAAAACCCACAAAAGCTATAGACTAAATGTGGACTATTCTAGATAAATAACACACTTAAGTGAGACTGCAGTGGCATGCCATTCCAAAGCCCATGTTGCTGAAATTCAAATACTTCTATTTTCAATCAATCTTTATTATTTTTATATCAGGTGTATGTGAGCTACTGGCCTTTAACATGGTTCTTTAGAATATGTCCTGAAATCCCTTTTGCTTTATACAAAACAGGCTGTTGTACACTTACACATCATCCATCAAATGGTTGGGAAGATGTGTGTCATATGGCAAATACAGTAGTGATATAAGCACAAATGTTGGGGTTTTCTAACAGTAAAATATATATTGTTTTAGTTTATATTGTTTGGAGTCTGAGTTATTTTCTACATTTGAGCACTATGAATTCAAAGCATTAAAATAGAAACTTTTAAGAAGAATGAAGTTCTTATGCAATATAAGAACTATTGGTCTGAAAAAAAACAATATTGGGAAATTCAGGATAGTTGTTTTGGCTGTAAAAAATGAAGCTCATAAGTTAATACTGTCCTGGTAATTATATAAGATTTGAAAAGACTGATTGTAGCAAGTATTACACACTGATATAGTACCAGCAATCCTGATATTCTTATGAGGTTTTCAGGTTTAACATTGTTTTTTCTGTAATTATATTACTTTGAACACTGTTTCAGATTTACCCTGGCAAACAGCCAGGCACCCACATAGCTACTTGCTCATTCCCTTCTCCCACAGGATGGGGAGAAAAGAGAAGTAAGGTGGGATGACCTGCAGATTGAGATAAAGGCAGTTATATAGATTGTTATAGTTTAGCCCCAGCCAGTAACCAAGCACCTTGAGCTTCTTACTCACTCCCTTTGCAGTGGGATGAGGGTGAGAATCAGAACAGTGAGAAAACTCCTGGGTTGAGATAGACAGTTTAATATATAAAGCAAAAGCTACGTGCACAAGCAAAGCAAACCAAGGAATTTATTCACTATTTCCCACAGGCAGGCAGATGTTCAGCCGTCTCTAGGAAAGCAGCACTCCATCACACATAACAGTTACTTGAGAAGACAAACATCATCCCTGTGAACATTGTTTCTTCCTCGTTTTTTTCCCCAGCTTTATACCCTGAGCATGATGCCATATGGTCAGGGACATCCCTTAGGTCAGTTTGCCTCAACTGTCCTGGCTATATCCCTCCCAGCTTCTTGTGCATCCCCAGATCATTCATTGATGAGTGGTGTGATGAGCAGAAAAGTCCTCAACTCTGTAAGCACTGCTTAGCAGTAACTGAAACATCCATGTGTTATCAACATAGCCACATACTAGCTACTGTGAAGGAAATTATATCCTAGCTAAAACCATCACATAGATGAGACAAAAGCTGTGCACAGAAAGTCAAAAAAAGAATTCATTCCCTAATCCACATTCTCAGGCAGGTGCTTAGCATCTTCCTTGCAAGCAGGCCTTTGTTACATGTGATAGTTGGCAAAAAAAAAAATGCCATGAACCTAAATGTCCCCTTTTTCTCCTCCTTTCCCTGAGATTTTGTTGCTGAACATGACATCATACAGATGAGATATCCCTATGGTCAATTTATCAGCTATTTTGTTTGTTCCTCCTCTCAATTTCTTGCTCACCCTGGCCTACTTGCTGGCAAAGTGAGAAACAGGAAAAGACATGATGCTGTGAAAGCTCTGCTCAGCAGTAACCAAAAGATTGGTGTGTTATCAATGCTATTTTAGTAACAAATCTGAAACGCAGCACTATAAGGGCTGTTGTAAAGAAAATTAACTCCATCTCAGCTAGATGTCATACAGCCATCTAATTATTTAATTACTTTATATTTATAAGGCTGTTTCCTATGAGTTAGGTGAACTACCATTTCTCCTGTCTTTTATTCCTCGAATTACTGTTGTAATGATAAGGTCATGATAATGATAATACAAACTTACCTCTTCAAAGCTGTAAAACAAATGGATCAAATTCACTGTTTTGCCTTATATCACGATGCAGCAGAGAGCAGTATGTACAGACTGGTGAAACTGTCTCAGAACCTCACGTAGGTTGGATGGCAAAGCTCTTGACCAAAGTGTCAACTGGATCAGTACCTGTTTAAAAGTTCACATGAACTCAGTAAAAATTATTCATATCTGCATATACCTACTCAAAACAGAAAAGAGATAAACCATTTTTTTTTTGTTTTTCTTACTCATTTGTATTAACTCTCAGTATGGGGTTTTTTCTGACTCATTCAGTGCAAGTAGTTACTATGATGTGCTGAATAACATCTGTAAATAGTTATTTCTGAAGTTACATTAAATGTCAAATTTTATCACACTTTGTGATAGAATTCCTGGAGGCTTCTGGATAACAAACAGTCAGATGGACAATGTTACAATCATACAGAATTATGACCAAGAAAAACTAAACCGGTGGTATACCCACTGTTCTGGGTAGCTGGCATGGTGGTATCTTAATATTTCAGGATGCCTACCAGAATCTTAAATGACACTAACTGTATGAGGCAGCATGGGATTTTGTAGCACATTGAATATTTTGTCTAGTAGAAAACAAAGAATTTATTTACCTTCAGATCTTCCCAATTTTAGCCCCTGAATGTTAAAGGAGCCTGGGGAACCTTTTGGGAAGCATAATTTAATTATTATTTGTCATTGTAAACACAGGTTTCTAATTCTGAACATTAGAGATAAGTTGTATTTAGGCCATACTCAGACAAACAATTCCAGTTTAACTTAACCAGTTTTTAAATAGTTTTTGATTGTTTATTGTTTTGTTTTGTTTTAAATAAAGGAAACCATTTCGTGGTATAATAAGCAATTGCACGTATAGTTGTTTCGGCAGATGTGAGGAGCTTTTTACCTCCAACAGTAATGAAATAGCAGGCTGAAGATTATATTAGACATGGCAGCAAACCACAGAACTGATACAGTAAATATAGATGACTATTAGAAGGGTAGTGAAGAAAAAATGCATAGTTGGAATGTTTTCATTAAAATTATAATTATTACCTGTAGAAGGTTTGTCTATTAAACCAATAACTTAGAGAAAGTCACAAGAAAAGAGTCATAAAAATCCATTCTGTTTGCATTGACACTACTTACAACAAACAAGGGGAAGAGGCTAATGCAACAAATAATATGAAGCAAATGCCGAATGTTGGCTTTTTACATTTGATTTCTCTCATAAATGTTGCCTTTTCATTGAGTGTTTTAACTCTACTTTTTCATTAATTTAATCTAAGGTGATGAATATTGCTTGCAAAACTTTTCCTACATTGCGTTCACTGTGGAATTGGAAACTCAGAACGTGCATGACAGGACAGTTTGTTACTGCTCAGTAACAAACTTGTTAGATATCTTTGTAAAAGCAAACATTACAGAAGGAATAAAAACATAGCATTAGAAATGTAGTATTAGATATCTTGCATGTAAATTCTTTAAAACCTTCAAAAAGGAGCATTCACTACCTACCTAGGCAGAGTGTGCTAGTATTTTACAACTGTTGTCTATTTCTTCTACTAAAAGC
Source organism: Urocolius indicus (assembly GCA_013401255.1). Lineage (NCBI taxonomy): Eukaryota > Metazoa > Chordata > Aves > Coliiformes > Coliidae > Urocolius > Urocolius indicus. The sequence goes on along the minus strand of WBNH01002480.1, from coordinate 119,632 downwards.
CTTGCTGCTTCTGCTTTGATTCTTTGTGCTGTTTAAGAGTCCTTCACCTCTGTTCCTAACTGCTCAAACCTTCTCCTTATCTGGAGGCCACGTCCACTTGTTTTTATATGCTTTAAGTACTTAAAAATAAAAGAAAAAAAAGTGTTTTGTAGAAACATTTGAGTGAGAGAAATGAATTAGAGAAATTGGAAGCATTCAGCAGGCAGGAGACAAAAAGACAAGTCAGTGAGTGTGGTCGAGACAAGGCAGTAAATGCCCAAATTTGATCTGTTGAAGTAGTAGTGTAGAAGCAAGGGCTAAGTTAGTTTCATCTTTACCTCTCTTTAGTGTACATGTACATATTTTTGAATAAGCTAGCATCAGGAAAGAGAATTTATTTCATGGACTTGTTATTGCTGTCATCTGGATTCTCTCCAATTTGTCAGTGTGTCTGGCAGCAGATGCCAATACAATTTTGATGACATATAAAGTAATTTATTTGTTTTGTCTTTGTGTTCAATTTTTCCAGTTTGTTTGTTTTTGTTTTTTAGTGCTACATTTTGTAGTCCTGCAAGTGAGTTTATTATGTGGATTTCTCGAGGTCATTTAAATTCAGATCTTGTTTCCTCAGTTGCTCACCTGTATTAGGTCATCCACAGTTTCCACAAGCATATTCTGTTGTTCAAGACTAATGAAATATTGAGCCAAACTCAAGAAATATTCCTATGGTATGTCATTTGCAGTTCTCTTTTTCCCTGTCAGCAAACTGTTGACAGCTACCAAATGACATTTTTTTTTCAACTAACTGAACATCAATACCATGGAGAAAACTAATATCATGGTCATTTGGTCTGGGCAAGTAGAATTTAACCTCTAGCCTATACCCTGTTTCAGTCACTTAAGTTTTTTTCAATTATTGCTTTAGTTCAGGTAGTCTTGAAATGAACAAACCTAGTTACAAATAATGACCATTAACTAAATCGAACAAAGCTAGTGCAACACTTAAAAAAACAAATCCAAACCATCTGTTAGAAGCAAATGACAAAGTTTTGTGTTCTTCCATTTTAAACTTCAATGAATTGAAAATTTGAATATTCTTTTAAAAATGTGTGTATTAAAGTTAAGAAGCTGCAGTTTAAAAACACACTAAATACTTGCCAACCAAAGAAACAATTATTGCATACTGAAGGCATTGATTTTATTGTAGTCATAGCCTAAATAGGGATATATTAACATAGCAAGTTGGTTCAGATAGTAGTATCAGCATGGAATTCAGAATCAACTGCAAAAAGCCCTCATTAAAAATATCTGAGTTGTGTGTTACTGTTGTCCACAACCACACAGTGCTAGCTAGCTGGGTAACACTGAAACTAAGCTGCTTCCATTACCTACATGACCTGGTCAGACCAGGCACTGCAGCATAAGCCTACTTGTAAATCAGAGACAGAGAACCATCAAACTTGTGTCAAGTTTGACAGTTGTAGAGACTGGCCTGATCCTACAGACCAAAACGCTTGCTACTGCTATAGAATCTGTTTTTTTCTATGTTGTTAGTTAAATCATACCCTTTCTTCCTGCTGAAAAAGTTTGTTGGGCTGAAAAGGTTTGTTGGTTTGGGGGTTTTTTTGGTGGTTTTTTGTTTGTTTGTTTTTGTATGAGTTAATTTCAGTATCGCTGCTGAAATACTAACTCTGTAGATCATAGCTGCTGTGGTCTATATAGCTCATGATAGCTGATAACTGACAGTGGAGTTTGTGCAGTCGTCTGGACTTGCTAATTAAATCCATCTGTATTGTTGCTCTTCCTAAAGTTAGAAAAGCAGGAGTGAAGTCAGCTGTAGCAATTCTACTTTCTTGTCGCTGTGGAGGTAGGCACATCTTTGCCATTACCATGGTTAGTGCAAGGCTTTCATTTTAGTTTGACATAGAGTAATGGAACTACTACAAAGAACGTTTTGTTTTTTGGTTTTGGTGGTTTTTTTTTTTTTTCATGGGTTATACTCATGAGCTTTCTCACTTTGTTTCTAGAGAAGAAAGAATATCTAATTTATTATTTTTCTTCTCCTGACCTTTGAAACCTTTTGGTTGCTTTCAGGGAGAGATCTTAATGAATTTATAATTTATTAGGTTTTTACTGATATAGGAAGGAAGAGCAAGAAAGCATTTTGCTATTTTATTTCCACACTGCTTTTACTTTATCATTTATTCCACTATCAGTCTTCTGTTATTCCTTATAACTCTTTTAAGCAGAAAATGGCAGCAGGAGAAGAATGTGGCTGATGAGACTTTAACAAAACTGTTCATAGTAACAAAGGGAAAGGAATATCTATTTCAAGGTGTAAGAGAACAATATTGTGTTGAGACCTCCGTGTTATAGATATTTGCATACGTTATAAGGATCTTAATGTGCAGCTCATATGCTTCAGCTGAATGCTTTACCAAAATAAGATCTTAATTCACGTGTACATATGTTTGAGAATGTTTACAGATTTCTGATCTTTGATTGAGTGTAAAGTAAAATTCAGAATAGAAGTCAGATAAGTGAGAAAATAGAAATGAAATGAAAATTATGAAATTACCAGTCACAAAAAATGGTCTGTGAAGTAAAGTTGAATTATGCCAAATCATTAAAAACTTGCTTTTCAGACAGATGAATAAAGATAATACTCACTACAATCAGTGAAGAGCAATGGGTGATTAGTGCCTCTAAAGATAACTCCTGCAGGCTAGAACAGGTCCATATTAATTCTTAAGATGAGAGAACTGAAAAGGAAGAATATTCAGAGTTGGAAGAAGAAATATTTACTTCATAGGGTTATCCCACTCAGCTTCTATCTGTCCTATCTACAGATTATTTTTTTAAAGGAAACCTCACAAAGAATAATTTGCTATATAATATATTGTATTTTACATTTAAAATAAAAAGATTTTAGAACACAGCCTGATGTAGGGATTAGATTTCAAGCAATTTGCCTTGTGGAACTGGGGTTAATTACAATTTTCAAGCTGGAGATGTAAAAATTGCTTCTATTTGTTAGTTGAAGAAGCAGTTCAGTATGCTGGAGTTGTTTCTTAGGGAGAAAAAAGAGGCAAGTGCAGACTCCTGGCCCGAGCCCAACTTCCTGTTAGAGTTCCAGAGCTTGTCCTGATTCACTTCTATTTGTTCTTCTCTCTCTTGTTCATTCATATGCTTTTCACTGAATCACCAAACAAGAAGCTGTGAAATCAGTGGATTTTGGTATTCTTTTGGATCTGTAGTCATTCTGTAATCGAATGTAGTTGACAGCATTTTTAACACTGTGTTTTGTTATTTTTTTTCTAATGTATGCAATAGTAGGTGACAAAGTTTTTGTTTCTAGAAACACTGAATTGAATCACTATCACTGACTTTACCAACAGTTTTTCCAAAATGCTAACACTATGAAAGAATGAAGAAGTAAATATTTCTATGTACATTGAATAAAGTATTTGTAAACAAGTTTAATGAAATAAGTATTTAAAAAGCTATTTCCATAAACTAAACCCTGTTCCATCACTGAATAAACAGATCAGATCAAATAAATTTTTGTGATGCAGACTTATTTGATTCTCATTTATCCATGACAGTAGTCCACAGGATTTGGTCTGTTGCTAGCTGTGAAAGTAATGGTGGATGGACCTGTGGAACTTGGAATCTGACTGAATCCTAAAAATAATTCCTTGGCAGTGTGATAGAAATCCTGAACTTAGCACCTGAAACATAATGTGTATTCTGAACAAACAAGTACATAGATCTGATCTCATAAAATACATAAGAAAAATATTAAGTTTCTGTTTACTATTGAAGTAAATGTTAATCTGCAGAAATATTAAGGAAATACTACACTACTTAAATAGAATAGAAGAGAGGTGAAGGATATCTAGAGTCCTGTCTCTTCTTGTTTTCTTCTGTTGTTGTTCTGTTGGACTGTGAAATTTAGAAATGGTTAGGTACACTTTGGTATCAGTTAGATTAAAATAGTGTAATATTGCTCCTCCTTCCTCCAAATACAGTACATTTACAGTTGCCTTACACTGCTTTAGAGAGATGATTCATGAGTGTGAATATCAAACTTTATTACACTTGCTACACATCTGTCTATTCCTTTAATGATTGGCTATGCAACAGTTATGAGATTAGTGCAAGCTGAAACCCAAATGTTAAAGAGTAAGTGCTCATTTACATTACCATACCAGGCTGTAAACTGTAGCTATTAGCTGTTTAAAAAGCAGTATGGCTTTTCTAAGTGGGAGCAGAGATCTGTGAGAGAGCAATACAGTGGACAGATGAAACAAAGATCGCTACTAACTGTCTCAAGGAAAGCTACTCATTGTTTTGCATCAGAAGCTGTCAGCTCAAATTCACTTGTTAGCTTGGACAATTTATGTAAAAAAAATATACACATCATGTACACATGCTAAAATGCACACAGAAAGTCTGAAAGAACAAAAAGTAAGTTTATGACAGACCTCTCTGTTTACTCCTCTGATAAGTACTTAGTGCCTAGTGCAGAGACTATCCTCTTCTCCAATTTAGCTCTCATGCAGAGTCTATCAGTTTTCCACGTTTGAATTTAGATTTCTGTCACTACGAAGTCAAAATCTGATGTATTTTAGTTTGATCCAAAGACTTTAAATATCTGTCTTTATGCAAATTGAACTCTAATACATCAGAAGTATCTAAAATCTTTAAACTTCAGGGTTGATTAATTTTTTTTAATTTTATTTTTGGTTTTTTTGTTTGTTTGTTTTACGAGACAGCTATAAGAAAATCCAAATGCTCATGGAAGGCTCTAGAGGTCCTCTGAGGAGCTCAAATAATCCCATAGACACTGAAAGAAACTATCCCTTTAGAAATGTCAGGGTGTTTAATTAGTATTCCTTTCTTTGTTCAAAGTTTTCGACAAAGACTCTGTTAGCTTTGGGTGAAACCATTAATGAAAAGGGTGAGATAATTAAACTTGCTTGTTTCTAATTGGCAAAAGTACCCTAGCTCTCCTGAGATTTAGAACTAAGCACAGCAACATCTGCTAAGAGACATTCATGAATTGTTAGGAGATGTCATAGAAAATATTAAAGCATCCAGGGGAAGTAGCAATAATAAAAACCTGTGTGCTGAATGCTTCATAAGAGGCAAAACACATGGATATTTATATTCTCGGGAGACTCTCCTCTCCTCTCCTCTCCTATCCTCTCCGCTCCTCTCCTATCCTTTCCTCTCCTCTCCTCTCCTCTCCTCTCCTCTCCTCTCCTCTCCTCTCCTCTCCTCTCCTCTCCTCTTCTTTTTTTTATCCTTTGCCTTTCTCTTTCTTATTGCATTGTATTTCCTCTTTCCTTTCATCTTTCATCTTCTGTTTCCTCTTTCCTTTCTTTTAAAGACTCTTTTTCCCCAAAGTATGCAATTTGCACAATTATAGTTACAACTAAACCCCATTATTTGGAAGGAAATTGTCAACATAGCTTGAAATTCTCATAATATGTAGAAAAAATATTCATCTCTTTATTTTTACTTTTTAAAAATATTTACTTTTTCTAGATGTCATTGATTGAGAGAAAAAATCAACACATGTATAGAAAGAGCTTCGGAGATAGAATGCATTGATTTCACACAGCAAAGTGACAGCATTGCTACTTTTGACCCAGATTTACTTATTGACATTTGTTAATGTATTAGTGGGGAAGTCTTGCTGCTAATCCCCTCAATTTAGATTATGTTACATAGGAGTACTAAAAGTTGTGCTGACGGACTTCCAGAAAATCATTCTGTCACAGTATTTTATGTTAGTATAAAGAAAAATATTGTGAGATGCTATTTTCTTTAATTATTTATTTAAAAGGTGATATTAGCTGGAATCTGTGAGAAACAGTCTGTGCTGCTACCTTAAAAACATAGGTCACATTAAAGGTTTTGCATGTGTTGTTTTTTTTTCTCTGCAAGTGAATATTGCAACTTCAATACTGATAACTTTATTCTCCCACTTGTTTTAGTAAGCTGACTAGTCCTATTTGTGAAAAATATTAAGAATTGTATTTCTACAGCAGCTTTCTCTATGCTAAAATGTGCTGTAGAGTATTGCTAAAAACTGAAATTTATAAGAATCTAGTTTGAATTTTGATTTACAGGTTATTTACAGATACTAATCTATGTGTCCATTTGTCATTTAACTGGGAGAATAACTAATTTCCATATGGATTTGTAAGCTTTTGTTTTATGAATTTAAATAGTACCTGTACCTAAATGAAAATATACCATTAAAAAAACTGAATACAGTAATTTACTTCTTTATTTTCACTGTAAAAGATATCACTTTATTACTACTAAGAAAATAACATCTCTCCTGATTACAAATACCATGAAGACAATAACAGAGTACCTTCCTATTAATCTCAAAATTAATCAAGCAAAAAGTGTGTATAACTTTCTTAGTATCTATACATATACTTATCTATATTCTGTTTCTCTCTGGGCTAGATCTGGCAATATCAGTTCAATATTTATAGAAATTGTTCATGGACTATTTTTCTTGCAGGCAAGACACAGTTTTGTATAATATCACCTTACTTAGTTCTCTAAGAATTAGTAAAGTCATTAACCTCAAATGTTAAATTTTGTATATTGAGACCTGAACTGTGTTTTTCTTAACAAGACAAAGAGATATCTTGGAGATATGCAGGTTTCTGGGAAATAATAAAAAAAAAAAAAAAGAAAAAAAAAAGGACAAATAGACATAGTTTTGAAATCCAGAGATTAAAGAAAGAGAGTATTCTTTATTCTGTCAGCTGCAGAGCAGCTCAGAGAGGATTTTTTTTAAATGCTGCTTCTGTTAAACATCCAAGGAATCTTGTATTAGCCAGGATTGGTTGCTTGTCCAACTCCACAAGACTGGAAGGCAAATGATCAACACTGCTTTTGACTTGGATTCTAAAAATGTTTTGAAGAATTAATTGTAAGAAAATACTAATGTTTTGTCATGTCTGCAAATTCCCAGCATTCCCAGTTATTTGGAGTGTACTACAGAATCATTTTTAAAATGTAAGAAATATTCTGATTTTCCATTCAGTAGTCCCAATACTTAAATGATCTTACAGGAAAATGGATGAAGGAGCCTTTAGAAGAGCTATTTGTGCCAAAGCTTTGGGATCTTATTGTTTGGTTATACTAAAATAAGTACATTAAACTGTATTTGTGTTTTTCTTATGCTTTCCTAAAAAGAGATCTCAGTAAGGTCCAAGTAAGTGATGATATATATAGGAAAGTGCTGTAAAAAAATCTCCCCCATCCTTGAAAATGAGGAGTAAAATCTCTAACAGAATATACATGTCAAGTGTACTTGTTCAGAGGATGTCTAAAAACTTTGACCTTCTTTGTTTAGTTTCTATGTTTGACTGAAAAAAAACCTTTTATTTACCTAGGACTATTTTTTCTTAGTAAGAAACTTGAAATTGATTTTAGCTTGACAAATTTCTTCTCTGAAGTAATATAAATTCTTTGTCTAATAAATGTATACAGAGGCTTTGTGGCACATCAGGGTACTATGACATTCCAGTGTATTGATTCTGCAGTGTAAAGGGTGACATATTTGGTGTTAATGGGCCATCAGAGTATTGGGATTTGAATTGTACACAGTAAGAAGCACTGTCTTTTCTGTAACAAGATAGGCTTTCTAAAGTGCTGGAAGTAACTATAGTGTTACATAATTCCTCATGTATAAACTTCAGAGATTAGTAAGATTTTTGTATAATCATTCAGAAATTAAACTGATAAAATTAGAGAATCTTAGAAAGTTGTAATGAATATAAAAGAATAGTTATTGACCTGTAGCAACCAAAACCATCTGCAGTTCACCATCTGTAAAAATTCTTGACATCCAGAATTTAAAATTCACTCTTAAAATGAACATTTTAATTTTTACTTTTTTGTTTTCTTTCTGCAAAGTGTAATCTGTATCCTAGAGTTCTTACTTTTGTCAGTGTAGTTCATTTCAGCATAGTTTGTTTACATTTTGTAATGTAAACAAAAAGAACAGTAATATCTGTTCTATTTATATCATAGGCTGAAGGCCCTCAAGTATAAAAGTGTGGGAATTTTATTTTACCTTGCAGGGCATCAAATGCTAACCAAAACTGCATGCGGACTAGAGCAGGTTAAAAATTATCATTGTCTCTTTTACTGTCCTTCAGGTGAAGGTTATTTTTAGTTTTAATGATCTTAAGTGATTTCTTTGGAAATAGTATTTTGATTATTGTTTGATTGTATTGTGTTGATTATAATTATTATGGAGAAAAAAAATCAGCTAAGTAAAAAAAAGTGAGATAATTCTATCCATTTTTGTCACCTAATCACAGGAGTATCAGCTTTCTGGATTTTAAAGATTCTGTAGAACTCAACTTCCAGATTTTTGCATGTTCTTGCTGGTTTGTGTGCTCGAATACCAGTTGTCCTGCAAAAGGAAGTATGGGAAGCATTTTATATTATATGTTTGCTCTGTTTTCTAACAGCTAAGTATTTTGCTTAAGCAGATTTGCTAGGAAGTGACAGATCTGAAAAATTGGACACAGTGGCTGCTGGAAGTTTTTCAGTTCCAGGCAATCTAAATTGTGCAGAAGGAGGAAAATGAAATATCACCATATTTTAAAGATGACAGTTTTGTCAAAGATTCCTTTTCACTCTTCAACTTAAAACAAATTGAGTAAATCAAGTACATCTAAAATGTCTGCACTCATTGAAGATACACTGCTTTTTTAGCTTTTTGTTGTTTCTTGTCTTTTCTCTCCTTAAATGCATAAGGGAGACCACTGACTTAAAAAATGTAAAACACACTGTGAGGATCATAGGTTTTTTGGTTTAATTGTTATTTTGAAACAATTTAGAACCATAACAGGCTTTCATGAGACATAGTTGCATAGTGAGAACTTAAATAAAATCTAATGAGACTAAAATGTAGAATAATATTCTTCAGAATTATGTTGTTTCTCAGAAATTAGAATATTTTGTGCTCAAATTAATTTCAGTAACAGAAATATTACTTTAGCAACAAAATCAGACCAGATCAGATTTTGCAAACATTTTGCAATATTTTATCTAAAAATAAATGGTGAGATAGCTGTGCCAGATTTTTGACATGACATTCATCTCTTTAGTAGGGTGGTAATAGCTCCTTGTCACTTCCTTATATGGCTGAAACACTCTAACGTAAGTTATAGATATTTTTCAGAATATTTTTTTTTTCTGTGTTTCATGTATATGACTACATGTCTTTTCTCCAAGACTTGCCCAGTGTTACAAAGATTGCAGTTTTCTCCTGCCTGATACCAGCAGACATAAAAAGTAGCAAGGAAAATTTTCGCCCTCTGTGTTTCATGGTGTCCTGCTACACTTTCATGTTTCAAGAATCAGGAAGCTTACTTGGCCTGCTTGTTTCAATCTTCTTGAATAAGTATCCATTAAAAAATAAAATTAAAGACCAACCTTAAAAGGAGAAGAGAAAGAGTTTATTGAACATGGCTCTTCTGATTTAAGCAGATATAATTGCTCATGATAAAATATCTGTCCATCCTAGTAGTCATGCAGTATATGTCCAATATGTCATTGTCTCCTGCTTCATTTTGATGTGACACTAGACTAGGTGCTAGCTTCGCATTTAACACAAAGGAGAAAAAAATATGGGGAACGACTTTATTGATGTTTATAAAGTTCTACTGAGAGTGTACTCTCATATCTACAAAGCAAAACCTACTCCGTTGTAGTGTTCTCAGCCTATGAAAATGTCAAGGAGATACCAGGGGTTTGTCTTGCTGTTGTTTTTCTCATGTTTCATAATGAATCAGTCTTATTTGGTAGGCTGCTCCAAAAAAGAGCTTAGCTTGTCTATTATAATAAAATCTTCTTCTTAGTTGTCTTTGCAATATCCTGTAGTGATTGCATTATTTTAAATTTAGCAGGCCCAAGCAAAAAATCTACAGCCTTGTATTTCTTGAGGTCCTGCCAGATACATAGGGAAGATTTAAGTATTTTCCTTCCTGCAAAGCAGTTTTTTTTTTTTCATGGACCTGAACCATGTATTTGTTTTTTTCTAGGAACGATTGAAGTTGGAGAGTAACCATGAAAAATTGGAGAGTAACCACTAATTTTTTTTTCCCCCGATGAATGACATGAAGGGTTTTAGAAAAGGAAGTGCTCCAAAGGTCTCTTAGGTTTTGGGGTTTTTTTAATAAGCTGAGCCATCTTACAGCTTTGAAAATAATGAATAAACCTGTAACTGAATAATATTAACTATTACATTTGCTTTTTCTAACTCTGCTTAATAGTTACTATTTTTTTTTTCCAAATATTTTGTGAATAGACAGTTCTGCTGCTATACTTTCCCCCTAAGTGGAAATATGGAACGTCTTGGAATAACTGCACAATGACTGAGTGGTTTCTATGTATTTCTAGCAAGTTTCTGTCTAGTTTACACAGCAGGTATTTACATATAATTTGCAGACAGAAGAATATGAAAGAAATGATTGTTGGTCTTTCCTTTTCTTTTACTGCCCGTTTTTCAGCATTTCAGTACACCAGTGTGTGACAGCTAGCTACAGAAAGATGTATTTCAAAATAATTTGGAAATTTCTCTGCATAGCTTTCCACTCGTAGTCATCCTCATGACAGAAGGAGGACTCAAATTAGAAAAAATAACTGCTGAAAAGGTATCGTGAAAAAGATTATGCAAATTTTAAGATGAAATCAACTGAGTACTGTTTCTATTTGAAGAAAGAGAGAAGCTTTTCATTTGCAAAATGTTTTACTGTGATGCAGAAAACCAATTATAATATAAATGAAGTATGCACCTGTTATTAATTTCTGAGGCATCCTTCTATTTGAAATAAATATCTAGTATTGTCATTTATCAACCTTTTCTGGTACACTCTACTTACCAGCCATGCTAATCATAATTTCATTGGTGTACATATGTATAGAAACTTATCCAGAGCAATATTTTTTATTACAACCTGCCTCAAACTGGGTATATACAGGGTAGGAGTTCTGACTTGCCTTACTAATGAATGCTACAACTAATAATATTCTGAGTAGAAGCAGTTGTGGAGAAATACACTGGACTATACTTCTGTTACTTACATTGACAGAGGAAGTCTTTTCACAGTATGCACCTACTGTCTATTAGATGTAATTTAACATGAAAAAATTTAACATGAAAAAAGTGGAGGCACTCTTGTGTCTTGTGATCTTGGGTCCTAAAACAAGCATTTTCACTAGAAAACGGGAGTTTTAAATTTCTTGATCAAAAAGAAAATACCCCTTCAAACAAAAAATTTAAAACTTTAAACCAAACCAGCATTTAGTGTTAATCCTATATTCCTACATACCAATCTATACATAAATTTATGTATATGGTGGGTAATTAATGAGGAAAAACATTAGTGGTCATCTAATATCTGTAACTATGCAAAATATTATATATTTGGACCACCAGAGAGCAAACTAATGTGATGTAATTTAACTGATCTCACAAATCATTGAATGCAACATCATTGCTTTAGTCATTACTTTAATATCTGATTTGATGTAATGATGTAATTTCACATATACAACTGCTGTCAAATCTAGCTTAGTTTTGGTCATTTTAGGTTCAGTGTAAAAGGATATCCAAGAAATTAAAGGTCGCTTTATTAACTGCTCTTTTTTCTTTCTTTTTTTTTTATTTGTTCTACATCATATGTGAAAGATAAAACCAACCTTCTGCATTTCCATTAAAAAAAAGTGAATAGAGAAGAAAAAGCAATTATTTGCAGCATGTAGAATCCTTATGATAATTTGATGGACTTTAATTAAAGCAATCTACCATGCTGGGCTCATAAGACAGACTATGAAATAAGGTCTTATTTGTTAGGAAACACCATACTGCTCATTGATAAGACTTCAAAAGTTGCAACTTAGTTAGAAGCATGGAATTTATGTTTCCTTTGAAATCGAAGACATACACATGAAACCCCCTCTTGTTTTGAGCTTGGTTTTAAGAAAGTGAACAGTTAATAATACAAACAGGTGTACACTCTCAGTCTTATAATTTCCATGGTATTTTGCATACATATGACATAGTATCTAAGGATCACTCTCCTGGTTATAAACTTAGATCACCATTATGATGCTTCCATAATGTAACTTAAGTGGGTATTTAGATGAATGTTTGCAGTAACAGAGAATTTATAAATCTTACAAAATCTTTTACTACAACTGAGGTAAACTGAAGAGGGATTCAGAAAATCTAGTTTCAGTTTTTGTCTACTGAACAGCACTCATCTTTACATAATGTTGTGTTATGAACCCGTATTTTACATGTATGCTTTCTGTGATCTTTTCAATTAGTGGATTCAATCCATGCCCACCTAAAAGACAGATCCAGTATCTTTTGGTATCTATAGTTCTGACATTTGAAACCTATCTCTGACATTTCTTTTCAAATTGGTGACAGACTGATAATAGTACTTACTTTTGTCTTCTGACATTTTCTTAGTGGCCTTGCTTAATTAATATTTTTTTTCTTTTTTACTACAACTTTCCCACTAGATGGGACATTGCCATGATCAATGAGTTTTCTAGATTGAGAGTGATACTGAATTGTACCTTGTAATTTGATAAAAAGTTTGGTAGGTCAGGCCTAGCCATTTCCTGTCTAAGGATCCTATATAAAGCAGGTAAAACAAGCTTCACATTACATCTTTCTCTTTTCGCTTCTTTCTATAAGTTTTTCTTTTAGTTTTAGACACTTTGTGGCCGTCTCCCTTTGGAGCCCTGCTGAGCCTTTGGTATAATCTTTGCTGCTTGATGGCTGGAGTTTTATCCACCTGGGAACAAGCAGCAGGTCTCCTGCAGCTCAGGCAGAATATTTGCTTCACAGCATTATTGCATTTTTTTCCTCTCTGGTTGATCTCTTGATTGCTTGTCCTAGTGAAGCAAGGTTAGATGTGGTGTGAAGAGGGCGAGAGAAGCCCCTGAAGCCTCTTATACCCTACCTATAACAGGAGGGTCTATACTGAACAGGGATCACTGGCCCAGTGTCTCCAAAGGGATGAAGTGTAAAGCATTCCTGTGAAGCATACTGTAGCCATAAGATTAAAGTAATAGTTCACATTGCAAAGTATTGAATATATCAGTTTGCTATTTCTGTCACGTGACAGCAGTCAGTTTTAAATATATCTATAAAGCATTTACTTCCACAAATAATGCTTTATCTCTCAAAACCATTTCTCTAAAAGTATTCTTTGGCCTTGTATGTGCAAATGGAGAGCTTAGTAAACAATGATTTTACTTGACATATACCAGTCCATTCAGATTATAAATTAGGCAATCATAAAAAAATGTCCCCTTTAAAGTATTAATTCCTCTTAAAAACAAAATTGCATTTTAAAATCTACATATTTACCACTCAGTGATATTTGTCATTCACTGCAATTTTTGTGTATGATAGACATAGAAGTCTTGCTAATCTTTACATTCTTTCTGTCTTGGCAAGTACTGTTTCATGCCCGGAGAAATAGTAATACCGTGTCTGAAGTAAGAAAGGATAACTAGCACAGAACACAGGCATTCTGCCTTTAGAAAAATTAATTCTAATCCATGGAAAAGTACGTTCTTTGTTGGTTCCATGTGATCCATGTGGTTTATTTTTTTCAGCATTGGCCTTCAGTAGTAGATACAGAGAATGATTGTAGTGCCACTGACAGGTAGGAGGAAGGTGGGGAAGCTAACATGGAAATACTTCTCATATATACATCTGTGAGGTACAATATCTCAAATATCTTCTCAGAGGCTCATATGAACAATTAGAAGAAAATAGAAATTAGAAAAGGGAGAAGAAGGGAAGTCAGATAATCAAGTACATCATAGAGATGTGATCAGTATTGGGGTAACATCTCAGAAATTTCATTTGAGATAGACATTACAGGGATGATCAAAAGACTATTATTAAGGTGTATTAACAAAACAAAAACAAGAGAGAGATAGGACAAATATTACACTTAAAGGTGAAAGACAACATAGATATAATGAAGAAATGAAATTAAAACTTTACCTTAGTTTTAAACAAAGATGGTAATGATGTGCATGGGAGGCAAAGCTGAAAGTGCTTGAGATAAAAACAAAACTTAGAGTCTGATGTATGTAATTCAAGGAGGAACAGATAGCATCATCATAGAATTCTCAGTGATACAGAACAATGCATCCACTGTCTTCTTGTAAGTAAGTCTGTTTTGAAAAGTGTTGCTGTTTTGTTGAACATCAAGTACAGTATTTATATTTAGGTAGTGGGGAAGATGGAAGAGAAGGGATAAAGGTCAAAAAATTGTGACCTTGTTTTTTATCAAACAGTAGAACAGAATTTATATTAAAAATGAGTTGCTAGTATAAAGAAGGAAGATGGGATAAAATAGAAATCGAAAATGGCTTTACTGAAAGGCATTCATATAAACCAATCTGATACCTTCCTTTGAATAGATAAACAATTTTCTAGATAAAGAAAATTTAGTAATCTTTCTCTTTGGACTTCAGCAAGTATTTGATACTGTGCCACCTGGGAAATTAGTTGTGTACCTGATGAAGATGGAGATTAATAGCAGAATTACAAAATATTCACTATTATAGTTATATGACAATTGGTGGTGTTGCAAAGGTAAGAATTATAAATAAAGGGAAAGTTACTATAGTCAACCATCAATCTTAAGACTGATTTTGCTTTATATTTTAACCTTCATGCACACAGTGAAAATGTAATAATGAAACTTGATTATGAAACAAGTACGTTGAACTTCAAGAGTTTGAGTTAGAATTAGACTGTACTAGATGAAGGAAAACTTTTTAGACTGTAGCAATTAAAATAAAACATAGCATCTCAAGTTACAACAGCAAAAACAAGACAAGTTGTATATTTAGTTAGGAAATCACGAGATGGAAACAGTAGAAAAAGAGGAGAGTTTAATGAATTAGGCAGTTTAAGCACTAGTGTGACAGGCAAATTTGTTCCTACTGCGTATGGCTGCCTCAAGTTGTTGCTGCTTTGAGAGGAATGGAAGTATTCAAGTTGCTTGAAGAGTCATTCAGGAGATTTCATCTGAGAAATCATTATATGATTCTGGTCAACCATTTTCAGGAAGAATTAAGCTTACATTTAGATATTCAGAAAGAACTGTTTAATAACCCTGGAATATAGAGTTATCTGTGCAAGAGCTGACTAAAAAGGCTTGTTTATTCAGATTAAGGCTCTGAGAGACATGCTCTGGCAGGCTAAAATTGGATGGCAGAAGCTGTTACCCTCCTCAAGGCATGAATACTTCAACCTCCTTTGAATAACTTCATGAACCACTGCGTGGTATACTAGGGTACGCCAAAACTGGAATTCTTTTACTTTAATTCACCCAGCTGAAGACTGCAATAGTACATGAGCTCATTCATAGACATATCATATAACCCTGCCCTGGAGGCTTTAATGCCCATCAGAAGGGTGAAGCAGATGGATGAGGGTGGTAACTATTTCTGCCATCTGCTTTTAAGCCACTGCTACATGTACCTCAGAGCCTTAAGAAAGTCATGTGGTGAGAGGAGTTCTGATTGCTCTTAAAAAAATATTGAGAATAAATGTCAGGGAAAAGTATTAAAGAACAATGTTGATATAATAGCAATTAAAATTCCATTATATATTTAGTCTAGAAATAAAATAAAAAATATTTCAACCCTCTGGAGGTATGAGGATGTAAAAATATCTTACTAGTTTTGAAATGGAACTTCATCAGTTTAGAAAAAGAAAAATACTGATATTTTCCTTCCAGTATGTTCCTGTACTCCTAAGAGATGGAAACAAGAAAAGAAACAACAACAAAACATGAGCCAGGCTTGTCAAGCCTCAGTTTCTTGATGGTGGATTAAACTATTAGTAGCATTATGTACACCAAGATCAAGCTATGTTCTGTAATCTGTTTAAAGAACAACTCACACCTCTCATTGTGAGGTTTGCAGCATCAGAGTCATTTAAAGATATCGGTACTTACTGTTCTCTTTTTCTATGAGCCTTTTATTAGGGGTTAGATTAGATGATCTTTCAAGGTCCCTTCCAACCCTTAAGGTTGTGTGATAGTACATGACATTAAATATACAGCATTTTAATTATTACAGTGCTTGTGTAGTAGTGAACAAGAGAATTAAATGGGTTATTTTATATTTTGTTTTCCATTCCAACTTATTAATATGAGAAAGTATACGTTTGTGATTAACTTACAACTTTTTTTTTTTTTTTCCCAAAGAACTGATCGCTAAACTTTTAAGTATATATGACATTTTGAATACCAAGGTACAAATTCTCCAGTTTGTGGGGATGAACAAATTAATTTCATGGCAATGGCATGGACACAGTCTTTCCATCTCTAATCTCTGTCCTTGTAAGCCATCAGTCCTCTGGTACTTCACATGAAAAGTGGCAGTTATGTCACCATATCACTCAAAATGCGACTGTGAACAGAACATAATCCTGATATCCTAATAATAGGAAGTAATGGGATTTGCAAGATGCCTAAATGTTTGAAATTCATTCACAACTATAGTGTGAGAAGGAAATCAATGAACCAGAGAGTATGTAAAGGAAAATAATGGTACATGTGTATTTTATCAATTTAATGCTTGTGAGGATGGGTTAAAATGATAATTTCTTTCTTTTTCTGGTTTTGATATGAGTTAAAAAGCTTAGTATTGATGGACTTAACTTACAGGTTACCTAACAGGCAGGAGTCACCAGTTGCCACAAGGAAGCTGCAAAACTAGATCCTGCTGATGTGAAGTGGTGAATAATATTGGAAATAGAATTTAAGTAAGGTTAAATGAGAATGCAGTCATGTTAAATGGTATTTTAAGTCTAGGTGTCTTACTCTTTTGATTTCTTAAAGTTTTTTTTTCGTTTAAACTTTAAACATCAGGATTATGAAATAGGTTTTCTTGTATTAAAATATACTTATTAACAGAAATTCTGAATAAAAACTGTGAGTCTCATGAGTCTCTCACTATGTAGCAATCCTCATTCATTTTTTATTCAGACAAACTTTTCATCAGTTTTAATTATTGCTTTTTTAGCACCTTTTGCAGTCTATAATGATTCATAAATATTGTAGAAATAGTACAACATAAACATATTTTATTTACTGGTTCATTTCTTTTTGTTTATCTAAGAATATATGCAATTAGAATTCCTTATTCAAAATATGTATTCTAAGGAAATATAGTCACTGCACTTCCTAAAATTTCTCATAACCTCTTTTTGTTTTCTGTTCCAAACTGAAAATAAACTTATGTGTGTAAAAGAAGTTGAAAAATAGGTTCTAGGCATCTTGTGAATGTAACAGAAAATCTATAGAGGTATATTTTTATCTGGCATTTACTTTAGTAGGCAAAAAATGGACATGTTGTGCCTTTCAGTTCCATTTAACACACACTGAATGTGTGGAAACCTGTAATGTCTCAAATTTTTAGTAATACACACACATCAGTCAGATCAATATATAATATATACTGCAATCATAATGTATTTACAGACACAGATTTAGTGCTAAGAATAAAGTGGAGTGGCAAAAAAACCCAATCAACAATAAAACGGTGCTTGCAGAAGTTAATAATTCTGAGTTTACAGCAATATGTTGTTTCTGTAATCCTCTAAACTTTCTTATAGTACATCTTTTCACTTACTTAATAAACAATAATGGCATATAATAGCAAATATATGTCAGTAATTGTAAAAGCTCCCTTCCCAATGGCAATGACCATATAAAGATAAGAAAAAAGAGGAAATTGATATAAATACCTGGGAATAAATTTGAAGTTGTTATTACAATAATTTTTCTTTACTACAGCATTGGAATTCTGAAGCAGATTTCTCATTGAAATAGTCATGCAAGAAAACTGTAACCTATCAAGGAAATATGTGAGATTATGACTATGATAAACAGAAATGGGACTTAGTATGTAATACAAACTTATGAGCCTGTATTTTGGTCATATGGACTGGATTATTGGAGAATTGCAAGAATCTTGCTCATGAAAACCGACATAATGGCTCTCAATTCTTCATCAATTCCGGGGTAGATTTGCATTTTCATACCAGGAAATGGGAGGAGGAACAAGATGATATTATCAGTTTCCAGGAAATTCAGCAAGATTCTTCAGCTGTTATAGAAGAGTGAGGAAAACAACAGCTAATTTCACAGAAATTTAGAGAAACAGATAATTTTATAATTTTTCACATCAATCATTATGTATGAGTGCGTCAGCATTAATGATATGCAGAACAGGAAGGGATTTTTTGGGGTGTGATTTTGACTTGAATCTGTATTTGGAATCTCACTAAACATATTTTACTGCACCACTGATCCTTTTGAAGCATTATCTTTCTTCCAATATTGTCTTTAAGGTGTCATGTGGTGCATAGTACTTGCAATGCAGATGCAAAGCTCTCTCTCAGTGTGCTCTCCATACTCGAATAGTGTATGCCTAAGATTGGCAAATGGTACTAACTTTGTTGCTTGTTCAGTTGCAACGTAGAAAGGCACAACAAATTGCACTGTCATTCTTCCCTTGTTATACTGCATCAGCAATATAGACACACACATTGAGACAGTCCTGATTATTTGAATTTGTGAGGACACAATATATTGCATATTTGATAAAAAGATTCAGTGTTTTGTCTAGTATGTGTCAGGTAATTGGTTTTGTTTGTTTTAGCTTTTCTCCTGCACTGATTTATAATTTGATTTATTAATTGAAAAAATAGAATGAGTATCTGTCATAGAAGAGAGCTCTTATTATAGAAGTAATGTTACATTTATGACAATTTTTGACCTGAGATTTACCTTATGAATTCACCAAATTCCTACAATTGTATTTGTTTCTTTGAGAAAGAGATTTAAAATATGTGTCAGCAGATCCCTGATGATTTCATACTGGACAGGTTACTGTTCCAGTGAATACATTCTCCTTAAAGTTAGCAAAATTTGTATTTTATATGAATTTGAATAATTGTTGAAGTTAGCAGCTGTGAGGTACTCAGTGTACTTAAATAATAGGTAGATAGCTAGATAGTTAGATGAATTACCTATATTTCTGTAAAACTTTTAAGAGTTGAGCATTTTTGCCATTTAGTCAAGCTAAGACAGTGGAACCTGAACAAAGAGATTTACATGTAATTAGATTGATGATGATGAAGAATTTTACTGAGGCATAAATAAATTTCTTCTGCAACCAAAGCAGAATGTTTTGCTTGCTTGTCCCAGATGGCTTCCTGTAAGAAGATCATATTTAGATTGAGGAACAGACGTTACTTATTTGAGGACATTTGGGAGTCTTTTATGGATTATGTTCATAGAGCAAAAGCTGCTTTGTAGAGATGCTTCACATTACTATCCTACACTTGTGTAATTTGATTTCAGCTTTGTATATGTGTAATAGATCAGAAGAAGTGATTCATTAGAATGTTGGAAAATACCTTTTAGTGAGTGATGTAAAATAAATATAACTTATTAATAAAGCAAAATTAGTGGAAAAGCTCAAAAGAATGCTGAATGCCAACCAAACATGCTGTGTAACCAACACATAATGGGTTAACTTGTGTTGTTAATGGTTTCTTTTTTTGGTAAATGACTCATTCTGAATGATATTTTAAGAGCTGTTTTTGAAGAACGCATTTGACAGAAACCTTCATTGTTTAACAACAGATGTGCATATCTTTTTAGTGTCTTGATTCCTTCTTAAACATAGACGTTGAAAGTGATTCAAAGAAGGCATGTTTTCCCCTAGTTTTCCCACTTTCTTTCTGTCCATCTTGTAGCATAGTTGTTGACACCTGGCATTTTGAATAACATAGATTTCACAGAATTGTCATTGTATGTTTTATGTTGCCATGCAAATCTGACTTGCTCACTCCCATGTCTTGCTGATGGAGGGTTGAGGTTGTGAGGGGGAAGAAGCGTTAACTGTTTTCTTATAAAAAATCTATTATTTGCTTCTTACAGCCGTACGATGTTATTAGCGACTTGCTGCACTATTTATCACTCCACTTTGTGGAGAAAAATTGTGGTTATCACTGATTTTTTTACTAAGCATTAAAGACACATAAGAAAAGAAAGAAGGTACATATGACCACAATCTAAGATTTAAAACCATCCTGTTTCTGGACATAGTTAATTCCTTATTTTTCTGAAACAACGTGTAACACTATTCTAATTGTGTTCACTGCCAAATAGTTATTTTATGAGGTATGTTTGTACCTAAGGGAGACAAGACAAATCTTCTTGCTCATTTATAACATCTATGATACAGGATTAGATTGGCCAAACTCTATTTAAATCACGGTAAGCAGACATATATTTTTGTATTTTTTGTAGGTGGATACAGTGCAGACTACGCAGCACCCTGGCCACATTGAGGAATCATATAAATTGAATGTATGTGCTCGTAAGTGAATTATTTATGAAATGAAACTCCAACTATAAGAGATGTTGGATCACAAAATACATGAACTCTCTTTACTCTCCTGTGAAGAAATTGATTCCCAGGGGGCAGGGTTACTGCAGAACTAAGCGATATTGAAAATAAAGATTTAAAAAAAAAAAAAAAAAAAAGTTCAAGTGAAATAATGTCACATACTGTTTTTAAAAACTCTGAAAACAAGATTCAGATTACATTTTAACAGAGTTGAGAATCCAAACTAGAAAAATGAATGATATGTGGGAAAAGTTTGGTAAGCAGAAACAACATAAGTGGAGAAACAGGATCAAATACCATAGAATTTAGGGGTATGAATAAGGATGAAAAAACTCACCATTTTCTACTTTGTTCCACCTTTGAAAGAACTGAAATTTGATTAGATGATTACTTCAATTAGTGATTGAGAGATTAGAGTGAAGAAGATTGAATTTTCAGTAGCTGAATCAAGGAAGTATTTGTGGTTTTCTGAAAAAAAAACCCTAACCCCAGTGATGTGCTAGATAAACAAAGAAATAAAATTCTACCTCAGGACTGAATTTCTGGAAATCTAAATATAGTCTTAGTATTTGAAAATTTTTATACTACTTGGGGACATTAAACAGAGTGGAGGACAGGAGTTAGGGGAAGCAGTCTTGCATCCTTCAAATTTTTATGAGAAAAATGGCTTTGCAAGGAAACTGAGGTAGAGAGAGAGAAGAAACCAAAACATGCTAAATAACTCTACCAGCAAATAGGAAAATCAGCAGTCACTCGCATGTATACACATACAGTTTGGTTGTTAAGCACAAGTCAATTCACATGGCTAGAGCTCTGTAGAGTAGAAAAATTGTGCCAAGGATTGCACAATTGTCAATATCAAAACCACACGCAGGGAGAATCTCTGTCTGTGCAGTGACTATTAAGCTATATATATAATACAAAGACAATAGTGCCAACTCAAATTTTATATATACAAATATCAATTTTATATTTATTTTATATCTATTTTTGGATGTTGCACTATATAGTATATCAGTTTACAATTTAGGTAAAGACAATATTTTCTCCTAAATAATTTATTCATTCACAGCCTTCATCTTCTTCTTGAGGAACAATGAAAAAGGGTATTTTACGTACTAATAATTTTTCAACAAGCTTTCTTTTTTATGAATAAAGCATAACTTCAACCCATTCAAGTTTCTAATGTAATGCTGGTATTACTGTGTACGGACACTATGTTATATTTGTAACTAGAGTGTATATTGTCACTTATTTTCCTTCATAGTACAGATTTTTATGTATTGTATGAACAACAATGCAGAAAACCACTCTTTCTGTCCTGATTGTTATGCATTTATATCTGAATAAGTTCACCCTCTGTTTATCCCTTTAAAACTGGTAGTATGCCACTTTTTCCCACTTGTAGTAATCAGTTCCAAGTGGAGGAATTTATGATACAGTAGGGGCTTTGACCTCTTTTATTGCACAGAGATATATTATTAAACTTTGAAGTCTGTGTACTGCTACTATATTGATTTTGTTTTCTATGAACAAAATCAATGAGCAAAATTAAAATAAAAAAATCAATTCTTTTTTTTTAAAATTATTTGTGTTTTCTATGTGTACTTCGTTTATTTAACTTTGATTGCTAGTCTAGAACTCATTGAAAGGAGAATGCATGGAGACCTTTTGTAATTCTTCATAAAAGAATTCTATGGAAATTAATAAAATAAAAAAACAAAGGTAATTTAAGACAAGACATACAAGAATGAGAAGGAATAAGATGCAAAAGAGCAAGAAAAGCATGATTCTCAATTGGGATGCATTGTTTAGGAATACCAAAGAACAGAATAAACAGCATACAGGTTGGCTTTTTTGCATTTTCTAGTCCTTTCCTATGATTCAATAGAGGGTTAGAAATAGCATATAAAACACTTAAAATCCATTCATTTTATTTCTTGAGTTCAGAACATTTCCAAAGCTTACCTAAAGATGAGAAAAAATGGCAAAAAACCCCCAAACAAACATGTAATAATTTGAAGAAATAAACTTAGTAAGTATTCAAGCATATTTGTGATTTTTTTTTCAGCCTTTTTCTGAATATAGACGTTGTCTTAGTAATTAGAAAAAAAAAAAAGTTTAACCTGGAAAGTGTATTATGAGATACAGCAACTTTTGTATTTCAATAAAATTACAACTGGGAATGAAAACAAAGTTGTGTCTTCTGTATTCATTGCAAATGAATTCTTCTGTGTTTAATTTTCTGGTCAGAAGCAACTACCAATAGAGCATCCTTGAAAAATATTGTGCAACTACTGTAATTTTCAAATTTCACAGAGTTTAGCAGCCAAGTGATTTGTATGGAATAGAAGAACTTTTGTATTGCCTCCTGCTACAACTCCAGTGGGGAAAGGTCAGCGAAACAGTGGGAGACCAAATGAAGGATTTTTTATTGTGTGACATCAACTTGCAAGACACTGAGAGTTTCAGAATTATGAGTGATGATACAGCTTTTTTCAATTATTACTTTACTCTTTGCCTCCTACAGCTGCTTCATTGTCTTTTTTTTTTTTTTGTTGTTGGTCAGAATGAGTGGGCAAAATCCTGTTTGTGACAAGTGCCATTCTACTTTCTGTTTGCCATTGTCCTCCATGAATGAGAAAAAAATCTACATCTATATGCCTCTCATTTTCCTATGTTTGACAAGCTTTAAGTTAGAGCTTTTAAAGCCAAAAGCTTGCCTTACTCATATGAACAGGCCAAATACACCCAGTGAGACTGCTTGTATAAGTAAAGACAACTTTTCTTTTAGTGTCACTTTATTTTCACGTCTGTTTTATACAAGGCCATTAAAGAACAAGATATGTCAGTAGCAAGCTATCAAGGAAGTTCTGATATGCAATTACTTGAGCTAGTTAAAACTCAAGTTAGATAAATTATTAGTAAGAATAATATAGTGGCAACCAGTGGGAAATGGATCTGTGTGGCACAATATCTCTTTTCTCTTTGTAATGGTTATTCTTCTGGGAACTACGCACTGTCACAATTTGTAGAGACATTCTCCCTGACGCACAAATTGAAATATAAATGAAGAAATAGATGTGGCCTTCTCAGTAGTACTCAGCTTGCTAAACAATCTGTCAAACCTAGAATAAAGGATTAATTTAAGCAAACTTCTGTCACCTAGACAACATCTTGGTCTAAGAGTAAACAATATAATTTAATTTAAATAAACTATTTTTGAAAAGATTCATTAAGCAATTTGAAATTTTCATATGAGATTTCCCAGGCTTATTAAAAATCTCTGTCTCTACTCCTCCTGCAAGTTTTATTTAGGCCCATAAACACAGAGACTTCAGTTTAACCATTCAGTATTTTAAAAGTCTGGTGTGATAATCCATACTTTAAATCAATTATTCACTTTACTGTTTGAGAGTCATTGAGTTGACTGGATTTTGCTGAGTTAGTAAAGGATGGTTTTGTACTCTTAAATTCAGTGGCTACATTTAAATTTTCAATATATATGTATTATGCATCCTTACAAACTCGAGAATTATTTCCTGCATCATTGGGGGGGAAATTTACCTGTTGTGCGTCAGACATTATATTTGACTTTGGACTTAAATTTAGAGAAAGCTATAATTATGTGAAATGCTATTCCATTTTCTATACTGTTCACAATATTTTATAAGAATCTACATTGAGTGAAATATATGATGAATGCTTTAAATAGCCCTTTCTAACACTATGAACATGCCTACACAGTTTCACTGTTTGAAATTAAGCTATTTTTTTTAGTTAGAATGTGTCTGAAAATACAAAGAAACCACAAACAGACTGCTATTCTTCATTTTACCTTGGTAGATTATTATTTCAGCAGTCAGTTTTCCTTTCCCATAGTTCCTAGAAATGGCATCAGAGCTATCTATCACAGCAAAGTGGTTGATTGCCCTTTCTAAGGGACTTATGATGTTAATAGGAAAAAAAAAGTTCATTATGTGCCCTGGCAGTTACAATAGAGCCCTCAGTAATCTTCAGCAGTGGAATGCAAGGAAAGTATTAATGTTTTCAAATCTAGTTTAAAATTAATTTTCTTCCAAATCAGATTACTTTTCACATTGAAACAGCCTCAGCTTAGCCCAGTTACACCATTTTGGATAGCAAATTCCAGACAAACCAATTTCTGAAAGGGTTTTACTATTTATAATTTATACATATTAATACTATATTTATTTATATATTGTCTCTGAAAAATACAACAGAGAAAAATGTTCTGAAGGATTTCAGTAAAACTTATTATGCTCTGTACCCTATCACATCAGGCTTAATTATCTGTTTATGTTACATTTTGCTGAGTTCCTATTTAGGAAAGTAGCAGGACTTTAAATTGGCTTTTGACAAAAAAAATATCTCTTCTTTAAAGGTTATTTAAACTGTACACAGAGAATTGTTCTTTCTGGAAAAAAATAAAATATCACTTCTTAAATATTGTTTACAGCAATTTTATTTCAGCAAAACTGAGCTAAAGAGTGGTATACAGATGAAATAACCTCTTAAGACTGTGTGGGCATAGTTCTACACCAATGTCCATCTACTTTTCCTTTTTACTGCTAGAGGAATGATGCTTTACATTTGTTACGTGCCACCCTATTGTGAGATTGGTAGAAGTATATACTTACTGGTAGAGAGTAAAGGTAACTAGCCTATCTTACCCCCATCTCAGTTTTGACTTCTAATTACATGACCAATTACATATGCATGAATTTAACAGGTGAATTATGATTATTGTAAAGCTTGTGCCTCATCTAAGATAGCTGTTTAGTTTCAAAATAGAGAGGTTTTATGGTGAGAGGTAGGCATGTCAGTGTCCAGTCGTGTCAGCCTGAGATGGTTTTCTAATATGTAGGATGAAACCTTTTATGGTGCCTCTCTCCCTGAGACTAAAGAGAGACTTAAGCTCAGATAAAGATTTCTGCATTTAAAGTTAATATCAGTTAACATGGAACATATTTAAGAAGAAATGTCTCATCTCACTTGGTTTATTTTAGCATATGTACAATGACAGAAGATAGTTCATGTATTTGACTTTACTAACCTCACCATGCCACTTCTAGGGAGGGTCAGAAAGGTAGGTTCATATTAGCCAGGGCTAGAAATCATGAGATTGTTTTCATTCCTAGGGTCTGCCACTAGTAGCCACCTCTTTAGGGCTACATCCATGAAAATGGAGAATACATTTTTATTATCTCAATCAGAGAAAATAATTTAATCCATTTTGGTTTTTTAACTGTTTATAAAGTATGTTGATGAAATCCACAGAAATGTCTGTAAAGAGTAGTTTGATATTGTATAAATACTCTTTTTCACTGAAGTTGAAGAACTGTTTTTCAAAGCAAATCTTTTTTTGCTTAACAGCTATAAACTGCCTCCTGGACAAATTGTTTGAAACAGATATAAATTTTCATAATTATGTATATGGGACTGTTCTTTATAGATACATCAATGCACTTCAGTCAAAGAATGCTTTAGATTTAATTATGCTTCATTTCAGAAGTTAAATTTTTTCCTATAATATTGTGTTAGGGAAGCAAATGAAACATATTTTTTAATGTTATTTTCAAATACAGATAGCATATTTGTTTCTATTCAGGTTATTTCTTGACTGTGAAATGTGACTGTATTGACATTGATATTGGGTAAAGACCTTCAATAAATTGAAAATAAGACAATATAGAATTAAGTGATTCAATAGTATTGTGGAACCGTTGATTATATACTCAGTGCTGGCAGTGACATAGCTATATTAAGCTTTGTCCTGAGGAATTCACAATATAAAGAGGGAGAGACGAGCTGTGGAAGATTCAGTGTTTTTCTTATTTTCCTTCATCCTCATTTTGAAATGCTCCCTATGGAGAGCGTTAGAAAGTTGTGAATTAAATCTCCAGGGAATCTGAAAGTAGCAGCTATAGGCAGCTTTGTGGAATAAAAAGAGTGGATTTCCTGGTGCAATTAGTCAGGTGTTTGCTATGCATGATTAAGAGTTTTTAACGTAAAGAGGATAGTGAAAGGAGAATGCAAATAGTACAGTTGTATGTGTCAGTAAAATTCAAGTCATGTGTCGTCTTGCCGTACTCGCCTGGTGTTTCAGTATGTGAAGTTGGTTTGAACATCTTGCAGTGATGAGGAGTTGATAATTACTAGTTACCTGTTGAGTTCAGTTTGTTGTCTTTTAGGGATGGTCTATTTGGATATTTTTATGAATCCATAGGTCCAAAGGTCTTCAAAAAAGTTTGTACCTGTATTGTGTACAGATATGCTTGAAGTGCACGCAATAAGCTCACTTGAAGCAGTTTCTAGTTTTCCTTTATTTTTCTGAAGTTCATTGTGTTATTTTCTGGCATCAATATTGTAATAATAAAAAGGTAAAACCATAAGTGCAATACTAATAAGCTGTGGTTTAGATTTTAATTTTCCATTTAAAAAGTGAATTTAGTTTCTAAATATAGCATTGTATTTCTAATATAACACAATTTCATTTTGTATTGTGCTGTGAAGCACTTCCATGAAGCCTTCTGCACTCTGTTTTGAATAATTCTCACTGAAATTAAAACTGTCAGTGAGCAGCATCAAACAGATTTTGATTTCACTCAAAAAATTATTTCTAGTACGATGACTTTTGACAAATATATACTAATTTTATATATGTTGTTAGGGTGATTTTTGTATTAATTTGGGTGTAGTATGGTTGACTGAGTTTGTGGCTTTTTGCAATACGTTTCAAGGTTAAAAGAGCTTCCCAAAAATATGGTTTACAGCTATGAGAGGTCAGACAGTTATTATTTTAAGTGATGCAAGAAGATGATGCAAGGCTTAAAAGAAGATGGAAGATTTTTGAAATATCATTTAGTCAATGAATTTAGTTTATAGAATGCCCAGGATATCCTTTTTTAGATCTGTACATAAATTAATACATGTATATAATTGGATATATTTCTATCCTGTTGTCTATTCCAGTAAAGGTTGCATCTGCAACATGAGCTGCAATAATTTCAATAAAATCTTGTATAGTGTGGTTTACTTTGTAGAACTGAGAAGTGGGAATTTGGGATCTTGCATTGCATTCTTGCTGATGACACTGACCTACTTTTGTGGGGTGAAATAAGTCACTTTAGATTTCTGTTGCTTGACTATCTGGTGTATTGAATAGATCTAAAACATCTTACATTACAGGATATGATTAGACTTGCTTAAGTAAACACTATTCATGATTTGTGAGTGTCAAGAGGAATTTACTGATCACTGACCTAATATTACAAAGTTTTGGGATGCTCTTCATCTGCACATGTGCAGTGCTTTTGTATGTTGAAGTTAAAAAATCAGAATATTGAGCTCTGGCATAATTTCAGCTTTTCCACTCTCAGAATAGATTTTTTTTCCCCCAAATACTATGATAAATAAATAAAAAAAAAACAAAAACCTACACCCAGGAGAGACTTTAAATAGCTGTCATGGTGTGTATAGGAAATAGTTGAATTTTCAAATACTGACTGTAACTTACTGCAGTGATTAACTCTTTAAAAAATGTGACCCTCAGTGTCAGTACTAGATCAATGTACAGATGATTATCCACATCTTGCAATAACCAGTGTGGTTTCAGCCAGGGAGCAGGTGGGAAGGTTCTGGACATCTGTACCATCTCACTGGCTTGTGCATCTGTCTCCCAGGGCCTATACAGCTGCAGCGGCTGCTTCCCTACATGCCATAACCAGGAAGGAAAAGGCAATTGGAAATCTAGTCCCCAGACATGGACGTCCAAGGCTGGCACCTGATACTGAATTATTAACTCCCTGTGCACACGTCTCAGTTTTTGCACATTAACAGACTTTTTTATGTCACACATATATAATAGTACCTCAGTGTACACTTATGAATTTTCATAATTATTTGCAATACTGTATTTTGATTTTGGATAAAATACAAAAGAAATTATTATTAATTTTTTTTAATGTGATGACTAATGATAACTGAAGAAGTGTCACTATGTTAAAAAAATAGAAGAACAAATTATCCCTAGATCTTTTGAATCTCAGTTTCACCACTGAAATTCTGGTGAAGATATTTTTACTTTGTGTAGCTGGAATGGCTGCCAATCATGCTTCCCTCATCCATTATCTTATTCAAATTAATATGGTAAGCTTGAAATATCATAAGTAGCTTTAGCCCTTCTGTAATCTACTTTTAATAGAAGGAATGAAATACAGTCCATATGGTAACCTGGATGATCTATCTCAAATTATTTCTGGGATAAGATCAAATACATACCTGAGTTTTGGTTACATACCCAATGTCAAATTATTTTCATTAAAAATTAAAATCTCCTTTAGATACACTTAGTCTGAGGCCATCTGTTGATTTCATAAGTCTTATAGCTTCTGTTCTTGTACTAGATAAACTCCTATACTAACTTTCTGTGAAGGTTACAGCATCAGAGGTGGCAGTTGTGAGATCAACTTGGAGTGCTGCAGGCAGGAGTGAAAGGGTGAACAGCATTTACCTTTTAAAATCCTACTTCTAACTTAAGTTGTTGGTTTTTTTTTTTTAAAGTGTCTCATTGACTTCCATGGAGTTTGGATCAGGTCTTAATGTGGTAAACTGGCAAACTGTCTGATGCTAAGTATGATTAGATGAGGATAAATAGTGTGCTACTCCTTATTAAAGACATTTCTATATGATAGGATTAACCTATGTTATAGAATAATAAATATAATACTTTATATTTTTAAGAACTAATGAGATTCTACTATTTGAAAGAGTAGGTAATTCTACAGCAGGAGAAAAAAGGTGATTTAAAAAAATGTAATATTCATTTAAATCTCTAGAGGCTTCAGACTTGAGTTTAAAATAGTAGTCCTGTGTTCCTGTTTCTGAACGAGTCATTAAGAATACACACTACAGTAATCATAATTTATACTCCCCTTTGTAATTACTGATACTGTATTACACTGTCAAGTGATACTCTAGCTGCTTGAAAGAAGCCTGGCTTCAACAATAAAAAAAAAAAAACAACTCATCATTCATTAAAGGTAACAGCAAGCATGCAAATCCTAAAATAATTTGTTACCAGGATGATAGTGGGGCACTTCTAAAACAGAGGGTTCCAATAAACCTGTGTGCAGTCTGCAGTGATACAAAGGACTTCTGTTTGTCAGAAGGTGCTATGTGTTACTTGTTTGATGGTGGATTTCAATGGCAATAACAAGTGTTGTAAAAAATATTGAATCATGATATATATAAAAATATTCATATCCTTTTTTTTTCTTTGTAGCCTGCAGCAGTTTAATACACAGGAAGAAATTATATTTACTTAAACCGTTTCATTAAAGTTAGCAGATTTCCCAAAGATATTGCTACCTGTCACTAAGAGCTGTTGATGTGACTATTTGTTATTGTGGCATAACAGCAGCACTCTTGGAGTAATATATGAGATTTGAATAGCATAATGGACTTCTGGGCCTTTCAGAAACAGTATTTTTTTTTTTCTGATTTTGTATTAAATACGTACCAGCCTGTATTTGTGGGTTAATATATGCATACCATTTGGAACATACTTTGTGACATTATGTAATTCACAGATGCTTTATTATTCAATAGTACTGTGCATTCATAGCTCTCTGTAGTCACTGTTGTACAAAATCTAATGAGGGAGATTCTGTGTGCCTTTTGCTGGTCTTTTAGACTTCTCAAACTCTCATTTACTCAATTCAAATCACAACCGGTTGGATGTGGTGCCCTTTTCTGATTATTTTGCTACTTGACTGGTGAAGTGGAAAGGACTAAAAATATTGATTTCTTGTAATTTGTGCATGTATATTTCCTGTGGTAGAAATGTAGGGAGGACATTAAAAAAATAAGACTTTATGTTTCCACTGCATTTAGACTGTATTGTAATTTATCCCTTTGAGAAAGGATAAATTATGGTTAGCATAAGTATTAGACAAGGATTTTATACACACTTTTCATAGGCATAAATGAGATCACACTGTTCTAGATAGAAGTGAACTAAAACAAAATGAGAAAGCTCCTGTTTCTGTTTTTGTTTGAAATCATATTAGAAATACTTTCTCCAGCTGGTTTAACAATTCACTCTCCTTGATTTCATCATCTGATCAACTCCACACCACCAGATGCTGAAAGAGAAAGCCAGTGTTTCTGATTGCAGTGGTATTTATAATTTTCTACTGATGTAAAAACCACAGAGTCTCAGTATTGTACTTCTACTGAGGAAATCATAAATCATAGAATTTTTTTTTACAATTATATAAAAATATCCTCAATGGAATCAGAGTTTTAATTGGGAATTTTTTTACCGTATTTTTTTATTTAAATGAGTTATTTTTTACTTTGTTTTCTTAATAGTAACCCCTTTTCTCTGTGGCTATTGCGTTCATCATATCACATTTCTGACTCAGTTTCTTATCTTCATCCCTGTTTGTCTGAACCTCTTGTACTGTGTAACTATATACTTTGTAATCTCTGTTGTTTACTTCTATCCCCGTATTTATCATGAATATCTTGCATGCTATGTTGTAATTTTAATTATTGCAATGAAATGCAGTCATTCATCTAGTAAAAAGTTTATTCTTACTTAAACATTCAATATTTTAGATTTATCTTGTGGATTTTTACATACAGTGAAAAGTTCTTGGAGTATGTTTTTACTTTGTTTTCCTGTTTCTCTGTGGTGACATATTTTTCCCTGGGAATGCTTTTAGTGAAAATTTAATCTCCCTGTGTTTAAGCTTTCTGCTCTACAGCTTTGTACAAGTCTGTCATCTATGACTACCTGCCTTTGTGGAAAAGAAAGGCACAGTCCTTTCTAGCTTAACCTATCCTTGATTGATGTCTTGCAGGAAAAGCAATGCAGTTTGTAATGTTCTACCTTTCTGTGTTGGGCTAATGATGATCTTGCCTTTGCAGAATCTGGAATCAGTATTAAGAAAGTAAATATATTGAATAATAAATTTGACAGTTTTGTAAATGCAGTACTTTTCCACTCTAAGTGTTTGTGAAAATGTGATTTATTTAATATTCAGTCATTCACTTTGATGTTCTGTTCATTTATATACCACTTCAGTAAATAAACATGTAAAGCCCTTTAGAGCAAATCATAAACTTCAGTGAAAATGCCCATAGGAGAGCAATGACAAATTCAAGGAACATGGAGACTAAAGTAAAATCTGAGTAATATATGGAAAAGTTGATGTTTCTGTCACTTTTAAGAGAGGCTAATGTTAAGAAGCCAGTAGGAAAATAATTTCTTAAAATCTCTCATATCCAGTTAATTTCATTAATGTGAGATATGCTCCTGAAAAAATCCTTACTTCTGTGCTACCATACTGGCTTCCTGGGACTGTGCCAATGATCAATGAGCTGCAATCTTCATACTGGTTAACAGTGTAATTCTCCAAGTGCTTTTCAGAGCTGTGTTGTCTTTGTAACATTTTCTAATAAGCCTCTGATAATGTCAGTGCTGGCTGTTCTAAAAATCACTTTTAAGTCTAGCAGTGGTCTTAGAATCTTTAGCAAGTTCCTGCTTTCTTGCTCAGCAAAGGAGTAGAAGACATAAAGCAAGCACAATTGGTTTTGCGTCAAATTACAAAATTTATGGAATGCTATGCCAATGATGTTTCATCAAAACAGTTTATATAAACTCTCCAAAGTGGTAAAAAAGGCCTCTTTTGGAGCCCCAGTAGGTATCTGTCAGAAGAGGAAGCCTCCTGCAAGCAGGCAATGTCATTCATTCATAGGATGTGTTTTGCTTCTGTTGCTGGTTTACTCTGTAATGAGTAACAGATAAATGTTCTTAACAGTTTTATTTCTAGCTTTGAGGAGTAGCAGAAAATATTTGGTTAAGTACTAGCATAAATAAAGAATTATTTCAAAAGAGACATCTATTCTTTGAGGGCTTTGGTACTTTCTAAACTTTTAATCCATTTTCTCTCAAGTCTGGGCAGGAAACTGACTGAATTTTGTTAATTCTGCATGATCATACACAGGAGCAAGACAAGAGTTAGGTTCTGTTTCTGGTTCCTTGTTGGTATGATAGCACTTTTTAGATTTTGATCTCATAAATATAAATGGACAAGAATATATATTCTACAGAATGTCTAAAGAAAAAATGCCCAGGGCATACTAGCTTCCATATTGTTTTATGTGAAAGAAAATGTAAAAAGCTAGTTAGTTTATCCTTATGTTTGTCCCCCTAAAGCTTTTTCTTCATTCACTAAGCTCCCTTATGGGAGACAGTTTTGGAAATGTCTAACTCAGATTTCTGCTTCTGTATATGTAAAGAATGGCCCAATGGAGGAAGATAAAGATCGATGAGACAGCTGATATCTTGAAATAGGTCTGCTTACTGTAATGCCAAAGAAAGACAGGTGGAGGAAAAACAAATAATGAACAAAACCCAACACACTGTTCTTTAAAAGGTAACATTTTTGTCTCTGTAAGCAGGTTCCAATTCTCAAATCCATCACAAAAAGAAATGTCTTTTCAGTGGAGCATGGTGAAAGAAACAGCAAATTTGAAATAAAAAATTATATCCTTCACATAAACATTCAACTTCCATCTATGCCTGAGAGGGAAGGTTGGAAAGATCACAACAGGAAGACTTAAAAACTAAGTACAAAAGATATTTAGAAAGTCAGTTTTACATTTCACCTTAGAAACGTATCGCTGTTTCATTTTTTTTTGTTTAGCATAATTTTTAATATGTGTTAAATTAAAAATACAAGATAACAGATGAAGTGAGCATAATTCATTGACTGCTGTTGATAATTGTTGATGCTGTACATTGCAGGAGGCAGTTTGCATTTACAGTTAAAGCGCTGTGAAGAACAAAACTACTTGAGTAGAATGATTAGGAAATTGTTGTATTTTGGTATAATTTATTTATTCTAACATAGAAACAGAAGATTTAAATAAGCTGTTTGTTTGGGGAAATGCTTGTAAACTCAAAAATCTTCTGTGTACTTTTATGGTCTTCTTAATGGTCTCTTACCGAGTACTTAACATCCTCATTGGGCTGAAGCTAGAAATACTATTTCTCTTCTGAGTATTTCCAAGGCAGGCAATCTTTAATCTGTTCATATTTGTAATCCTAAACTAAGCCTGGTCTCTGATCCATATAGAGACTTCATCCTCTAAATATGAGAAGTTTTCCCTTTCTCTGACATGTTCCCCTATCAGCAGAACAATTAAGTCTTTTTTATAAATGACTTCACAATTGTTGCCTTTTTTTTGTTTTTGTTTTCGCTAAATGACTAGCACGCTTCTAGGAGTTCAGAGAACTACTAAGTATTTTAGATTGATTGAAAGCTAGTAAATGTGATGCCCATGTAAGAGAATGAATGGAAGGAGTATCTGGGGAGCTGCAGGCCTGTCAACCTGACCTCAGTGCTAGATAAGTTTATGGATCAAATCATCCTGAGTGCCATCACACAGCATATATAGGACAACCAAGGGTTCAAACCCAGTAAATGTGGCTTTATGAAACGAAGATTCTCTTTCAATGCCTTCATCTCCTCCTATGACAAGATGATCTGCTTAGTGGATGAGGGGAAGGCTGTTGACGTGGTCTACCTGGACTTTAGTAAAGCCTTTGACACTGTTTCCCATAGCAGTCTCCTATTGAAACTAGCTGCCCGTGGCTTGGATAGATGTGGAAAACTGGTAGAAAGCTAGTTTGATGGTTGAGCCCAAAGAGTGGTGGTGAATGGAATTAAATTCAGTTGTCAACTATTCACCAGTGGTGTTCCCCAGGGCTCAGGGTTAGAGCCCTTTCTGTTTAACATCTTTTTCAGGGATCTGGATGAGGGGATTGAGTACATCCTCTGGAAGTTTGTGGATGACACTAAGTTATGAATAATTTACCTTTTAGTATCAAAAGGACTGATATTTTTAGTTTAGGTAAAAACAGAAGAAAAAAAATATATACTTTAGAAGAAATGGTAAGCAGAATACTTTGGTCGTTCTTACAATGAAGCACTCCCCATCCATAGACTGTGTGACAGCTCTGGTAACATTATAAGTCTTTCTAACATTCTTATTGCAATCTAGCTATACTTCTGAGGATGTATGCTGAGAGCATCTGAAGCATAAAGAAAACAAAGTGGCTGAGCTATGAAACATTTTAATCTGTGTGGATTTGGGAAAGATTTATTTTGTATATCAAAAGGTAATTCCTTTGTGCCTCTGCTGTTCATGAAATTCACCTATGATTTTTTCTTGGTGCCTGTCATGGTTTAGGCCCATCCAGGGACAAAGTCCATGATTAGACTCAAGTACCACAGACTTGGGACTTTCCAAAAGGGTAGGGAGGGCTCAATTGCCACTTATGGTCCCAACCAAAAAAGACCAGGCCACTCAACTTGGGGAAGAAAACAGAAAATAATTTCATCCAACACCAACCAAAGCATAACCACAAACCTCCCAAAACATAGAACAACACAAAGTGGTACAATGATGAACAGTACAATCAGCTCTTTAAGACCACCTTCTCCTCATCTCTCCCCTCTTCCAGGTCTCAGAGTCCTGATCCCAGTGTCTTTTTCTCCTCTCCTGCTGAATGGTTCAGGGGGGCAGGGTTTCAATCAGTCTGTTCCTGATGGTTTCTGCCATTTGTCTCTCCTCAGGACAGGCTTGCTCCACATCAGTCCTCCCTGCACCTCCATGAGGTACCTCACACACAAGGCAGCTCTGCACAGGCCGCTCCGACGCGCATCCATCCCAAGGGCTGCAGCTCCTCTCTGCCTTTTGTGTAGGTCTGCTCTGTGGCCCACAGGCTCTCCAGCACGTCCTGCACCATGGCCACCTCCTCACACAGACTCTCGCCCATCCGGGCGCACTCACACATTGCTGCTGCTGGCTCTTAGTCCTGCCCTTGCCCTCCATGGGTTGCAGGGACACAGCTGCGTTCTCACCATGGGTTGTAGAGGGGTCTCCGATCTGGTGCTCCTCCTTCCTTCCTCCTCTGACTGTGGGGTCCACATTGCTGCCTCCATCTTGTAGCACTCTTACACCTCCTTCTAAGCACTTCAAATTCATGTGCTTAAATAGTGATGGCAGAGGCACCAGATTGGTCCCGCTCGGCTGGAGGTGGGCCAAGAGTCAGGGGAAAGTCTGAGAACTCTTTACTAGGTCTGCATTGCAACCCCATCCCCCTGTTACCTAGTAAAAGCGGCTCCTCACTAAACCATGACAGTGCCAGATTCTTCTATTATGTTTCTCAACTCTTATATTCTAGAAAGCTGCATGGTTGAATAGTTGGATATTTAAAAAATACAGAATATTGTCCATGTTGGCATATATAAATTCTCAAAGTATTTGTCAAGTAGTTTTGTGAGCCAGTGTGATGACACAGAGGAATCTTAGTAGAACAGCAGAGAAAACTATGGAAATAGCATATAAGCCCTTGGAAGCCAAGAGTAGACCATTAAATCACTGTACTTTTGAATTTAACTGTAGACATACTGGTTAGCCTGTAATGATGCTTAAATTATCCTTATGCTCACCCTTAAAGACTTAATGCTGGACTTCAGGAAATCAGGATTTTTTTGAGAATTAGGAGGCAAAGAAGTCTTAGGTACAGCATAGACAAAGTAAAACAGAACTTGAAAGGAAGAAAGAAACTGCTCTTCACTCTCCATCAGGAGACAAAAAATTAGCACCCAAATCCAAATAAATACCTAAAGGTGTATAATCTAACTATGTGGCAAAAAATGGAGAGTTATTTTCTGATTCCTTATCTAGCCTTGAAATGACTTAGCAAAATAAAAAATATCTCATTAACATCTAAATTGGTAACGAAATGGAGCAAGAACAGTCCCACTGTCACAGCCCCACATAATCCCCTTTTAGTTTGTGGTTTATTGCTTGCTATTTGGGATTTTTTCACTTTGAATTTTAAAGTGAAATTAAAGAGTAAGAGCAAGAAATTAAGTGTTATTTTTGGTCAGAATGATAAAAGTGAGTTTTGAAATAGATCCCCCCATACAGTGATATGAGCATAAACAAAGGAGGAGAGAATGCTTCAAAGGATCTATAACTCAAGGAGTAAAGGAAGAAGTATATTTGTGGTGCTTCTCTGTAGCCCACAGAAACTCTTCTGTATATATATCTCATAATTAGAGCTTCATGTGCCTGGGGGGAGGGCACACAGCCGGGGAGCAGCCTTTATGCACAGCATGCTACCCTAGCAACCTGATAGATTTCCAGCAGAAGTGTGTGTGGGAGTTAATGCTGATCTTTACAAAGTTAACCCATTTTTGGTGAGAGAAGTACACACAGCTGTTGTGGACTAGTCATCGTAATATGGTTTCTGAAATCCATAGGAAAAGAACTTGGGTAATGTATGTTCTCATTCAGTGTATGTACCTGGGTTTTTCTTCCCTCATCCATCTCTGTGGAGAGTAGTGTGACATAAGCCACATGAGATGATATTAACTGTGCTTTCAACCTGTCCTAAGTTTGCCATTTATTTCTCACCTAAATCATGGTATGAGCTTTGAGTATGTATTTTTCAGTTGTAGCAGATCGGCTGTTTTAAAAGTGAATTTTCTATATACTATTCTAATGCTTCAGAAGAACTCTGGTTATCTGTTTAAGGGAGAGTTGGCTTTGAAACATTGCTTAATAAACATTGGCTACCCAGAGTCAGATTTGCACAGCTGTCCAAGCTTCAGTGGTGAGATGGCCAGCAGATAGAAATAGCCATCTGAATCTGAACTCTGACAGTCCTAGCCAGAGCCTTAGGACTCATTTGAGTATAAGAAAAGGTAAATGAGAACACAAGTGAGAGAAAAAGAGGTGAGGAAAGGAGAGGAATTAATGTGTCTCACTGACAACTGACTCCAACAGGATTAGCTAGTTGAGACCAAAATGTTCTCCTCTCCTTACACTTTCCTACAGTCAAAGCTAGGAATACATCACTACTACAGAGTGAATCGCATATATGTATCTTGTGGCTGTGTTAATTCCATTCAGTATTTTAGAGGCATAGAGTAGAATATCCTGTGTGGGTGTGCAGAAGGTGAGAAGTTGCTTAATGGTCAAGTGCAAAAGAGTAGAACTACAGAGGAGAGAGTTTTCTGAATATGTGACAGGCTGTAGAGACTATTTGCAGCTTCTATAATTTAATTTTGAACCACCAGAGGAAGAATTTATGTGCAAAATTTCTGCTGTTTTTAATTCCCAAAGGAAAGCATTGCTGCATCACAGCCTACTCAATCATCTGATATCTTCATTAATCAGCAGAGGAAAAATATACATATCACAGGAAGCCTATGCTTGCATACAGTCTCAGTGAGATAAATCTGTAAAATTTCTGATATTAGCTGTCAATTTTACTAGTAGAATAATGAAAAGACTTTCACCAAGATACTTTACTGAAAAGCTTTGACAGTCATGTACAGCAAGGATGTAATATTCTAGCTTTACAGAACTTAAGTGGATTTATCAGAAATAAAAGTTGAGAGTACCTCCCTGGAATTTTAATCTTTCCTTGTATTATTATGGAATTACCTTAAAATTCTGTCAGTGCATTCCAGATTGCGCTATTGAATACTTTGCTCGGCTTTACTAATCTAATTTAAGGGAAAACTGTTGAGGAAAGCTTTGGCCTATATCCTCTGTTATGTTTACTGCCATATTTTGAAACTGGTTTATACAGAAATTGTGTTTGTTCAGAGTTCCAAACCCTTTCTCTCAGTCAGTTGACTTTCTACTACTAGTTAAAATAGCCTTCCTTGTGTTTCTGGGATGCCCAGCACTTCTTTCCACACAAGAAATATACAAGTCTCTGCATTGCTGATATATAAAGGACTGCTTATTTGGCCAAACACAAATTGAAACAGAGGATGAGAAGTCCTTGTGATACACTAATCTGCTGCAATGCATCTTCATTATGCTTAGAGAAGTCTTACCTCTGTTGCTTCACTGGCAAAGAGATAGTTTTATGATGCCTTAAGCAGAGACTGCTGTAAACAACACAGCATCATTTGAATTGCTTTGTTGTGTATTAATGGTTGTATATTAACTATTTTATTTTACCCAGTTGGAGTTGTGAGACCGAACTACTACAATGAAGTTGATAGATAAATAAGTCTTTCTCATTTACTTATTTCTTTAATAGTCTCTCTAACTACCTTGAAATGTCATGTTGCTACCTCCAATGCTACCATGTATTGGATCATCTTCCACATAAAACCGATAGATTTACTTGAAATCCTTGCTAGAATTGAAGGACTGTTAACCTGCAATAGCAAGAAGGAAGGCTTTGCAAGGTTTTCTAAAAATACCTGTCTGGATTTACCAGCTCCACCATGGAATATTAATGTTAGAATACATTAAAAAAAAAGACTATCACTTGGACTGCATGAGAAGTATTTTTTGATTTTTTTAGTAATGGAAAATTATGGAACTATAACATTAATTTTTTAATTTACACCTTAAATGCTGAAAATTAACATTCAAAGTGACATTTTTGTCTTGTAAATTTTCAACTTTAATGAATACAGTTTAAATGAAATTTACACTAGTGAATGGAGGTCTTTCATTAGTTGCTATTCTTGTTCAAAACATCTAACTAGTAAGAACATAATCATTGCTATTTAGACTAGTTCTAGCCCCTTGAAACAACACATTAAATAAGAAACTATTCATCTCACACCTGGGTAAAGTCATTAGGCAGTTAAACATGGAAGATACAATTAATCTTTTTCCTCTTTGTCATGACTTATATAACTGTGGAAGTTAATTTTCATGTTTACAAAATTGAGAAAAAGTCTTAATAATAAAAAATGCATCCTATATTTTTCTGAACTGGACACCTGTATATTTATTTCTATTAGACTTAAAGTCTTCTACTCTCATAATAATATATGCAGATAGTTTCTGTTTGGCAAGACATCTAAAAGCCCCACATCCTTTCTGACTCAACATTTGTGCATGTATGATATCAGAATATCAGTGTTCATACTGACTCTGAACCTAATTATTCATCACATTTTTCTTCTGTTATTGCAGCCAAATTTCCACCACAGCTATTGTTCCATTTGATATATATACATTCAGTATTGAGACCTCTTTGCTTTTTTCCTGGACTGTAATGTCTTAAGAAATTGATTTCCGAGTCCAGTCTTTGTCAAATGTTTCTTTCTGGTTTTCACAAACACCAGTAATTACACTAAAATCCATTAATTACAACTATTGCAGTGGCAGCCTGATGCTTGTACTTTTCCATTGACTCCTATTCAAATTCCAAACATTTTAAAAGCTTTTCAAACATTCATCTATCTTCATTTGCTTTGCTTCTCATCCAGTTCTTCTAACACCTGCCCCATCCTTCCTACAGAGTCGTGCCTGCTGGTGTGAAAATATGTTCTCCTGCATAGCTCTGTGAAACAGCCTACTTGCATTCTCCTTCTGATCAAACCTTAATCGCCTTTCCAAACTTAATTATAAAAAGCCTGCTTTTTCTGTTGTTTTTTGTTTTTTGATTTTTTAAAATTAATCTATTTCATTGGCCTTTACTCTCACACACTGTCTTTCTGTAATGCTATTATGAGAGTATGTTACACTGTACATACTTCTGATTGGTTAACTATTCTAATATGTATATTTTTAATAGTGCAAGAAATAAACGTGGTACAAATTGAATTGCCACTAGTTTGACTCTTGTCTCTGTATTCTAGGATGACTGGTCTTATTAACGTATATAACTGATATATATTATCTGGGGTTCTGTTCTGCATGAATATAGAGGGAGTTTGTGTGATGCAGCAAGTATCATCTTTTGGCAGGAGTGCCTCCACTGCATAGCACTGCTACATGCACTTTTAACTTTGTTCATGTCTTTCCAAACTTTGCTTTCAGAAGTCGATATTGCAACAGTAGAAGAAACAAAGGCATAGAGTTTGAGAGCACTTTAGGACACTAAATAAATGACTGAAGCACTTCTGCCAAGGCTGCTGATGCAGCCTAACAAGAATATGGGATTACCAAATTACAGTGTATATGCTCACAGCACTTTTATGAAAGTGAGCTAAGGAGGAAGGGCTTGAGAAGACTATTTCAAATAGCGTTAGAGTGACTGAGCTGAAACACAAGCTGAGCATCCTCTAGGTATGGGGAAGATCTTCACTGGGCCTTTTACATATGTTTGATAAGTAAAAGCCCAAAACCAAATATAAATTATCTTTTATAGGTTTAGAATAAATTATTAACTTTACCTACAGCAAGATTGTGTGGAAAGAGGAACAGAAGTAAGATCATTTAATTAGTAGAATTTTAACCATGCATTTATGGCCATCATGAAAGAATCACAATTACCTATTTGTTAGTTTCTTGACAGGCTTGACAGGCAGCAAACTTCTCAAGTTCCCTATAGGACCTGTTTTCCATAAAATTAGGGTGTTGCTTCACTGTATTGCAGAGATTTTCTCAGAGTGTCAACATCCTCCTTGCCCATACTTCATTTCAAATGATGTACTACACATGTCTCATTTTACACAGAGTGGAAATCAGGGTATCCCATGTTGTAAGACAGTGCAAGTTTTTAATGCAGTCTGCTCTGTGAGACAACATCCTGCAAACTGTGGAGATCACCCTGTTGTGCATCTTTCAGCTGGTGACATTATTCCCTGTTGTTAGGAAGGCTGACAGTTCTTGTCTCAAATCAAGATTTGTTCTGTTGCTGAATAATGACACTGTGCAGTACACTGGATGTGTGGCTGCCTTGGAACTGAGGTAATCCTTTCTGTGACAGGTTACATAAATGCAGTTGGCTTATGCTACTTTTTCAGAAGCTAAAGACAGAATACCAAAATTTTGAAGGTTAAAAAAGTTTGTCATTAACTCTGACATTCCGAATTTTTTCTCCAATTCCATTCTAATATCTGTTACTGTCTGAACATTTGTTGAGCATGTAGATCTCACTGTTAGGCATAGTTTGCATCCTCTGTGTCATCAATGTCAAAGTCTTTTTTTTCAAGTGTGTGTGTGTGTGTGATTTCCAGAATACAAAGTGACTGTGTGAAGTAGTGCTTCTTTCATATGACAAACTACTCTATGATGCTCTTAATTATCCTATAATATTTAAATAAAATATTTAATCATACTTTAATATTATTGAATGCAGAATTAACAAGCTTTTTAGTAATAATAAAAGATATTTTGTTGATATTGTATATAATGCTTTAAAGTATTATAAGGCTTTTATATTTAAATCTTTTAATTATTATATGCCAGCAGATTGATATGCATATGAGTGCTTATTAAGACTTTTGCTAGCATTAAGATGAAATGTGAAATCTTTCCTTACAAGTTCATGAAAACAGGGCACACAGGCAGCTGTCTTTAGATAATGTGCTTCATCAAGTTTAAGCAGCCATTTAGATCCACAAAGAGAGGAACAGGCCTGTAAGATTGTGTCCAGGAAAACAAAATTGCAATTTGTGTTTCTTCTACTGTGTTGTTATTTCCTCTACACTCTACTTACAGGTCTGAGACAATCACTGACCTTCTCACTAGTGAGCAATGTCAAACAAAATTCAATTTTTTTCTTATCTTTTTGAAAACGGAAAGAACTGCTTATGCTTCTTAATGGGGAGTTGGGATAATCCAAGAAAAAAGCTTAATTAATAACATGTTAGAAAAGGGAAAATAACCCTTTATACTCCATTTCAATCAGAGCAATAAAATGTAGATGTATCAGTGGACAGGTCCTGTTTTGTGTGCTTGGCCTGTTAGAAAGCTCTTTACATGTTTTCTATTGACTTAACTTCAATGATAGGAGACCCACTTGCCTTCTTAAGAAGAATGATATTAAAACCATTTTTCAACTTTTTTAGACCTTTATCTTTCTAGATATTGCATCACATGTTTAAATCTATGTGTAGCACCCTTGGCTTTCATTTGTCTGTTCAACTGCTGAGAGTTTAATACATACATAATGCTGTGTCCCTGTTATTTGCTTTTAGAAATTTTTCATGAATTTGTGAAAAGACTGATCTGATGTCTCAAATTTAGTGAACATTCCTAAATTCTCTAAATACTATAAATTTAACCATACTTTTCATTAAGAAAATTAAAAAAGATGTTAATAAAGGTTAAGAAATAAAAAATAATACAAGGTTCATAAAAGTAAGATAATGATAACTAATGGCAATGTTGTGGAAAAAAAAAATCCACCGTGCTTTCTATTAAGAACTATTTCCTGCATTGTAAATAATTTTGTGTTTTAAGCATTAAGCAAATGTTGGGTNAGTGTGTGTGTGTGTGATTTCCAGAATACAAAGTGACTGTGTGAAGTAGTGCTTCTTTCATATGACAAACTACTCTATGATGCTCTTAATTATCCTATAATATTTAAATAAAATATTTAATCATACTTTAATATTATTGAATGCAGAATTAATAAGCTTTTTAGTAATAATAAAAGATATTTTGTTGATATTGTATATAATGCTTTAAAGTATTATAAGGCTTTTATATTTAAATCTTTTAATTATTATATGCCAGCAGATTGATATGCATATGAGTGCTTATTAAGACTTTTGCTAGCATTAAGATGAAATGTGAAATCTTTCCTTACAAGTTCATGAAAACAGGGCACACAGGCAGCTGTCTTTA
Source organism: Urocolius indicus (assembly GCA_013401255.1). Taxonomy (NCBI): domain Eukaryota; kingdom Metazoa; phylum Chordata; class Aves; order Coliiformes; family Coliidae; genus Urocolius; species Urocolius indicus. The sequence goes on along the minus strand of WBNH01002480.1, from coordinate 76,453 downwards.
GATAATGTGCTTCATCAAGTTTAAGCAGCCATTTAGATCCACATAGAGAGGAACAGGCCTGTAAGATTGTGTCCAGGAAAACAAAATTGCAATTTGTGTTTCTTCTACTGTGTTGTTATTTCCTCTACACTCTACTTACAGGTCTGAGACAATCACTGACCTTCTCACTAGTGAGCAATGTCAAACAAAATTCAATTTTTTTCTTATCTTTTTGAAAACGGAAAGAACTGCTTATGCTTCTTAATGGGGAGTTGGGATAATCCAAGAAAAAAGCTTAATTAATAACATGTTAGAAAAGGGAAAATAACCCTTTATACTCCATTTCAATCAGAGCAATAAAATGTAGATGTATCAGTGGACAGGTCCTGTTTTGTGTGCTTGGCCTGTTAGAAAGCTCTTTACATGTTTTCTATTGACTTAACTTCAATGATAGGAGACCCACTTGCCTTCTTAAGAAGAATGATATTAAAACCATTTTTCAACTTTTTTAGACCTTTATCTTTCTAGATATTGCATCACATGTTTAAATCTATGTGTAGCACCCTTGGCTTTCATTTGTCTGTTCAACTGCTGAGAGTTTAATACATACATAATGCTGTGTCCCTGTTATTTGCTTTTAGAAATTTTTCATGAATTTGTGAAAAGACTGATCTGATGTCTCAAATTTAGTGAACATTCCTAAATTCTCTAAATACTATAAATTTAACCATACTTTTCATTAAGAAAATTAAAAAAGATGTTAATAAAGGTTAAGAAATAAAAAATAATACAAGGTTCATAAAAGTAAGATAATGATAACTAATGGCAATGTTGTGGAAAAAAAAAATCCACCGTGCTTTCTATTAAGAACTATTTCCTGCATTGTAAATAATTTTGTGTTTTAAGCATTAAGCAAATGTTGGGTGAGAATGATTACTTTTTTTTTTTCTTAGAGATGACTTTGAAATGTGAGCATATTTGAAATACTACTTAGTGTAAAAAGCAATGGATTTTTTTCTTATCATGTGAAAGAGTGATAATCTTGCCATATCTGTCTGAAATGAAGTATATAACCTGCAGAATCATCTGGTACAGTAGCTACATATATTTTGATACTAGTTTGAGATGTTTAGTCCTATAGATATGCAGATTTTATAAAAATGCATAAACTATGATGATGAGATAATAAGGTACGTATTGGTTTCTAATAAATCATGAGTTACTGCAATGTCTCACAGGTTTTCAACAAAGTTAAAATAAGTTATTTATTTTGTATATACTAAGAACATGCTTTGTTGAGCCTAGATTACTCTTTTTTCATCTTTCATTTCCTCTGTAACCTGAGGAAAAAAACCTACTTATAGTACGAGTTCCTGTTTCCTGCTCATTAAATGTCTTTTACTGCGCTTTTTATTTTTGAAATGCAGCTGAAGTTTCATCTAGTCAATTACTTCTCTGAAAATAATAATAATAGACTCTCTTCTTCTTCTCCGATATCATTTACGCAGCTAAGATTTTCTATTGTTCATTACTGGGCTTTTATTTAAAAACAGACACCTTGTAGTTGATCATGTTTACTAATATGTATGCTAACAAGGTAACATTTTTCCTTACCTGAATGTATAGTGTTTGTGAAAAGCCTCTGTAAATTATATAATACAAAAATTGTAGTCAAGTTACAAAGCTTTCCTAATGATGAGTCTTATTTTCTTAGAATTTTGTTCTTGGTTTAAAATTTTAAAAATTAAAAATAAAGTATGAAAAATGAAACTTAAAAAATTACATATAATCTAAAAGAATGAAATGAATTTATGTAGTATTTATAAAACTACATAACTGCATAATAACTGGTAAAATCATTAAGAAGGAATAAAAATTGTTTAGCATATGTTTTTACTTATTCTGAATCTTCTTTCCCATCATTTTTTAAGTTCTTTATCTTTTATCCTGCATTTTAATTTTTTTTTTCCATGTAATATTTATTTGACATTCAAGTGAAAGTTTCAACAAAGTATTTTGATATATTTACAAAGAGTTTTGACAAAATTGATTCACATGTCAATACAGAAGGTAATTTGGGGGTGGGGGAGTTATTTTAAATAAATAGCTACATAGGTTTAATTTTCATCTTCTTAAGTGAGTGAAATGACATTAACTATTTAACAGGTAGTTTTCTAGCTGACAGGATTCTTCTAAGAAAACAGACAAGCAAACATCAATTCTGAGTAATTATACATCATCCAACTATTCAAATAGAATTATGACAATTAAATAAAATATTTAAATCATAAAGCTCTTAGCCTTTTTCAATGTTAATAAATCACAGATACATTTCAGTACTCTGTCTGCAGTGTAGCAAACAGAACCAAAACAGATGAATGCATAACACCTGTACATAGCTAGAAAGAGTTTTATAAAGGATGCTATTCTAAAGGCACATTAGTTTATTTTCTACACACACCTAGAGTAGTAAGGACAAATAATAAAAATATAATTTGTCCATTTGTATACTGACACACACATTTAGAAGACATTTCAAAGACATGTTTAAATCTCTTGTACTTACCTATTTGATATAATTATTGCATTCAATGTAAAATTCAACAATCTCAATGGCTAGTATTCTTGATTCAGAATTATTCAGATATAGACCAGGGCCTATTATTACAGGCACATTAAAACCAAGTGTTTGATGGTGGTCTTGTAGTCAAATGTCTCCAAGAGGCATTTGGCATTGAGAAATGAGGTTCATAAGCTAATGGTTCTACTAATAAATTTGTCATTAAAACTTGATATAGATTACAAAAGCAAAAGATCGAAAACTATGTTAAATAAACATTTCAAGGCAAATTGTGCTGGTTTACTAGCTGTTGTTTTTTTTTTTTTTTCCCATATCTCTTGTGGTACTCTTACAACATACATTCCCTGTAAATGTCCGTAAAGACTTTTATTTAACTAAATCAGATATTATTATTCTCATGCTATATATGTACACTTACATTTGGTTACATAATCTAGGTTGCTTTTGAGTTGTTACAAAAAGTTATTAAAGGGTACGGTTTGTTTTACTTTACATAAATCAAAATTGTGTGTGAACAAGTATGTATAAATTCTAGCTGTTTTAGAATATAATACTCCATGTAAAATATATTTTAAAAACAAATATAGAAGTATACGTATTTTGACTGGAAGAGTTGTGATGAACCTTCAAATACAGCAGCACTTGAAAAGCAGTTTTGTAAAGTTAACCCTCAGCAATGTGAATACCTATTACTATTTTATTAGAGATTGGAAATCTGACTGAAGTGCTTTATAATAATCAGGTGTACAGTGGAATAATTCATCATAGCATCTTTACTCATTTTCGGTCTATCTCATTTTAATATTTGTTTATTTGTGTTTATTATTGTGTTATTTCTTTTTATTTCTTTTTTATTTATTTTTTCTTTTTCTTCATAATGATAAATTTCACCCTCACAACTAACTTTTCTAAAAGAGAGATATTTGAACTTTCTATGCTTTTGCCATGCCTTATCCATAACAACTCCACAAAAAGAAATCACTGTGGGATCAGAGAGGGCCTTATATTGTACATTTTGATAGTTTGCATTCTAAAATGCATTTGTAAATGTAATCTATGCATTGACTATACACCATTCATACACTGGTCTTGAAAAAACTGAGACTTTCTCTATAAACAAAACAAGGCTACATATTCAAATTCTGTATAGTCACATTCTACATACAACTTAACTTGGCAGAGCAATCTTAACATCATGTCTGTAAGATGCCTTTATGAGTAAGTGTAATTGTCATCAGCAACTATTATAACTATTACTGATTCAAGAGGGACAGGGAACTTCTGGAGAGAATCCAGCACAGTCACCAAGATGATCAGGGGACTGATGGGAGCATCTTTCTTATGAGGAAAGGCTGCAGGAACTGGGACTGATTATTCTAGAGAAGAGGAGACTAAGCATAAGTATCTAAATTGTGACTATCAGGAGGTTGGGGCATCTCTTTTTTCTGTTGTATTTAGCAACACGACAAGGGGTAATGGGATGAAGGTGGAATACAAAAAGTTCAATTTAAACACAAAAAAATATTTTACTGTGAGGGTTATGGAGCACTGGCACAGGCTGCCCAGTGAAGTCGTGGAGTCTCCTTCCTTGCAGGTCTTCAAGACTCTCCTGGACACATTCCTGTGCAACCTGATCTAGGTGGACCTGCTTCTGCAGGGGAGTCGAACTAGATGATCTGTAAAGATCCCTTCCAATCCCTACCATTCTGTGATTTTATGATTCCATGAATTCCATGGAATGATACATGAAGTTCATTTCTCAGGATATTGATTCAGTGGTATATATTTGGAATTGTCTTGGCCTGATGATGATGTGGTAATGGAGTGTATGAGGAACTGAATGCTTATGTTTGGTAGCTATATGAGAGTTTCACATTGTTAAGATGTAATTTAAATAGATAAAATAAAAATAGAATTCTATGACTTTTTCAATAAGAACGAATTAAAAGGTTCATTTGCAAATTGCTTGTCCCTGTAATAAGTGAAGGAAGAAGTTGTGTTGTACAAATAAGAAGGTTCAATGTGGGTTGCAATTCTTTTTTTTCAAAGGTAAATTGCTAAAATTTGAGAAAATTTGCCCTGATGGGTTTTTTGCCTTCCTTTTAAATTCTTTACATGATCCTTGATAATTTTCATTTCAGCTTCAATGATCACTGTCCTTCAGTACATTAGATAGTTTCCCTGGCTAGTTTTGGTCACTGGATAGTTCTTGTGCCTATTCTCTGTGAGATGCCAGCACCTACAGTGGATTGAGCAGCTAGAAGGTTGCCTGATATGTCCTCCTTAGAGCTGTAGTGCAATGTGCAGGGACTCTCCACACTGGTGTACTGTTCCACTATTCAGTTTTAAAGAAGATTATATGCTAGTCAGCAATCCTGTGGTGTTAGTTACCTCCTCCTTCATTCATCACCATTAAAATTAAAATGAAGTATTCATAAGCAATACAGTGACAAGGAGATATAAAGGCAGTGTCAAGGACATATTTGCACAAGTGGGAAGCTAAGCGTGACTGTATCCACCTTGTGTTTTTATTAATTGCCAAGGTCAATTGACTGAAAATTGAGTTCTTATGCCTTAGATGTCACATCTTCATTTTGCTTTCTTAGATAGCAGACCCACACCTTCTTTCATACCTTAACTCAATCTTTGGCAGTTACTCAGTTATCCTTATCCTTCCCACTTTTCCATGCCTCTCTACAAAATATGATAACATGACAGGTTTTACATGAATATACCGTCATATGATTTTTATTTTGATTATGCTTATATTTATTAAGCCATTTTGAATAAGCTAACTTATTAATCATTAAAATAATTATGACAGAACATTAAGAATATATTAAAAAAGTGTTTATGTAAACTACTTAGTATTTTTTTTCTGCTAGCAGTTGCAAGAATTGGGATGATAAATTTTCAGATAAGTTTTAGAGTTTATTGTTATTTTTGTTGTATAATGAGACAGGGATGGCAACTATTTTCAGCTAATTCAGTCAAGAGCTATGTACTTTCAAAGCTTTGTCCTAGTAGTGAGAGACAATATTTCCCTTTTGATATTTGTTCTTGCAGCCCCTGCTCTGAAATTCTTTTGTTCTTTCATGTGCATACCGAGGTAAGTAGCTGTTTGAGACTTTTCAGCAACTGTGATTAAAACATTATGTCATGGTTTAGCGAGGAGCAGCTTTTACTTGGTAACAGGGGGACAGGGCTGCAGTGTAAGAGCGCTAAAAGATGGAGGCGACCATGCAGACATCACAGTCAGAGAAGGAGAAAGAAAGGAGAAGCACCAGACCAGAGACCCCTCTGCAACCCATGGCGAGAATGCAGGCTGTGTCCCTGCAACCCATGGAGGCCAATGGCAGGACTGAGAGCCAACAGCAGCTCCGTGTGAGTGCACCCAGACAGGCGAGAGACTGTATGAGGAGGCGGCCATGGCTCAGGCCGTGCTGGAGAGCCTGCAGGCTGCAGAGCAGCCCCCACACGAGAGGCAGAGAGGAGCTGCAGCCTTTGGGATGAACAGACACTGGAACTGCCACTGCAGGCCTGCCTTGTGTGTGAGACCCTGTGGAGGTGTAGGGAGGATCAGTGAGGAGCCCGCTTGCCCTGAGGAGAGACAAATGGCAGAAGCCATCAGGAATAGACTGACTGAAACCCCTATTCCCTGTGCCCCTGAGCTGTTCATGGAGGGAGGAGAAAAAGACACTGGGATCAGGGCTCTGAGCCTGGGAAGAGGGGAGGAGTCGGGAGAAGGTGGTCTTGTTGCACTCTTCATCGTGGCACCACTCTGTGTTGTTTTCTGCTTGTTGTGTTTTGGGGTTTTATGGTTATGTTTTAGTTGGTGGCAGATTAAATTACTTTCTGTTTTCTTCCCCAAGCTGAGTAGCCCGGTCTCTTTTGTCTGGGACCATAAGTGGCAGTTAAGCCCTCCCTAGGAATTCTGAAGTCTATGGTACTTAAGTCTAATCGTGGTCTTTTGTCCCTTGATGGGCCTAAACCACGACACATTATTTTGCAGGGAAGGAGGAAAGATTCTCTTCCCATGAAATAAAAAGTGAAGTTTGTGCATTTTACCTGTCTTGGGGGACTATTTCCAATTCCCTCGCACCTGTCTCATTGTGATAGCCATTTAATGTCATAGTAACACAATAGCACAACCATAAATTCTTAACAACAGATTTTACTTTTCTTAGCTTCCTCTATGGCTGAAAAGTTGGAAAATGAAGGTAAGGCTATGGAGGCCTTATTCATGTTTCAGATTTTCATGGAGGCTGAATACTGACTGATTTTAATACAGATTTATGTCAGATAAATTATTTTATATCGGGGCATGTTGTTTTTCCAATGGAACTGTATAGTATTAATATGCATGCAGTTATATCAGCTTGCAATATTTTTGGTGACTCACATTGAAAGATACTGTCCTTTTTCTTGTATTGGTCTGTTTTTTAATACAGGTACATCTACATCTACATCTACACTTTAGTTAAGCATGGCTTTAAGTATATAGATATTATTAAAAGAATCAAGCTTTGTGTGTAAACAAAAAATGGAGTTTTATATCAGGAAAGAGAGTCTTCACCCATAACTATGTCATAGCACTTCTCTGGCAGAAGAGCTCACTTCATGGAGGTGCACCTCTGAAATTGCCAAGCAAATTCTACATTTTCTGGTACAGAGCAGTTCTGTTTCTTCCAGCACACTAGACACTTTTCTGAGTTGTTATAATGCTATATACTTTTTCATCCCTCTCTAGCCACACGTAAAGGCTGAAGCAAATAGAGTACAGTTTCTCAGAGGCTAGCTTGAAATAGTGATAAATTACTTCACTCTGATTCAATTAATTTAGAGATTAATAATATCATAGCTCTTATTTTAATTAAAAAACTCTTTTTTTTCCTTTTTTTCACCTCAAATATATTATGAAAACAAGGAAGACAGAATTTCTGTTATGAAGATACATGCATTAATGTATTTAAGAAAATATCTTTTAACATTTTCTCATTGCTCCTCAGCAACAGAGACAGCTTTACAGCCTATCTCCAAAATAATCTTCTATCCTGAAAAGCATAGCAGTAGAAGTGTATTAAAACAGCGTGTGGAGATCTTTTCATATTTGCCTGCCTTTAAATAAAGCATATACATGTACAGGTAGTCAGTATTGTACTCAAGCAGCAGTTAAATCCCACTGAAGGATTTTGACTTTTCAGAGTGGTGAAGCTTGTTTCCTGTACACAGCTTCTGGTGTTGCAAAAGTGGCATTAAATTTTCAGAGCCATTCTTACAGTCTGACAGTATTTTCCAGAGGAGGTAAGATCTTGTTCATAGTCTTGCTCTGTAATATACATGCAGAGACGGACAAAAAAGAAGCAGATGGCAACTTCTACTTTTTTCCTGCAACCACAAGCTGGAGTACCACAGACATGCTGTCTTAATACTACACATTTTGGCAGATGGCAGCAACAATGTTTAGCCTGTATGTATGACAGAGTTATAATGGAAATATATCCACTTAGGAGAATATTTGATGTGGTAATGATGGAAGGTGTAGTATCTTTCTAATATTCTCTGATATCTCTATGTTCTGTTTAGCTGAGACAAACTAGAGAAAAAAAACTTTTAATGTGGTTTTGATTTTTTTTTCTCTGAACACTGCTGGGTCAGAAGCTCACTCAACAAAACATCAGTAGATTGGTCCCTGTAGACGTGTGAAAATTAATGAAACAACAATATTGATTAACATGAATTTAATAAAGCTTTGTTGCAATGAAAAATCTTCAATAGGAAACTTCAAAGGAGGAAAGGATGCATGTACAGTGTCTGTTAATTACCATGGTATTACAAGCGTGTCTGGAGTGAAAAACATCTGCTGTTTTAATATTATTTAATAGATTTAAAGATAAGGAGTGAGAGTATGGCATACCATAGAGATTTCTTATGGGAAATAGTGAGAAATATGGTTAGCATACTGAAATAAGTATAACATTCCACATAGTACTTCTCATGTGCACTCCCTTGCTTATCCATACAAATGAAAAAGAACATACAAAAGAGTTAATTCTCAGCATCAGTGGTTTTTTGTCATCAGCCTCTGTTCACATGAGTAGTCCTATTGACTTAACCAGTCTATAGATTTCTATTTACAAGATTTCTCATGTGACCATGGTTTGCAGAGTTGCTCCCAGGTTCTAAAAGAGATGTGAATCACTAAGTAAGGCAATTATATATTGTTTCTTACTATATAAACCTTCAATTTCAATGATTTGGTAATCTGAGACAGTTTGAAACTAATTACTTGAGGCTTACCTAGGACAAAAATATGTAAGTGGTAAAGAATGCCCATGGACATGAGTGACTGAACTCTTTGAAAATGTGCTTGCCTTCTTCTTCCTTGTAAATGAGATTCAGGTGTAAGTATTGTTTCTTAATGCAATTAATCTTCACGACAAATGACATACCAATATATAAAAGAAAATTTGTAATTGACTTTTTTCTCTCAGTGTCCTGTGTTTCTGACAGATTTAGGAAGGGCAGGAAGTGCACAAAGTTAAAAGCATCTCTAAGGATATCCCACGAACATACTTGCTGTGTAAGTCTAAAATGAGAAGGAGTATCAGAGTTCATAAACTGCATATGCCAGAGGACTATATATGAGATTTCTGAGGTTTCTGAGCTGTCCTCCGATGTTCAGCTTATCTTAAGTAGTAAATTCAGAGAACAGTGTAATCTTAACAGTAAAACCAGAATCATTTGAAACTTTGAATCATTTCTCCAGCTAATGATATTTTAAGAATATAAAATTAAAAACTCAGAAACACACTGTAAATCTTGATTTATGGGACCCGGTGTTATGGATCTAACTCATCAAATTAACACTGTTGGTCTAACAGATAGCATCAATGGAAGCCAATAGAAAGAGTTCATAGATTTAGCAAGCTTTTTTGATAGACACTTGTTTCGGTAACAATTCTGACTAATTAAAACCTTTGGTAGTAAAACAAAGATTCCATTAGCAGCATTGCAATTTGTGTGTAAAGTTAACTATTTACTCCGATGCCTAACATTTGTTAGCTTACTTTTTTATTTAGTGACTCAGTTCAGAGTCCACCACATCATAGTCAAAAATACAAGTGAGATAGGTGGAACCACAAACAGTTATTTTTCTTTTTTTTTTTCTTATAATAAACAAATATGCAAGTGTAGTATACCATATGATACATTAGGAGATAAATCACGCTTTTGTAGAAGGGTAGCATTTTACTTTCGATAATTTGGTAGGAAAAAATCTTATAAGATTTCCATTTCCAGTGAGCTCTTTAGATGATACTTCATGTCTAAATATCTGTGCATACCTCATTGTATGTGTTAAGTCTTTTCCTCTTATTTGAATGTAATGGTAAAATTTTGGTGAGTAGGATTTTGAAATCAAAATACTATGTGAAATGGATACAGATTTTGATCTGCGTATAATACGACCAGCTAGAGTGCTTCTTGCCATAACACAAGCATGCTATGAGGATTTCATTGTCTCAGTGTTTCTGGAGATTTCAGTCTCAGTGTTTCTGGACAGATTCCCAGTTTTAGAAGGAGAGAAGCTGACCAACACTTTGCCAGTGGTAACAGAAGCCTTTAATCAGTGTCTGGGAAATTAATTCTCTGTAAAAGCATCTGGATGCTTTTCCTGCCTTGTAGTCATCTTCATTTGCAGTGCTTTATGCTTTACTTGTGGACTCTATCACAGAAGTTAAAAAAAGAAATCAAAAGCAAAGCTGCTGCCATCAGCAGAAGACAACAGATGCCTTGGTTGGAAATGAGTTTCAAACTGAAAATTAATACAATGAATGGTAGGGCTACAACATGTGGAATACAGAGTGAATTAAAAAGGAGAAATTGCTCTTTCTACTGTGCAAGCTTTTTGGCATATTTTTATTCATACATTTGATAACACTGTTATCCTAACATTGTTCTGCCTGTAAAGCTTTTCAACCATAATATACAAGAGCTTTGTTTTTCCCTTCACTGTGATGACTCTGTCCTTTGGTATTTTTCATAGCTTGACATGAAACAGTAATGGTTCTATTAGCTGCACTGTATCTGCTGAGCTTGCTGTTTTCAGAGAGCATGTCATCACCAGTGCATTTCTGCAGATTCCTTATTAGCATGTGCCCTTTACTGACTCTGCAGGAGCTATCACCTAGAATTAAATATTTTCTGCTAGACCTGTCCTTGCTCTGTGCAAAATGACCCTTGTCCATTATGCCACCCTTTTGCTGATAGCAAGATACCACTAATAGTACAGTAAAATTGCTCCACATTTAAATAATCACTGAGAATTAATAAAAGGAAATGTTGGAAAAAATCCTTTCAGTTCAGTAACTGGTGATAAACTTTTGAGAAGAAAAATGTGGATTCTTATTAAAATGGTCATATCAACTATGCTGTAATAGTTGTGATAAACATAATAATGCAAAATGCAAAGCATTTCAATACCCTTTTGCTTTACTAAGATCACTAATAAGGTGTAGAGTAGCACAGAACTTTGAAAGATACAGAAGAACTGTAATGGAAAACAAAAGCTTTGAAATTATTCATATTTAATTTTACCTTTGACACAAAAGATAAATGAAGTATTCTTCAGCATTTCCTAGTGCAAGAACTTTGCATGGCAATTCTATGTGCAGACAATTGTTTTTTCATTGGAGAAAAGGGAAACACCACAGTTGTCATTGCTGATTTGAATGCAAGTATGTCCTTTCTTTTAGGGATATGTTTGCCTTCCTTTCAAACCCTATTCCAATAGAACATCAAAAGTCTTGTTGTACAGTTTACCTTTAGCATCATAAAATACCTCCAGCATTGAAGATTTTTATGTGAGCTACCCCAAGTGAGTGCAGTGGTCTTGCTGCACCATTTTAGGAGCTGGTAGGAATTGTTACTGTGTACATAAGAGAATGCAGTTCCCCCCAGGTGGGTACTTTCTGTTTGGATATTTTACTTCTAAAACTATCATTTTGTACATAAAGATCCCTTGAACTTAAAGCCTTCTGCATTGCTACTCTGCCTTATAGGCAGGCCTATGCTTACTTGGCACAGTAGCATCCACTTTGTCTGTGAAAGCCTAAGGACCTGTTTTGTAATTCTGACACTTTTTGCTTTTATAAGCATGTTGCTTTTCTTTATCTCCATATCACACTAGCTTCAACCATTGTAACTGTGATCAGACTGAGTTCTACTGTTTTTGAAGAATGGCTCTTTATAGACACAATAAGGAAAACTCCCAGCAATGAAGACCTTACCATATAAACATATCAGTACCTTTGTAAAATGCTTTAGATTTTTAGCCTTGAGAGCTGCCTTTCTTTAACATCCAGCTGTTTTTTTCATGTATTACAAATGAATCTCCATGCACCACAAGGAAAGATAGATCACACTCACATTAAAATTTCTGTGCCTGCTTCATAAAAGTCGTGTGCTTCTTTTACGTAGCACGATCAGCTAAAAAAAAAATATTGTCTAAGATATCATTTCAAAATTAATGTCCATTTCGGAGAACATGTGTTTTACTATCTCATTGCAGCTTATTGATGAAGTATCCAAAGCAGAAAAACAGATCAGTTTGAACAGCACTTCATAGGATATGAAGATGTTTAAAGACATCATCTCCACAGCATTTTTATATGTAAAAATAAAAGAAGTGTTATTTCAGAGATTTACTGAGTTAGAAACAATAGTTAAATGTGTATGTTTTCTTCCAATCCCCTTAGCAAATTAATATTGTCTCATGATCATTGTATTTCAGGCTATGTGTCTAATTTCAGAGGGCTACCAAGACTTATTTCCCTATTTTTTCCTGAAATTTGACTTCTTTCTTGTTGAAACTGTAGAATGATTAATATTTTAATATTACACTTAAAATTAAAAGAAAAGACTTCACATTATCACATCCAGTTTTTGGGATACTGAGTATTTTTCAAAGTCATACCCTGCATTCTATATTCACATTACAATCATGCTGAAATTAGACTAAAATCAAGTTAGTCATGCCTAACATGATTGAGTTGTGAAATTAAGGTTGACAGCAAGACTACTTGCAGCTTACAGAACTGCATCTGTGCCATATACAGCTGAAACTAGCTCACATGTGGCTTCCTCATAGCACTCATTAATGGTAGGAGATCTGTACTGGAGCCCGATAATTTGAATCAGTTAGAGACACTGACCAGCAGCTGCTCATTAAACCAACATTAACAAATGAACTGGGACCACTCTGATGCTCAGAAAGCTTTGTTCTGCACGGGATCCCCCAAGGAACTGTTATCTCTTGTGAAAAATACCCAGAGCTCCACCTTGACCACTGAATATGTATCATGTGGCTCTTACCCTTATGGGCATATCGTTACGCAGTCTGTAAGGTCTTACACCTATAACAGGGCATGAGAACTAGCATCTATTGTCACTGAAGGCCATGCAAAAATGCCATTAGACTCACAGATTGCATATTTTCATCAAATAATCCTGTAGATCTAGGGTGTATATGAGCTAGACTCTTGTATGTGAATTGATGTGAACACACACAGCAAGGGAGCTAACTCTGCCTGAAGGCAGGCACAGACAGGAGTTGGGAGCTGTTTCCCAACAGCTTTCTGCTTTCTGGCAGCTACCAACGCGTCTTACAAGTGTGTGGGAATCTATGTGTAAGTGTGCATTTATTTATTTATTTTTAGCTGTGCTTGTTTCATAGACCATTTCCTGATATCTGAACTGCTACTTACCTGTAGACCAGAGCTGAAGTAAGAATAGTATTGTTAGTATTAAGTACAAAAAGGGGTCATGTGTTGCATATTAGGTCTCAAGTGATTTCTTTTGCCGGATAAGGCAGTGAAGTATGCTCACCATATTGAACTGCCAGAGAGAAATACAATATTGAGATATTTTGGGAACCAGCACTGGGTCTACAAATCAGTTGAGCTTCAAGTTCTTCTTTTGCTGAGGAAAAGATTCTCCACTGAGAGGGTGGTTCACTGGAACAGGCTCCCTAGGGAAGTGGTCATGGTACCAATCCTGTCAAGAGTTCAAGGAGCCTATGGACAATGCTCTTAGTTATATGATTTAGTTTTAGGTAGTCCTGCAAGAAACAGAGAATTGGACTCAGTGATCCTTATGGGTCTCTTCCAACTAGAGATTTTCTATTATTCTATGAAGTGAAACCAAGGACAAAATCTATACCAACAAAAAAGGCCAATGAGATGGAAACAGAAAATAGTGTTTGTAGTCAATTTACATATAGGGAGTATGGAAGCATACGAGTCCAGCATTTTGTGACTCATCCATAGCTATCCAAGTCATGGAAGCCCAACAGTGCCCCCAGTTATTTCTGTCAAGCTGCCAGTACACAACACAGTATTTTCTTGTGATAGCATAGATTCATCTACATCAGAAATGTCTGACGAGTCTTGTCTTTAATACAAGTTAAATTTTTAACTTCAAGTTTGTATTATCATTCACAGGTACATTAGTGTTACATATAGCATTTATAGATTTCTAAAGCATAGAATTCGTGGAGAAGGAAGCATGCATAAGGTATCCTCAAATGTAATTAAAGTGGCAGTAGCTCTGCTACTTCCTTAAGCTGGTTGCTAAATCTCTCTAGTCTTGATACAAAAAATAAAGTTTATCTAGAGTAAAACACTTCCTAGAACATATTGTCATTGCCATTGAAATATGCACATTTAAAGATATGCCATTATATTATTCAAAACACATTAAAAACTGCAAAAAAATTATCAAGTTCATGTACTTCATTATGGCCTGCATGTCACATACTTTTTGATGTGACAGTTTCTTCACCGATGGTAAGTGATTCATCTTCTGTATATATGTGTGTGTGTATCTACAGACACAAGCTAAAACATAGGTTTTTTTACATTTACCCAATCAGATAGTGTTGTGAAGATGAGTAGAAGGTTCTTTTTTTGCTTTAAATTGTGCACATAGCACTACATGGGAATAAATGTCTGGGATCAGAAGGGTAAAATTTAGGGATAAGGAGGGGCAAAGCCAGTGAAATTTTAGATATTATAAGAATTTTCTTAAAACTAAAAATGTAATCTGAATGAATCTGCTATTGACTTAAATAAGAGTTTATTTATCTCAATTATCTCTTATGGATTAATAAATACAATGGGATTATATAAACTATTCCTACTCAAGATAAACTGCTTTCAAGTCTACTCAGCTATTTTAATATTCTTGTACTATCCTCAGTAGCAGTTACATTCAACTACACAAAAATTTCATAACAAATGCATCCTTGACCAAACATCCACACAAAAGCCAACAAAATATTCAGGTGATAGGCTTCTACTACCATGTTTAGATTTAGAAATACTAAAAGACATTTTTCATTTTTCAACATAAATTTACTGATTGATATGCAGGTTCAACACATCAATCCATGAGTTTCTTTTAATATTTAGTTATATTGACCTTATAGCACATAAAATATGTCTTTTTGCTTCAGAAATGAGGAGCAGAAATTGTGATTGTCTTAATATTTTTTGTAAATTTACAAAAAGGTCTAAGCAGAAGGTACTTCTATACATTAACCAAAATATTACATTATTTACATAGTAGATGAACAGTCTGTTTCACACCTTGCATTTCCCTGCATAATTTCCATTTCAAGCTTCAGAATTTTAAGTAGCTCATGACTATAAATCAGATATTACTGCATTCCAGATGTGTGTACAGTGTCTATATGTTCAGGAGAAAAGGCTTGTTTTTGAAAGCATTTCCATTAGTTTCCTACTTCGTGTGTGCATATTTTCTATTCAGATTTTGTCACATTTTACAGATTCTTTTCTGCTGAGCTATATCTTTCATTAAATTGAACAACACTTAAATAGGAAGAGAAATGAGTTATGTTCTAATGACTGAAATCTAACACAGAAAATAATGAATTTTGGGCAGGAAATATTATTTGTACATAATTTAGTTCTACGTATTTGTGTTGTTATTGTACATGATAAAGTCCAAATCACATAACAAGCAGCTTTATTGATGTTGAAGATACTCTTTTTAGGAAATAGTGAATATTTCTAGCCTTAAAAATGGAATTTCCTCCTTTAGAGAATGCATTTGTAAAATAAAAATATACAGCAATATATATATGTTCTAACATAGGAAAAAGCAAAGCAAGAAAGACAGTTTGTTAATGTATTTTTCACTGTGTTTTGAAGTAACCCTTAACATGTAAGGGAGTAATTTTAATAGCTCTTTTCTTTTTCTTAAACCACATCAAAGGCAAAATATTAAACCAAAGCAATGTAAAATACAGACTATCATGCAAAAGATAACTTATCATTTCTGCAATCAGTTTTGCATTTTCAATTTTGCTAATATTCTCTCTCTTCAGTAAAACCTCTTCTTTAAATTCTGTGGATTTATAGAAGTGACAATTGTTTCAGCTCTTCATCTATGCTATTATCCTTATTTAATTTGCTGGAAGAAGCAGTATTGGTTTAGTACATTTATGAAAAAGTTATGTTTATTTAGCTGAACCATGAACCTAATAAAAAAAATATTACTCCAAAAGTGATTTTAAAAGACTGACCTTGAACTCAACACCAGACAGCATTTTGTTATCTCAGTGTTACTTCAGTTGGAACACACTGTCATTGTGTACGTGCACCTCTTGCTTGTGTAGATATAGTTTGAATGATGTGTATATAGAGCTGAACATATTCCAGAGGAAATGTGGACTTTTTTTGCAGTGAAGCCTTGCATTAATTCATATACATCAGACATGGTCATCTTTCCAGTACATGAATTAGAACTTGAGCATAAATTCAATAGTTATGATTGGAAAAGTTCAAAATCTCAATGTCCTGTGAAAATTGTACCTTGTTCCTACAGGTGGAAAGAGTGTTGTGGGGATAAATTGTTTTGTTGTGACATTCATGTGTTGTCATCGGATTATGTTATTTGTGTACATACATGGCTGATAGTAATGCCAGCCTGATTAATGTGTCTGTTTTGATGGCTTTGGTTTTTGAATGAGCTTCAAAACACCTCAAGTGTTTTACTTCGGTGCTGGTGTACTTAAGACACAATGGGTTCATCTGCCTCAACATACTGGAACCTTCTTGAATACTTGACATAAATGTAAGATGTAGAACCTAGAATTCAGTGCTATCTATATTGCAGGGACAGGTAGTCATAGAAAGCTGCCTTCTATTGCTTTTAAATGTTTTTGAAATTTTCAGTGCAGTCTATAGCACTCTTCAAGTAGAATGGTGAGTTTAGTGCTAAAGAAAGAAGAGAAAAGAAAAAAAGGTATAAAAGGGAAAAAAGTCTTGGAAGAGATTTTAAATTCACCTTGATTAGGTGGATTTAGAGATGATTAAATGATGTTGTTACTGATAGATGCCTGCAATTAAAACTTATGCTCTTACAGATTCCTACAAGAGCATGAAAGTCATTGTAGGGCTGTCTGGTTTAACATCAGGTGGTATTAAAAAGAGACAGGCATATGAAGGACAGGAGGGTAATTATAGTGAGCTAGTTCATTACGAAGAAACTTTTTTGAGGACTGATGATGATTTTATTTAATAGGGAAACTGGATAACTTTTAAAATATATGATAAAACATTTTGGTTTATTTCAACTCTGTGGGCTTTGTTTTTCTTACTACGACAGTCTAATGGAACCAAACAGGGCCCAGGACATCTAAAAGAATTATTGCATATGATCTTTCGTGATTATGTCAGCTGTTGGATTTTTTGGGTGACCACTGAGAAAAATTGTAAGACTTCTCCACCTTTTTGTTCCTAGTGCCACTAGTGAAAACAATACCTAATGATATATTAAGTGTAGAAAATAAAATGTGAGTAATCTTTTAACCCTAGTGTGGATCAGTGCTAAAATTTTAATTTCAAGGGATCATTTCAGTTGAAAGAGAAAGTTTTTGCATGGAATCTCTCAAGCAATAGGATAATATACATATACTCTTCTTAGAATAAAAATCAGTGAATAAAATGCTGTGTTTTTTGGATTTTATTTTTGCTATTCACTGCAACAAAATATCTGAATATTGTTGAAATGAAAATCAACATTTCTATTTAAAAAAAAAAATCTGTTTTCCTTGACATATAGGGAGTACTGTTATCAGAAGATCCTTAAAGATGTTTTAATCTAATTAATCAGTGGATTTTAAAAATGTCTCTATTGGCTTATTTGTACTTTTAACTTGAGTCATTACTTGTCTTTTTTTTTCTTTTTCTTTTTGCCTTGATAACCAACCAGTGGTACCACTGTAATACATTTGACTTAACATGAGTGTTTTAAGAAAAAAAAAGCTGCTATAAAACATCATGCTCTAACTGTCAAAATCACTTGGGTTGATTTTTGCATTCTTACTCACTCTGCATAGTATCTTACCCTTTAAAAAGTCATACCAATTTCATTGTGTAAGGATTCTGAAAAATGAGAGGTGGCTCAGATTTTAATTTATGAAAAATCTCTGAGAAATTTGGAAAACAAAATGAATCATTAATACTAGGATTAGAATTATTACTCATTTAGGTTTCCATCCAAAATAAGCACTCCAGGGGACACCTAAGACTTTGAGCAACCTTGGCATGTATTTTAAAACATAATGTAGAGACTGCAATAAATAAAACTTCTAAAAAAAGCAGCACTCTTCTGTCCTCCCACTCTCTAACACCCCATTTAATTTCTAGTCATAAGACCTGTGCACCTCCATCACACCCTCCCACAAGATATCCCACCCATTGCTGCCTCAGTCAGCTCACACAGATGGACTTTGTAGCATACCCAGAATGTCAACAGTTTATGGCTATTTTAGACCTTGGCAAGGAAAAGCATTCCAGAGGAAAAGTCCCTTGCAAAAGAATGCTTTACCAGCATCTCTGCAGTCTTTATAAAGAGAGGAATCAAATTTGAGAGCATTTCCAGGTGTCAACAATGGCGATGTAAATTGTGCAGACAAGTGCTGACCACAACTCAGATCAGCAGTTTTGAAAAAAAATCTGTCTACTATATAACTGACTAAAGAAGCTGATTTGTCTCACATATATATACATATATATATATATATATATTTATAATGACCTTCCTGTACCTATGCTTTGGTTACCACCTTTTACTCTTTGATTACATGTAATTGATCATTCAGTTTTGCCTTGTATTTCTTATTATTTTTATGTATGATAACGTTAAGCACTAATTAATAATTTATTAAAATAGTAGAGTACTCTAAATTTTCTTCTAAATTGAAATTTGTGTCCAATGATTAGTTTCCTATTTTTTTATCATAATACAAATTATATTAATCATAAAATTCTCCTATAACATGCTCTGCTATTTACTAGTATTTGTTAATTTGCTATTAAATCCAAAATTATATGATAGAACAAGACTATGACCCTTTACAGATATATATTAAGCTTTGTTAGTAATCCTGTAGAACTGAATGTAATGCTTGAGCAGGGAATTTTTTCATGTTTTCATGTCTTTGTAGGATTTTATTTTAGCCTTATGCATACGAAGAGTTGCTATTTTAATATCAAAGCTCTGTGGAAAACATAAAAACCCAGTATATGCATATTGCGTGGATCTGTACACATTTTACATGTGATTGCAAGATAGACACAAGGTCTCTGTGTGTGTACATACATACTTTGATTCTGCTTGTTTTCCATAGTCCTTAAAACAATTATAAATCAGAATAATAAAATTACAATTACTGAAAGTTTCATCATATGAAATGATGTTCTTAGTCCATACTTATGAGGCTCAGTTAATTTTAATAATTTCCAAAGGTTTAACTGAGAAGCTTAAGGACTTTCATTCTTTTAAAGCTGTACCTGTTATATTTCTACCTCCACATATTGAATTAAGAATAAATAAATTTGGAGTTCAAAGGAGCAAAATGGTCATAATTTTGCTGCTGTATTCTTTAAAATGTTGGTCAAGTATAGTGTAAATGGTATTTTCTGTTTTGCACAAAAAGTCATTAATTTGTTGTCCATTACAGAGCCATCGAGAAGAAATAATTACCAATAGTTTCTCATTAAATTTTGAAACACAAAATGAATGTATGTACTGAAGAAAAGCATGATTGTATTTTGAATCTCATAATTCTTTACTGCTCTGTCTATACGAGTAGGACCAGTTAGAGATTCTCCTAACAGGAGGCAAAAGCAAAAATACATCCTACTGCTAGAGAAGCAAAGGACTAGTCTGTCTGTTACCTTGCGGTAAAGTCTGGGCTTTTATTAGGCACCCTATTGAACATACTGGAGTGAATTCAGAAGAGGGCCACAAAAATGATTAGAACATATAACACACAAGAAGAGGTTGAAAGAGTTGTCTTCTGTCTAAATGCGGTTCTTGGATGTTTTTTTCAGCTGTGTAATGGATGATTGAGCTGGGCCTTTTCTCAGAGGTGGGAAGTAACAAGAGAAAGGAGTAGGTTCACAAGCTGCAACAAGAGGAATTCTAATTAGCATTTGGGAAATTTGACAAATTGGACTTTGTCATAACAAAGATAATCAAACAGTACAACAGGATGCCCAAAGAGGCTGTGGAACCTCAGTTCTCGGAATTTTGGCTGGGCAAGACCTTGAATCTCCATCTTTTGTCTCAGTTTGAGGTAAGAGGATGAACTGAAGGTCCCTCACCATGCCACGATTTACTGTGCAATACAATTCGTATTCCACCTGAGAGATTGGTAGCTAGTGTTCACTATAAAACAGATAGAAACTCCCTTATGTGTGAGATTTTCATTTGATAATGCATTGTCATAGCTTATTTTAATTCATTTAGTGTAGGTGAGACTCTTCTCTTGTATTCTTTAAAATGCAACTTGTTGGTCATATTTAGGGTTTTTTTGGTGTTGTGTTTTTTTTTTTTTTCCATCTAATTCCTTATACTTTGTTTCTAAGAAGTCTGGAATTAAAAAAAAAAAAAAAAAAAAAAAAAAAGCAGTTAGGTACTCTGATGTCATTGATACTCTCTTCTGTTTTTTCAGATTTCCAGCTCCAATTCTCTCCTGACTTATAATCTATTGGTTTCCTTGGAAAAAATATAGGCCCTGAGTTTTTCATCATGAGATTAATTACCCTTATTGACTTTTTTTTTTTTTATAGCTGCCTCTTGTTCTCAGTAAAAATTGTTTATTGCCCTTACTGTAGTATAACACTTAGATTAATGGTAAGTCACATTCTGACTTTTATGTGAACAGAGGAATCCTTTGTTTTTAGCTTCTCTGTTCCTCTTTTAGGGGGAATCTATCAATCTAGGAAGCAAGAAATATAAGGAAAAAAGTGTTTCTTCAATAGATTTTTTTTTTTGCAATTTTCAATAACATGTATTGAGATAAGTGTGAATTCTATATTGTCTGGGCAAAGGAATAACTAAATAGTTAAAACATTCTATTCTGTGTTAAGCTCAGAGTTTATCACAAACTCTGGAAATAATGTAAGCACTAAAACATCAGTTACATTATTTTAATTTACTTTTTAAGACGTTTATTACATGGGATCAGAGATCTGTGCACATTTTGGGAGGCTACCTTTGTGCATTACCTCACTGTTACTAGACATTTGTGCACAGAAGTGAATGCATTGTGCTAATTAGCTCGGACAGTTTTTAAAATGCGTGGCTTGCCACTGAGCATACAACAGTGCTCATGAAATTCAAGTTTTACAGTATGAAAAGATGACCAGTAAATTGTTAAGCATTAACATTCACCCAACATAAAAGTAGCAGTGCAATTCTCATAATTTTTATAGCAATAGTTTCAGTCTGTCTACATAAGAAAGTCATATGATAAGAAATTCACCATAAGTAATATCTCAGTTCTCAAAACCTAATTAAAAATTAATAATAAACCATGCAGAAACTGATGATGGCAGAAAAACTGCTGGTACCATCTAATTCCAGTCCCTGATCTGGAATGACAAGAATCTCTGGAGTGATATATCTTTTAGCTTCCTTCCTGACACAGAAGAATGTCCTTGAGGATGTCTGTAGAGGGTGCAAAGTATAAAAGGAAGCCAGAGCTTTCAAACAGAGTTTTTCTGCTTACTTAAGAGTAGAGGGATTTATTATGACAATTCCTAGATGTAAAAGGCAATTCAGTTCACATACATAAGAAATTGAACTGGAAAAAAAATCATAGCGTCATCAAATACAGTTCCCTTTCTGAACCCCAACATAGAGTCCCATTTACCGAAGTCATCAAATACTGTCTTAAAACTATTGTTTTCTCTGACTGTTCTTAATGGAAATAACCTAATTTATTTGAAGATTTATAAACCTTTTGGATTTCTAAGTTTTCATTGTGGTTAGATTGCAACCATTTGGGTCTTCTGGGCAAATAACTTTCTAAAAAAATCTTTTATCTTTTCGTATTTTCCTTGATATTTACAGAACAGTCAATAGCAGTTTACGTATTATCAGCTTCTCTATGAAGCAAGTTTTCTGACTCTAAGGCGTACATTTAAAATATAAAGAATAATTTTTTTGAGTAATGAAGCAGTATACTTTGTAGGACTAATTTTAAAACTGTAAATTTTTACCTGCTCCAGAAATGGAACATGATTATTTGATTTCATAAAGTTTAAGGAAATGTGTATTCAAGAGACACTGGGGGTTAATCTAATGATTCTTTTAGTCATTGAAATTTTTACAGATAATCTGTCACGTTTCTCTTTAAGAAAAAATCGTCAATTTGCTCATGGCCTGCAGAAATACTGGAAAAAAAATCTTTTATTCAATTAGCAGTAAATAAGAGTGTAACATTTAGCTGTGCATTTAAGGAACAACAATAAAAAAATCAATGTGCTATATCCAATGAATATTAAAGTTCCAAAGCTACCCTGTATTAGTTTGCAAGTTGTTTTCATTTGTAGAGATAGGTGATAGCTCCTGTTATTTTTAATGGGAATACCTAACAACAATTACACCATTGTCAGCAATTTTTCCTTGAATGATTTAGGATGTAGACACTAAGATGAAATAGTCTTGAATTTGGCACAACTGATTCAACTGTAGCTTGGAAATGATCAACTGAATTAAAAATACATGTCCAGATTTTTCATTCTGAAAATATCTTTTTTCACTTTGAGGCCAGAGTCAGTTTTGAAGTGGGTAGCTAAGATAAAAATTGACCCTTGTAAAAGAATCAATTTCTTAGAAATCATCATAATTTTCTCTGTGTGTGTATTGGTATTGTTTATTGTAAGAGAAGAAAGCAATACATACTAAAGGGAGAAGTCTGACCTTGGGGTTTTTTTGTCATATGACTTGTATTTAATAAACAAGAGATCTTCTTTTATGTTTCCTCATAGATAGATTTCCTTCTACTGCTTATTTTACTCCAGTTATCTTAGAGGCATACTATAGTGAAGTATGCTTGTGCTCAGCTATGTATATTTAAAAGTTCATAAAATATGGTTTCTCGTATTGAATACTGGTCAAAATTTGGCATCCCATATATCATAGCAGTGTACTAGATTTGTGAGGTTGTTCATAGCTGGCCTCTGTTTCTTTTACAAAGCCAAACTCTAGCCTGATTGAGTTGATAAATATGTTCCACATGCTTCTGAGGTTTGTGATCGACAGCCGTTATTTACTTAACAGTGTGTTAACATGATCTTAAAGATGAAAGCAAAGATGGGTTTGGTGGAAATAACATCTAGTTATTGACATCAACTCTTTTTGGATGCCTTCGATTACTGTATCTGTAAATTATAAATTTTAATAATCATATAAAGAATCTTATTTGCTTTCTTCATCAGTACTTAACTTTCTATTTTGGTCCTTTTTTATTCCCCCACTTGGATTTTCTTTTGTTCATCTTCATTTGACTGTTTTGATAAAACCAGTAATTGTTCAGAAAGATAATTTAGAAAGGCTGTAAAAAAAATAGAGATTATATCTTTTCACTTGAATAACAGTTTTTGGTCAAATTTTAAGATTCTGAGAAAATTTAAAAAAATGTTCTGCAGATATTGAGATAGAATCCATTTTTCTAACATTTTTAAAGTTTTGTTTCTGTAGACAGTTATAGTTTTGTAGTCAAAGGTACTTCAAGTAATTACTTTCAAGTAATCTCTTCAAATATATTAACAACTTTCACGACTTTATGGAGTAGTACTTGCAAACCACATTATCAAGTTGCAGCTTTCCAGTTTTAAAAATGTTAAGAATGAAGTCTCCAACGTAAATAGCCAAATTAACCAAAATGAAAACAATTAGGACAACTTAATATCTCCCTTCAAATCAATATAAGAAAAAATAACTTTTATACACCTCCCTTGACTCCACAGATGCAAAGTTCACTTTCTTTCAAATAGAAGTATATAGATACACCTCCCCCTCCCTTAACTGTGTACAAAGAAATTACCTTCTGGAATTATAGATCACAGAGTGCATTATTACACGGGTCTACACTGCTGCTGACTGTCTATGTCTCTGTAGCAGTGCCAGGTTTTCTGAAAGGTTTGAATTCTGTTCTGAATAATGGACAAAAATGTATCACTCTGAAAAAATCACCAAAAACCAGAAAACTGCCAAACTATCTGACCTCTTGCTAATACTCTGTTTAGACATTAGCCTGAGGAAATCATTTGCAGTTTATGCAACACTTAGTCACAGAATCCCAGAACCACAGAATCTTAAGGGCTGAAAAGGAGCTCAAAAGATCATCTAGTCCAAACCTCCTGACAGAGCAGAACCACCAAGTGTAGGTCACACAGGAACTTATCAAGTTGGGTTTTGAATCTCTCCAGAGAAGGAGATTCCACAACCCATCTGGATAGCACATTCCAGTGCTCCATCATTCTCACAGCGAGGAAGTTTTTCCTTGTATTTCTTTGGAATCTCTTGTGTTCCAGCTTATACCCATTGTCCCTTGCCCTATCATTGGAGATCATTGAGAACAGCCTGACTCTATACTTCTGACACCCACCTTTTACATATTTGTAAACACAAATGAGATCACCCCTCAGTCTCCTCTTCTCCAAGCTAAAGAGTCTCAGCTCCCTCAGCCTTTTATCATAAGGGAGATGCTCCACTCTATCATCTTGATGGCCCTGTGCTGAACTCTCTCCAGCAGCTCCCTGTCCTTCTTGAACTGAGGGACCCAGAACTGGACACAATATTCCAAATGTGGTCTCACGAGGGCAGAGTAAAGAGGGAGGAGAATCTCTCTTGACATACTGCCCACAGGCCTTCTAATACACCCCAGGATGCCATTGACTTTCTTGTCCATGAGGCCACATTGCTGGCTCATCCTGAGGGTCCTTTTACCCTACACTGCTCTCTAAGAGTTCATTCCCCAACCTGTACTGGTACATCAGGTTATTCTTTCCCAGATGCAAGATTTTACATTTGCCCTTGTTGAATTTCATTAGATTTCTCTCTGCTCAATCCTCCAGCCTATCCAGGTCTCATTTAATGGCAGCACAGCCTTCTGGTGTGTCAGACACTCTTCCCAGTTTAGTATTGTCACCAAACTTGTTGACGGTGCCCTCTGTCCCCTCATCAAGATATTAATGAATATATGGAACAGTACCAGACCCAGGACTGACTCCTGAGGGACTCCACTAGATACAGGTCTCCAACTAGACCACCAATCTTTGCTTTCTTCCTTTCAACCAGTTAACAATCCACCTCACTACCTGATCATCCAATCCACGCTTTCTCAGTTTTGCTGTGAGGATGCTGAGGGAGATAGTGTCAAATGCTTTACTGAAATCAGAATAAACCACACCCACTGCACTACCACAATCTATCCACCTGGTTACATGTTCATAAAAGGCTATCAGGTTGGTCAAACATGACTTCCCTTTGGCAAAGCCATGTTCACTGCTCCTTTACATGTCCTTTACATGTCTGGAGACAGCACCCAGGATAAGTTGTTCCATCACCTTTCCAGGGATGGAGATGAGGCTGACTGATCTATAGTTATCTGGCTTCTCCTTTTGTCCTTTTTTGAAGACCAGAGTGACATTTGCTTTCCTGCAGTCCTCAGGCACCTCTCCTGTTCTCCATGACTTATTGAAGATGATGGAGAGTGGTCTAGCAATGACTTCTGCCAGCTCCCTCAGCACCTGCAGGTGCATCCCATTGAGGCCCATGGATTTATGTACATCCAGACTGCTCAACTGATCCTTAACCCAGTCCTCATCAAACAAAAATCCTCCTTTAACTTGGCTTCCTCTGGAGTCTGGGGCTCCTGAGGACATTCTCCAGCAGCATAGACAGAGTTACAGAAGACATTCAGTAATTCTGCCTTCTCTGTATCCTCTGTCACCAGGCCACACACTTCATTCAATAGTGGGCCTACATTGCCTCTAGGGTTAGTTTTATCTGCAATGTATTTGAAGAAACCCTTCTTGTTGTCCTTGACCTCCATTGCAAGGCACAATTCCAACAAGATTTTAGGTTTTCTATTTGCTTCCCTACACCCTCTGATGACAGTCTTAGATCCATCCCAAGTGCCATCCCTTCCTTTCACAACCTCTTCTTCCACTGGAGTTTGCCCAACATTTCCCTTTTTAACCGTCTTCTGATTCCCTTGCCTCTTTTCCTAATAGCTGGGATCCTGAGTTTGCAAAAAGTGATCCTTGAATATAGACCAACTATCTTGAGCCCTTTTACCTTCTACTACCCTGTCCTGTGGAATGCCCCCTAGCAATTGCTTGAATAGGCCAAAGTTGGCCCTGCTAAAGTATAGGGTTGTGATCCTGCTTGGTATTCTGTACCTACCACATAAGATCCTGAACTCAGTTTCATATGCTGTATCTCCAGTGAAAATGAAAACAGTAACATTAGTCAACAAAATTAGTCAACACTTCTGTAAATCTAATGTTAAATGAATGTGCTAATCAAATAGTGTTGATAAGTTTTATCAACTCATTAATATGTTCATTAATTGCTGTATCATCCAGAAGAATAATTCAATTGTTACCAATAATGTTAATGTATCATCTGAATATAAAGAGTAATTTGTTAGTTGGACTTCTGTAGTTGTTGGTATAACTTCTTGTAATTGCTCGTATTAATGACACTTAGAATTCAGTTATCTATTTATACAGTCTGCTTATTCTATTCTATTCTATTCTATTCTATTCTATTCTATTCTATTCTATTCTATTCTATTCTATATATGCCATGACAAGGCTGGTTTTGTCAGTATTGTTTATCAGGATTGTTTATTCATGTTCATAGGCTACCAACTGATGTATTAGGTTATGTATCACTGATTTTGCTTATCTTTTGCTATTTACTTTGTTTCTATAGGAAGTTTCTAAATATCTGACAGCATTTTTTTTTTACCTGAAAAGTGTGAACATAACAAAGTTCTGCTGGTGGTTAACCCTCCCTTGCTACATGGTCATGCACACATGATTTCTATTGTCATTTTATTTAAAAATGAATGAAAAACATACAGCAAGTTGTTAAATATAATGAGTAATCTTTTTGAATGTCTTCAGAATTCAAACGTTCTTTTTCTATTTCAGCTCTTAGAAGAGTTGAAATAGGGATTTCAGTTTTCTCTTAAAAGCTGTGCTAAAACATGACCAAGACACATTCAAGACACTAGCGATAAGGTCTGTCAGCAGTTCCATTTATAACTCACTTCTGTCTCTCCACACTCTTTTAAAAGCTTTTTTGAATTGATTTTAGATGCTTTGCCAGCAACAAGCTTGCTGCTTGTTACGTACAACATGTAAAAATAAAATTAAAACTTAATAAGGTAGGCGATAAGTGAACAAGTCCACTGAACTTCACAGAACAGTGCCTGTCATTGCAGGGTATTAATAGCAGTTCTCCATAAGCAGCTATTAAGAATATTCTAAGGCCATCAACAAAATGTTTATCTGAGGCCAAAACAGTTTCAGGTATTTTTCCTTTTATTTCAGGGATACATATATATGAGTATGCTTACCATAAACATCTCTATCCATTTTAGTGAAATTAAGCTAATTTTATGTAAGGATCTCTTTACTCTCATACAATTGAGTGAAGTCCCTTGAGTACAGAGATGCTTATGACTTATACCATGCTATATTATGGTCAGGTCTCACACTATTAACTTCAGCTTCGTCTAGAAAGACAAGTAGGTTTTATGCATTTTTCCACTTAGCTGAGATATAGAATAAAATGTATGTTCTTAGATATGCCCATGCCTCTACTCCCATGGAGTTCGGGGTGCAATCATAAAGCATCCAGGATGGTACTTCAAATTATGGTGTTCAATGCTTTGTATTGATTTTATATGCTGCTTGAAAGTAGCTAATGCTTGAGAGTAAGCAGCCTGGATTAGCGTATGAGATACAGTGGTTTGAAGTCTGTCCAAAGTTCCATATTTGTTTCAGAATAACTAAAATCTCATTTTGTTATCCCTATGAAACACAAAGGTAGATCTAATTTGATGTATAAAACCTGTGTGGTGGTTTTAGTTCGTTTTGATGTGGGTTATAAATACACTAGTCATTTGTGTTTGATTATAACAGGAGGCAGAGCTGCAGAAATTACAGGTGATGTAAATTATATGGCAAAAAGGATAAAAATTAAGTATTTATCCTTGTAAAGTGTATGGCATGCCTTAGAATTTTGCTATTCAAAGCACTGACAGTGAATCATTTCATACAAAAGTGCCTAAATGCAGTAAAACATAAGTGAACACAAAACAGTAAATTTTCATTTTAGAGAACTAATTAGAAAAAATCCACCTCCAAATCAGATGTTCGTTTAACATTCATTGTATCTTTAATTAAAATCACTTTAACTTATTGCAACAATGATTACTATACTATAGTATCTTCACAGAGAGTAAGAAGTTTGTCTTTTTACTTTGACTTTTCCAGAATTTGTGTGTTTTTTTCTGAATATATTGCCAAAAATCATACTTTATTCTATGATTAGTTCATTGCATTTTTCAGCAAACCTTCATGCAAGGTTTTCAACAGTACTTGAGAAGGTTAATGTTAATTTACATAAACCATGGGAGAAAGTAGTTATTCCAGATGTGGGAAGCTTCCAAAGGATTAGTCAACTGCAGAACTGTGCTAGAGGACAATATGTTCTCTGGTGTTACTGTTCTGTATAATCAGCTGCAATTCTGACACATCTTTGAGTGTGCTTGAAATGCAGTTAACTTTCTGTGACTACCACAGATACAGAATGTAAAGAAATAGTATCCTACCAAAAGGTGACCAGCCAGATAAATATCGTTGGTGAGAATGTAAAAAAGCCCATAGAAACAGAAGTTTCACTTGAAGCCAATCATTTTGGCAAATTTCTTAGCTACTGTTGATTAAAACAAATAAGTAAATCTACTAAAATACCATAGGATCACAAAAAACTGTAAATTGGATAGGGTGAAAGGACAGAAGATATTTTTGTTAAGCTCAATCATGTTCCTTAAATTTTCATTATTATAATTATTTTCTTTTAAGATAACTATAAGATAAAGGATTTTCTAGAAATATTTTTTTTTTTTAACATTTGAAGTTGGATTTCTTTTAAATTTTTTGGAAGAGAAATTATTCCTGTCATTCAGAGCCAGATCTAAAGATGCAAAATACAAAAAAGATCCAGTGATGAAAAATGTTGTCTTTCACGTCATTAGTTTCTGTGGATTACTACTGCTTTACAATTAATTGAATGCTAGTATATGATTTTACTAAGCAAACAGTCACCAATAATGCAATCCAGGTTCTGTTGTGGTCACTAAAAATAGAACCACCTATTATATCCTGTACAATTTTCAAATAGACTTATAACTTAAACTTCTCAAGGAGTTCGGAGATCTATATAGTTGCCTGTGGAAAGACCGAGACATTTCAATATAAGACCCTGAGGTGTAACTAAAAATATGAGTTATCAATTTTTTATTGCAACTTGGAATGGGAAACTTGTCTTAAAAAACATTGAAAAGAAAGACCTAGTTAACAACATCATCCAGGATTATGGCCTACATGTCTCTGGAGAAGTATATCAGTTTTGCCACCTTAAATTGTATATCCAAAACGTATGTAGTAGACAATATGTTCAATGTATTGCTTCAGAGGAAATCTTAATCAAGGTAAAGCAACTATAAATGAAAAAAAACCATGATTTAAAAAAATAATTAATTAGTATTTCACTATAAAAATGTTATACATTTAGATAACAATTCCATATAAATTTTCCACGTTATATGTTTTAATACAGAGTTGCTGTACTGAAATTCCAAAGACATTTTTTGTATAAAAAGTGCAATTTACACCTCCCTATGGTTTATAAGACACATAATAATTGCATGGGGCCAGGCCTCATTTAGCCATTTTTTTTTCTTTCAATAAATTCTGATTAGACAGAATGCATTTGGATCACTCCTTATGCAGCACTACTGCAAGATGGTGTGAGATTTTGACTGAGTCAAGCTATTTTAATATAAGTGCAACATAAATCAAAATATATTTTAATTGATAGTGGTTTCTAAGGTTTTTTGAAATGTCTTGGTCTTTCAAATCTCTTTCCTGTGTAAACCATTGTTTACACTGATTCTTTTTAGAATTTCTCTTATTTCCATAAAAATGCACCTCTCTCCTGAAGAATATAAACTTTAATTCTGCAATAGCCTTAATCAGCTGCAGAAATAAACCCTTCCAGGAGGCTGCTTTGATTGTGACTTACACTTACCATACCTTTATGAAGAAACCAAATGGGACTATATAATAACACACTTTTAATTGCTTTTAATCCTCTAAATAAGATGAGCCTTTGGATTGTATTGGTAAACTTGATTATGTGCAAAAGTGAGATGCAAATATTGAGTCTTTTAGAGCCAAATCATTTTTTTTCTACTTAAAGCAATGGAAAAGTAATTTATTAGTATCTCTTAATAGATCAGAAATAAAAAACTTGAGTCTTTCATTTAAAAGTGTGAAGATACTATGAGATTAAATCTATACTGAGACCTGTTAGCCAGTCACTGTCATCAGTAAAATATGTCAGCATTAACAACGTGAGAGACGCAAGTCAGGTAATCAGCAGCTGAAAGCAACGACACGTAATTTTACCTCAATGTAAACATAAAATAATGTGTTTGTGGGGTTTTAAAAATACATGTATTATCCCCTCTTAGCTCCTGTTTTGCAAAACTGCATGTGTTTTGTCTTCATATGAACTATGTTCATTAAAAAACAAAGTTAGAATTTTATTTTTGTAATGGTTATTTTTAGTCATATCCATCACACTGATACTGCTGTAACACTAGTTACGTACAGACAGGTTACTGATATTTTATGAACCATCAAGATTGATGGATTCTCAAGAAACATAAAACTGATCTTGAAATATCACTGAACTCACTCATCATAACTCCTTTTTTGTTCTTTTTTCTCATTATAATTTTGGACTGCTTTTACTGACTGTTTTATTGGGAGCTATTAGAAATTAAGGCTGTGTTAATGTGCAGAAGGACAATATCAAATGGTATGAGATCAGCAAGATCATGGAGTGAGTGCAAATGAGCAAAATGAGGACAACTGAACAGTTTGACTTCAGAATGGTTGTCATAAAATACTCATTTTAGTTTGAAATAGTACTTGATAAGAAGATTTCTCTTAGAAAGGAGAATATTTTTGTAGTTTCACCAATTACCAATGTCTATAAATCAGGCAAATTGATGACAAGTATACCTGATGGGATTTCCATTGAAGTAAATAGGGAAACTGTTTTAACTGACAGTTAGTTTAGTTGTTAAAAAACAAACAAAAAGCCTTTAAGAAATTGAATATGAATTACTTCTGATATTAGGCTTTGATATTTTTTAATATTATTTACATCTCAATATTACAGTGGAAAGCTAGTGGAATTAATGCCTTTTTTTAAGCATTAATCTTACAAATATTTCTCTCCAATATTTACTTTCATCACAGAGATCTTTCCAGATGAAAATTTGCTATTTGAACTTAAAGGTATAAATATGAATATATAGACTGAAGTACTTGTAAAAATTGTTTGTCCCTGAGCACCTAGGGAAAGGACAGCCTGCAATAAAGAGTGAAACAATCTGCTGCCTAGTGTAATTAAGTCTCAGGTGTGTGTGTTAATTCTGACTTGAACGTGAGACACAAAACAAGAAATGCTGAATGCTAATGATTCTGTTGCTTCCTTGAAAATGGTAACACGCAGCAGGGTGTGTAATTGTTGGTTAATAAACAAGCACCTAAAGTGCATGATGAGTCACAGGCAAAGCCAAATCTTTTCAGACACCTTTGCTAAGGGTCTATATGCACCCTTGCATATACAGATGCCAAGATACTGAGGAAACTGAAACCAAAATTGTTCCATAAGTAGTTAAGAAAAACAAAGCACCTACAAACCTTTCCTTTAAGTATGTATGTGCAGAACATTCAACTTATGTTCTTAAGATCTCTGTTCTATGGTGGTTTTTTTTTTTTTAAATAGTGATGTTTACTCAGACTGTGAATAATGCTTGTGAATCTTCAGGGTACTAATGACATCACTCCTTCTCATCTCAGTCAAAATTAAGCTAAAGGGTGTCCAGTTTACTACCTTTCACTGTACTTCAAGTCAGCAAAAGACCACTTGTGCTCTGCCCATGCAATCATTCTTTTCTTACTGGCTATTGCAGGTGAAATATTGTGGCAGACATAACAGTAGCAGTTTTTTCATTGAAAGAAAGTGCCTTGTTATCCATAGCGTTTGTATTGGGAAAGATGAATTTAATACAAAGCTTGAAAATTGTTTTTTTTCTGAGGATGTCAAAGCTTAGGAGACATTTTCTTCAAAATTTGCACAAAGGATTGTTGTTTCATGTCAGATCTCTGGGGAAAAAAAAAGAGAGGGGCAAGAGGAACATCTGTAACACTAAATCCTGTGCACTAGAACTGCATGCTTCAATTGATCTGAAACAAAACATGGGCCCAGGAGCTCCATTTCAGCTCAGTCCTGTCTATTTCTGAGTTGTTGTTTGGATTTCTTGGCTTGAACCTGACTTACTAGCTTGCTTTAAATTGACGATAGACTGCTGTTAAGACCTGTTGGTGTCACCACCTCACTCTGCTTATCCAGCTGACATACAATGGGGCTGATACAGTCCTTGCCTGGCCTGTGTCATAGCCACTCTGGGCTGCTGGCTCATTTTCCTGTACAGATCAGCTCAACTCTTGCTCCTCCCTTTATATCTATAAAGTATCTTTTCTGCCATTAAACTAAGAGATTTCCTTCCTAGTTGACTTTGGAAACATTCTGGAGTACCTTCTAGGCAAGCTTGGTAATGGTAAATTGTTAGTATACATTTCCTAATAGGAATTGGCAAGCACTAGAGGAATGGGAGGAACTGTAGTATTTCACTTTGAAGCATTGAGTCAGCATAAGTGTAAATCACAATAGTTGACTAGCCAGAATTACAGTGGTATGTATTCAATATGTCACTTTATCCTTATTGATCTTACAAAGGATAGTTACTAGATTTTTTTTCTTTCTACTTTTTTTCCTCTATGTTAAGCAGGGGAAGACCAAGCTTCCTCATTAGTATTTAGATCATTGACATAGAACTTGAGACCCATAATCAATGGTAACAATAGAAATATCAGTAAAAAAAAAATGTTTTGTGCCACACAGTGAAAAATTATGTTCCCCTTTGAAACGCAACCTAAAGTTTCTAGAAGTGATGACAATGGAATGAGATAGTAATGAGAATTCTCCCTCACTCTGAGAATTCAACAGCATGCTTATCTTGTAGCCACGGTCAAATATTTCAGGGTGAGAGTAAAAGGAATAACCAAAATTGCCTAAAATGTGATCCGGCATTTTTTAGAGCCCTTTCAAAGACAAGGCAGAAAAAGTGTAAAGTCGAAAAATCTAGAGCCTCACTAATTTCCAAAAACATCCAGAAATTTCTGTAGCAAGCGGTTTATCTAACCACAAATTATCATCTCAGTCATGGAAATTCAGGAGTTTAGTTTGTTGGTTTTTCTGCTTGATTTTTGGGAGTAACTGTATTTCAAATCCTTTATTCTATGAAGGCATGAAATCAGTCTGGCTATTTTATCCACATAGAGGATAAGATTGTATACTCTTCTTGTTTCTTCCGATTTTGATGTAATGATTAAAGTTTAAAGAAAGCAAAAACATAGTTGTTACGAGTACAATGTCCATTGAAATGTCTCAAAGGCCAACTTCAAATATTTGTTCATGAACTGATCCTGCTTGCAGTCATTAAAACTCATGGTAGTATCTGATTGAATGAGTGCTGAAATGCTTGGAGGAGAGAATGTAAATCCTCAGTAAGAGCTCTTACTGAACTAATTATTTCAAGGAGAAGAGGTTCTTGATTTCTCCTGAAATATAGGAAGTCTGCATAGGACTTGATACTTCAATATCTTATGCTATCCTGCATTTAAATTAGGTAAATATCTCATTAGTTCAAGTTAAGTTTATCACAAAGCAGTTCTAGCTTGTCAGCTGTTGGTATAATTTTATACTGTTTATTCTCATTGTGATAGCATTTATATTTCTTAAATTGCTACTTCAGCTTTACATGCTGGTCAGACCACCTACTTTTGATAAACAGCTTTTCCAGGATGTGTGAAACAGCATTTTGATCTTTCTCAAAACAGTCCAGTCTTCTCATTTTTAAATGACTTCAACCAAAAAACTAAGGAAGCTTAAAGCATTCAGGACTAGATGTTACTTCCATGATATTTTGCCAGGACAGCATGATGCTGAAACTAGATTTTAACCACATCTTTTTTTTTTTTATTTTTTTAATTTATTTTAAATTTTTTTTTAATTTTGAAACAATCGATTTATCTATCCTTTTCTATTATTATGGTTTCTTCTCTCACACTCCACATCACGTTAGAAAAAAAAGAAAATTAATCACAAAAGTCCAGGTCTGTGCTTTATTTTTTGCAGAATACTTAGAATTATGATTTTTCATCATCTTTTCCTTTCTGAAGTTTGAAATACAGAATTGTCTAACTATTTCATATCAAAGAATGATGACATTGATCGTGTAATGCACATTTCTGGATTATAAGACAGCTGGTACATGTGTCCTAGATATCTGGCTTGCTTCACCCTAGTTGAGATGGCCATAGCTGCCTGTGTCAAAAATCTGCCGATGTAGTTCAGTAGCCTTCAACAAATACTAAGGCTTAGACTCAATTTCTCAGTTCAATGCCATGCACAAGACATGTACATCACTACCATCCCAAGTATTTATGTAAATCTACTCACCTTATAAATCCTGTTAAGAATGTTGTGTTCTTGGAATGAGGACATAATGAAGGTCTTTAGAGATAATTCAACAGTATTTCTGTTCTCACTTGCCCACTATTTGTTTTTTCCTGTAAGACTGTGTGAAAGTACAAGGTGTAGAGGCAGCTCTGAATGACTTTTGTAATAGTAAATAAAATAAAATTACTTTCAGTGGCCAGGTAGCATAACTCTAGCATAAAAATTAAATTCTAAGTGATATATTTCCAGGAGTTTCCACATAGAATACTTTTCTGTTAGAAATGTCATTTTTCAAGTTTAAGATTGTTTGCAGAAGTTTGTGAATTTTTTTTTCAGATAAACAAAAGATTTATTATTATTGCTACTATTGAAATGGAATTTTCCATTTTAATATTATAAATAAAATGAGTATCCAAGTTAATTGATTTATACAAAAATCATGCTTTAATTTATCTGAAGCAAGAAACGACAGAGTTTTTGTGGAAAATTTATTCTGAAAGGAAGACATGGTATGCAAATCAATGCAAATCTCTGCTATAGTTAGGATTGGGTCAATATACATGTTAAAGAGATCTTGCATTATTGCATTGAAATAAAGCAGTGAAACTAAAAGCAATAATTTGATGTCAGACACTTTTAACACTTTTCAAAATATTTATTGTAACTTCTGAATTTGTAATTTGTCCTTTTAATGTTTCTAATAAGACTATAAAAAGCAATTACTTCCATAACTTAACTTTTTAATAAAAGACTTTCAGATCTAGAGTGGGTCTTCTGGGCTGATTTGAGACCAATAGCTCCAAGGATGCCAGGACTGTATTGCTTTTCTCTTTGAATCCTACTTGCAGCCCTGCTTGCTACTCTCTATTAGATTTTTGATGCTGCTTTACCCATGAATAAGACTATTGCAGCTCAGGGAAAAATGTGCATGTTAATTTCTCCACAGAATAGTTAATTTCTCCAAAGAAATCAATGGTACCATAAAATGTGCATGCAGAAGTAAATAGTACTGAATATGGAAAGTACTATAGAAAATACTAAGAAAAAAAAAAAGTATAAAATTGCAGCAGATAGAAACAAAGTGTCATTCTTACTCATATCAAAAAAACCCAAAAAGATAATTTCTGAAGAAAATTTATGAACTATTCTTTCCATTAAATATGTTTAAATGCATCTTCTCCAGTACTACTTATATTTGAAGGTAAAATAGTTTTTCTTAAGGACTAGCACTGAGTAACTCAGTAAATACATGTATTTCTCAGCATTGTTTTTCTTCCCCTCCCCTTGAGGGCCCACTCAGACACATACCTACACAGAGATGTTTTCTGACCTTGTGAATTTTAAAACTTGCATTCTAAATAGCAGAGAATTGCAGTAGCTGAGGTTAATAATTATCCATACCCTTTAAACCCCTAGGAGGCACTCACTTGCTCACTTACTAGAGCTCCATCATCCCCAGGAGATACCTGTTACTGAGCTTGCTCACTTCAAATTTAAGTGTTCCTATTTCTATCTCAAATGTTGGAGAACAGGTTAGTGCAGACTCAAGGATATTGCTGCCAAGGGTTTTCTTCCAATTTACAATGTCTTGAAAAGAGAGCGATCTGGAAAGAGCAAGTAATATCCCAGCTTGTAACTGCAAATGTATTTCAGGAATTTAAAATTCTGTTGCTCATTTGGGGTTTTTTGCTCCCTTTTTAAAACCATAATTTCTAGTTATACTGAGAGGCAGAGGTAATGGTATACATGTCAAACTTCAATAAATCCCTCTACTTGAAAAACAGCTAGAGAGACTTGAACATATGAAGGCTAACAGATGGTACGAGTTTCTTTTGGATCCTAATATCTTTTTGTATAAACAAGAAGGTGAAGATTAGATAAGACATCTCAATTCTAGTAGCCCTCTGTGGTTGTTGAAAGTCTTTGTAGCTCGTAGAAATATGCTGATATTTAATATCTTGTGAGGTGTGTGTTTAGTTCACTATCGAACAATTCCCAAAATGTGCTTGTCATTTATAGCCTGCAGAGGATATCAGCTGTCTTTAGCTATTACTCCTTCCCTGAGAATATGTATGGAAGCTTATCCATCTCTTCTGCACTTTAGATTGTTATCTGATACCTTTGGGAAAAACTAGATGTACAGGTCCTGACACATTCATGGTAGTCCTGAGAGCTGCTTAAGAAAAAAGAATTCTTGCAACTACCCACTCTGTCTAGCACTGCCGTGTTTACATAGAACAGAACGTAACTGTTCTTGGCAGATATGAGAGGTCAAATAAATTACAAGTTCTTTGTGATTTAGAAGTCTGATTATGACCTCACTCATGCCCTATTAACATCATTATAACTTCTTTCAAGTCACCCTCTGATTTAAATGGCAGTGAGTACCAGAATCTCTTTCTGAAACTGTCTCTCTATCCCTTTTCTGTTTATCTTAATCTAGGACCATAAAGGGATATTTTTTTATATTTATATTAAGTGGTGATGCCACTAACTGAACAGGAAAAGAGACATTGTTGACTATCTGTGAAACATCATACTCTTGTTATGGAATATGCATTAAAGTGAATTAAAAAATCCTCTGCTACTATGAGGATTCATACATTTGGTGCTTTTGCTTACTTGATATGGTTACCTAAAAATAACAAACAAAACTTACTGGTACTCATTCATAGTCTGAATTACTTTTAAATCACAATGTCATAGCATAGTCAAAATTATAATTTGACTTTTCTTTATGTTAAAAAACTGGACAGTAAAATGTTGGACATAAACTTTAGAAGGAAACTGTCCATGATTCTGCTGTTGCTGAGTAAATAAGTAAAAATTTCAAAATACTAAGTCAATGTTCCAGGACTATGAAAAGCATTGGAATGATAATGTGTTTTCTGAGCTTAGTTCATACAAATAATTCTTCTGTGATTGGATGTCATTCTTCAGTATGTTGACAGCAAATATGGCCGAATTGTTAATATGTGTGTCTAAAACACTAATTTTCTGTCGCCATAGCACTTTCTTACCCTTTTTTCAAGTCCGAAACATTTGAATCTGCTACTACCTTGTCAAGTGTAGTTCCACTTATGTAGAAAGAAGTGCAAAATCTGGATTTTATTGTGAAATATCATTTTAGGGTAATCCGAAATGTAGATAAATGTAAACAAAATATCTATAGAGTTTATTAGTCTTGGTTAACAATTAAAATTTAGAATAATATTCTGAGCTGCATGTTTCATTCTGATGAGATTACTTGGAAATATGTGTATACAAAAGAAATGTTAAGTATTACAGAATGCATTTCATAATTGCAGTATGCAGAATCAACTACTGGCTTACTGAAATATCTTAATTTATCATGTTAATGACAACACTATATAAATACCTTGAATTTTCTATATGTATTAAAGATTCATTATCAAACTCAATAACGTAACAAGTATAAACAAAACCATTAACACATGGGCCTTTGCTTCAGTGTTCTGCATGAACATTCCCTGAGGCTTCAGGCAGATTTCTAATTTTACAAGTTGCATTCCAGCCTGACTATCCCATCAGATGAATCCTATATCCATCCAAACTCAGATAAATTTGTTTAACAAGTTCTCTTAGGAAATTACTATATTTCTTTTTGTCTAAAATCCATAGGAAGCAGTAATGATAAAAACTCCTTAACTGCCATTGACACTTGATTTTTTATTATTGCTCTGTTGGATTAGAGCTCTTCAGTTTGCTTCCATTTGGTCATTATATCTTACCTAAATTATCTGAATGAATGATATTGGACTAGCCATGAAGAACCACCTGTGGTATAGAATATCACATATAACCCCAGAATAGTTTAGGTTGGAAAAAGACCTTTAAGATCAAGTCCGACCGTTAACCCAGCGCTGCCATGTCCACCACTAATGTTTAGTTCCAGAATGTGGTTTTCCATCTATAAATTTTGAATTATTTTTTCTTCTCTGTTGTTTGAAGGTAATAGAGGTTAATTTACGTGTTTTAGCATATGAATGCTGAAGCCTAAGCTCTATATTAGAAATAATTTTCTATGAACTTTGGAATCAGCAGTACTAGTTTTGTTGTTGAATAACATACATAAATTCATAGATGCCATGGGAGTCATATTTGTAGCAATCAACTGGTAATTCAGGAGTGTGTTCGTGACAGTTTGAGTTGAACCTGAGCTTTTGATACTCATTTGGCATTGCAGTTCCCTTACCATTGTGTATCCTGATTGGTTATTGCTCTGAATTTGATTTTTGGTTAAATGTGCAGAGTAAAGAAGATAAAGTTGGTGGAGTGTAATTTTAAGAGCTCAGTATAATTTTCATTATGTGAATTATATTAAGATATTATGTGACCTTATAAACACATTATCATAATAACAGTGATCACATCAAATGTTTTAACTTTCCTGAAAATTTTGTCCGCTGTTACTGACTTCTTATTTGACCTTAAGTGTGAAGTAAACATGAAAAAAGTATAATTTGTCCATTTGATCAGCAGTGACTTTAACCTCATTACCTAGAATACTGTTACTGGATAGATCAACTTTAAAAATTGCGTATCATGTATATAGTGAATTGAATTATTCTAAACTGGTGTGAATTATTACCTAGTAGCTCATTCTTCGTACATTGAAAAGTTCCATATGTCCATTAAATATAAGACATCATACCTCAATGACCTATACACACCAACCATAAGTCAAATGTAATTAGAGTTTCTGTAGAGAAAAATGTTAATCTTACATATAAGGGAAATAATTTTACTTTTTTCAGCTTGGGTTTATTCCTTGATGAAGTAATCAGTAATGATTTGTTTATAAATCATGCTATCTAGTTAAAATATTTTCTATTTTTGAAGTTGTCTGACCTTCTCAAGTAAAAATATACTGTATCATCAAATTACTCCTAGGAAATATCTGAGCTTGTTCATACTAAGCACATTTTATGTCAGTATACTTGCTTAGTATTTTCTAAAGGAGCTCATAAGAGATTTATTTCAAAATAAACATACTCTAAAAGTTGTTTTAGCAACAAAATTATTTGGCAAGAAATACATATATGGGTAGCCAGACATCCGATTTACTCTTTCCCTGCTGTTCTTTTTGCTGGCTCTAGATGACCATGCTTGAGCAGGAGGATTGGACAAGATGATCTCACGAGGTGATTTCCAACCTCTACCATTCTGTAATTCTATGATTACTTATAACACAGAACTGAGGTCGCAAAAGCACATAAAGCTAAAGGAACTCAACCTTCTCATATTTTTGTCCTTGATACACACACTAATCTTAGATTCTGTCTGACAGATATGTCGAACTGTCAGCAGAGAGAAGGATGGTGGCTTTTGCAGCCTCTAGCACTGTCTTATCAGCCGACCCAAAGATCAGCAGTCAGACATGCGTAGACTTCATATGAAAGAAAAAGGATGAGATGCATGAGAACAGTGAATGAGAGAAAAGGGATTGCACAAATGATTCTTTGTGTAAATACCCTCATGCCCAGGGAGTGTGGGCAGATTTATGAAATTTCATAAAAGTTATGTGTGTATATTTTAAATAAAGTTGTGTGAAGGATTATCTGGGTAGGATTCAGAAGAGAGTTTTCTGTCCATAAAATCTCAGTGCATTAGGTCATGTGGGTTGTTTGCAGGGATCACTGAAATACAGTTGTTCTCATGCCTTATAAAACCTTCATGTTTTTTTCCAATTATGGTGAGTAGGAAGAAAAAAAATATGAAAAATAAAAATTTGAATTTATCTGAAAAGATTTTTTTTCTTATAAAAATGAAAATTTAAAGGATGAAGACTGAACTTAGCAAAACAGTTTTGGAAAAAATTTCTTTTATAAACATGTATTAAAATTATCTATTGCTCAGCTTAAAATCCAGCTAAATTTTGAAACAAAAATATTTTGCTTTAAAATTAAATTGATGCTTTAATTTCTTCTAAAATACCTTTGTTTGTTTGTTTGTTTTTTTAAAAATCTTTATTAAATTTGCCATGAAATTACACTTTTGTTGTGAAACCACTTGCATAGGAAAACACTTTTCAGTTTTAATGGTTTTAATTNCTTGTTCATACTAAGCACATTTTATGTCAGTATACTTGCTTAGTATTTTCTAAAGGAGCTCATAAGAGATTTATTTCAAAATAAACATACTCTAAAAGTTGTTTTAGCAACAAAATTATTTGGCAAGAAATACATATATGGGTAGCCAGACATCCGATTTACTCTTTCCCTGCTGTTCTTTTTGCTGGCTCTAGATGACCATGCTTGAGCAGGAGGATTGGACAAGATGATCTCACGAGGTGATTTCCAACCTCTACCATTCTGTAATTCTATGATTACTTATAACACAGAACTGAGGTCGCAAAAGCACATAAAGCTAAAGGAACTCAACCTTCTCATATTTTTGTCCTTGATACACACACTAATCTTAGATTCTGTCTGACAGATATGTCGAACTGTCAGCAGAGAGAAGGATGGTGGCTTTTGCAGCCTCTAGCACTGTCTTATCAGCCGACCCAAAGATCAGCAGTCAGACATGCGTAGACTTCATATGAAAGAAAAAGGATGAGATGCATGAGAACAGTGAATGAGAGAAAAGGGATTGCACAAATGATTCTTTGTGTAAATACCCTCATGCCCAGGGAGTGTGGGCAGATTTATGAAATTTCATAAAAGTTATGTGTGTATATTTTAAATAAAGTTGTGTGAAGGATTATCTGGGTAGGATTCAGAAGAGAGTTTTCTGTCCATAAAATCTCAGTGCATTAGGTCATGTGGGTTGTTTGCAGGGATCACTGAAATACAGTTGTTCTCATGCCTTATAAAACCTTCATGTTTTTTTCCAATTATGGTGAGTAGGAAGAAAAAAAATATGAAAAATAAAAATTTGAATTTATCTGAAAAGATTTTTTTTCTTATAAAAATGAAAATTTAAAGGATGAAGACTGAACTTAGCAAAACAGTTTTGGAAAAAATTTCTTTTATAAACATGTATTAAAATTATCTATTGCTCAGCTTAAAATCCAGCTAAATTTTGAAACAAAAATATTTTGCTTTAAAATTAAATTGATGCTTTAATTTCTTCTAAAATACCTTTGTTTGTTTGTTTGTTTTTTTAAAAATCTTTATTAAATTTGCCATGAAATTACACTTTTGTTGTGAAACCACTTGCATAGGAAAACACTTTTCAGTTTTAATGGTTTTAATTGTCTCAGTGTTGTCAAAAACCCCATTTTTAAAAACAGACATGCCTTAAAAGTTTTAAGGAATACATATATTCACTGGAAAACCATGAGCACTTTATATAGTAAAGAATCTAGATATTTGCATTTCTAAATGCATTCAGTGAACAAAAAGATAATCTCTTAAATAGTTTTCTTGGGCTTTTAACACTTTAAAGCTTTTCTTGCCCTGCGGAGTATTTTTGTATATATGCTGTAAAATGCCTATTTTGCCAGGTTGTTAGAGACTTATTGAGTTGTTTAGATGGTGAAGTTAAAGGAAAGAGCCAAAGAATATCTATGAGCTCAGGTTTGACCTTAAAATTAGAATTCGAAATATTAGCATAGTTGTGCAGCTACAGAAGCTCTAGTTTTAGCTATTTTCATAGTTCAGTGAAGCTGAGGTTTTTGAGAGTGCATATGACCATTACAAATTCCACTAAGCCAGAGCAACCTCAGAATATAATCCTAAAGGTTGGACAAAGTCAATGTTTGCGACATCCTGGTGATATGCTCCTCATCCTTAGTTGTTTTTACTGTATTTATTTGCAGATGCTTATACTTTGGAAACAATTGAAAATTATTTGCATAATGACATGCAGTACTGGAAAGATTATGTCAGTGATATATTTGCATATTTGTAATGATGTTGCTGGCCAGAAATTTACATACATTTTCCAAGAAGATATGTAGCAAATTACAAATATGGAAAACAGCAGTAACCTGTGTTCCAGATTCTTAGGATTGTTGTGGCCCCTAACAATAACTTCAGTTATTTGAAAATCTATTGTATTAGCTTGTGCAGTTTTCCAGTATATTGTCCCAAGTCTCTTCCAAGTCTACTTACAAAGTCGAAGTAACCATTACAGGAGGTAAAGGGTAATCCTTGTTTTGAATCTACAGACATGTGAAAGATATTATCAAACAAAAATACTGCATTTGTGCTGAGCCAGGAATTAAATACAAAGTTCTCAAGATCATTCTCCTCCTTTCACTTCCTTCCTTCCATCTTAAGAATGCTGTGATAAATGTAATTACATGAACACCAAGTAATTATTTCCTTTTACAATTAGAAAATCATACATTTTCACTTACCTTGTACATAATGTTTAAAAAAGGTACAAATTAATTTTTGAAGGCAAGAAATAAATTAAAAAAGTTAATAGATCTAACTCTAAACTTTGTTCCATTCTGAATGAAAGCTTCACATCTATCTTGATCAATATCCTATAATCATAGTTCAGGAAAACAATAATGAAAACATCAGCATAAAATCAATTATAATTATTCAAATCTGCCTTAATATGATGCAAGTATTGAACTCCATTTCAACTTAGAAGTTCTTGAATTAATTTTTTTGCAAGGAAGTTCTGCTCAGAGTTTCTTTCCCCTACATCTTCCCAGACTTTTCTGTTTAGTTTGCCCTGAACTGGAAAGAGAAATATCTTTTTGACAACTTATCTGGGAGAATTTTGGACAAACCTCAAATGTAAATATTTGTGCTTTGAAAGGAACAGACAAAAAGCTGATACAGTGCTAAATTATTTTGTTGGCCAGATGGCGCAGTGGCAGCAATAAAAAGCAGCCAAATGGGAGAGCTACATTTAATTCCGGACTTTGCAATACGGGTCTGCTGTTTGTGAGATTGATACTTTTTTTATTTTTAGAGGGCATTGACCAGAAAGTGTTCTTACTAATGCCAGATGGCTTTATGAAGTGCATGCTGCCTCATCCAATCAAGATGCAAGACTGTCTGCAGACATGACAATATTGTTGCCCATTATGTTGTTTTGTTTGAGAAAAGCAAAACATCTTAGTACAACTACAGAAAACACAGACGTTTAAAGTCAGACAAGAGTACATTGATTCATATCTGCTGAGGATTTGACCTCTGTAATTGTATTCTTTCATATGAAGAAAATGAAGAATAGTGAAATGAATCCTGAAAGTCAAAGTTCAAAGTGGAACTTGCACACATTCATCCATACAATGTTGGATTAGTAGAGAAGCAAAGCACTGAGAAGCTAACAAACAGCCTTTCAGTGCCTTGCATTTAGAGTTGTTTGGGTGACTTCACATGGAAACATAATTTTTTGATGTATATATAATGAAAGACTGAGACTTCATGTGCCAGAAAGACTACTTCTGTTCTATTCAGAGAAGAAATGGAAGAGTTGTGCTTTCTCTGGTGAATCATAAGAACAACA
The DNA here is from genome assembly GCA_013401255.1 of Urocolius indicus. Classification (NCBI taxonomy): domain Eukaryota; kingdom Metazoa; phylum Chordata; class Aves; order Coliiformes; family Coliidae; genus Urocolius; species Urocolius indicus. The sequence continues at coordinate 32,163 of WBNH01002480.1, read as the reverse complement.
GTCTCCTATGAGAATCTCATTATTGGCTAACAGTGCAATTCATCAGAATCTACAGGTCAGCCTGACCCTATGGAAAGTGGAAGTGTTATTTAAAGAGAATTACTAGTGGAGAATTTTTATATTTCCATGATGTGATTCTTTTCTAAATGATATATGAGATTATATGATTTTAATTATATGATCCTAATTTCTTTCTGAATGATAATGTTATAAAAACTAGATTTTAGAATTAAAAATTTAGATATTTTATTTTAGTCATGTTTTGACTAAAAAATATCAAGTTACTCTTTTTCTGTGACACCTGATTATCCCAAAACTTACATTTTAAGTTCTATGTGATACTGTACAAAAGATAGAATTACATTAAATATCCAAAGCACTTTTTGATTTTGCTACTTCCTATTCTTTGGTACTGGAGAGAAAGAGAGTGGTTAGGCAAAAATGTTACTTGTCTAAGTCATACTTCTTAACATTAGAACAGATCGAGATTCATTTCACCATGACACATTTTTTTTTTAATAACATCTTAATATTTAAAACTTCTTTAGAACTGATAAGAAACATCAGAGTGAATGTCTTGTATTACAGTCAGCATTAAACACATTCTTAGATGAAACTTTGAAAGAGTGCATAATAAGAATTAATTTAGTTGACTGGAAAGACAATGCAGACTACTTTTAATCATTTTTGAATCACAACACATCTCTGTGAGCCTCTGGTTTCTTTCAGGAAATTCATCAGGATATTTTCTTCTTTTCACCTTGAAAGTTGGTGTATAGCTGTGGAATAGAAGAATAAGAACTCCAATTTGTGACCTCTTTTAAGAACTTTCTTGAGTCTCAAATAGTGTATTCATGGACAATGTTGATAAAGTTCCTATGATAAAAAAAATCTGTAAACGTGACTGGCAGGGATGACTACATAGTGACTACTAAAAATGTAGACTTAAGTGAACTGTAATTTGAATTTATCCTTCATTAGCCATACTAGAAAACGTATCATAAGTCCTTGTTGCATGTTATGTTTATGTGAGACATGCAATTAAAGTCAGTCATTTATTAAACCTAGAGTATTTTTTTTCTGCTACCTTATTTTCAGAATGCCTTAAAGATCTTAAAAGAACATGAGCTCTAGCAAATAACTGTTCCTGATAACAAAATCATACATCTTTCTCCTGAGCAAAATAAAAATCGCAAGAAATGTCCAGTTAATGATCCCAGAAGGGACTGAAACAAAAGGGAATCTTTACGTCAATGTGTAGTTCTCATCACCGAAATACATGCTGCAATCATGAACAAGAGAAAATATTTTACTGTATTTAACATATTGTTGCATATTGATGGCTATCACATGTAAAGTTTTACACTACAACTGTGTAAATCAGTATTCTTTTTTGTTCTACCTAGTTCCATAATACTTCAACTCGCTTGAATATTAAAACCCATCTGTAGTAAGATTCCTCTTTTGAAAATAGACTCTTTTTTAATTTTCAGGTCCAAATCTAAAGAGAAAGATAACAGTGATTTGGATTTGGAATGGAAAAGTTAAAATAAAACTGCACATGTGGAAATAAAGTCCTAATAAAAGCAGGCTTATCTAAGAAGTTAACAGTGTTCACTGTTATTTTCCAGGTAATCATCTCATTGCCTCCTTCAGAAGTCATGGTTTTAATATTAATTGGCTATAAAGACAAAGACATGCCAGGATTATTTAAATTAGAAAAACACAAGTTAATGGATTTCTTTTTTCCGTAGAATTTCACCACTAGACTTTGGAAAGAAAAAATCAAACCACAAACAAATGCTTTTTCTGTGATATTACACTGTTTTCTCATTCAGTAATAAATAATAACAAGTTGATGGTCGTAATCAATTCCACAGATAAATATTCCAGTACTTCTTATGAGGTTGTATATTTAAAGCATCTTTAATGTGCTAACTACATTCTCAAATAATTACTGACATTTTGAGTCAAGTGTGAAGTAATAGTTCACATTTCAACAGCTCTTACATTTAAGCAATTTGGTTCAAATGACATCACCGACAATTACAAAGTAACTTTTAACCTGGAGGAATGGCATGATGTTGCAGATAGACATAATGGGAAATAAGCATTACATATGAGTATATTTCTATTTTTTTAGCTTTTTTCTTTAAAAAAAAGTATGTTTGGGATATTTTTGCAATAATTAGTTTAGTATCAGCTAAATATATCCTTTTAATTAATATTTTTATATATAAATCAAATTTTACATTGTATTGCACTTCAAACATTTTCCTGCAACGGAAGACAAAGTGTATTCTAATTTTACAATAGTGTTAGTGTTTTAAAGGTTTTTCAGTATAAGGTGTGAAAAAAAACAAGGAAATTAACACCACCTTACCTCCCATCTTTTGTGTGAGTTTTAATTGTACAGTGTAATTGTATAAAAAATTAGCCTGAGACTATGGTTTTGGACATGAACCTCATCTGTTATTTTGTCTGCAACTACCATTTTATCAGTTTCCACTTCAATTAACTCTTTTTATTATATTTCTTCCAACAATCTATTTGTCTCAATGAAAGTGCATGTAACTGACTTAATGAAATAATGGAACAAATTGTATATCTGTATTCATTCATGCCTCTTTTTTCCACACCAATCTTATATTACCTTTTCCAATATCTAATTTAAGAATAAAATTAACCAGTTTCCCTTTCAAGACTGTGTATTTTGAGCCTGTGGCACGTTTATTATTATAACTTGCATAGTTTCAGTGTTCATCAAGAAGATGACCATTTGTTTCATCTAAATTGGGTGATCTAAAAGTTATGATGCTGATTTAAATTTCTCAAGTTTAGTAAAGAAGATTTCCATTCTATAGAATATTTTCTTAGATAGTAGATATTTCTATAGTTCTGTCCTTCCACTTGTAAAGAAGCATAGCTGACTATCTGGCATATAATGCTTGAATTTCCATGGTCTACTTTATACAAAATGCAATAATCTTTTAAAAATTACTATACCTTTAAATATAAGTCATCTAAATTTAGAGAATGATTTGGACAACTTAGATGAATGAAAACAAGCATTGAGGACTACATGATAAGTAAAAATAATATAAAATATTTAATCTATTACCTACATTTGGAAAATATTTCTTCTAAAGATTCTGGAAATTATGTCATCGTCAATAGAGTTTTGGTGAGCAGTACTAAAATCCTTACTCCTAGCTGCTTAGAAAATGCCTGAAATCTGTATTTGCCTATCTACTCTATCAGACTTGAGGCGCCAGGTTTACGTATTCATATATCTTTAGAATTTGATTCTATTCTTCCAAAAGTAGCTGCTGATTTTTCCTAAAATTTGATGTTGTGACTTTCCCTGTGCATATTACTAAAAATATAATATTTTGAATAGTATTAACAATTAAACATTTTAAGAAAGATAAATGAAGTCGATTAAAGGGTGAGACTTAAGACCCAGATTTCTACTTTGATGCAATGTATATATTAAGAATTCACATATTTATTGATAATTATTTTTTTCCCTGTTTATCTAAGGATTTCCATACAGGACATTGTGGTTTATTAGCAATATATTTAAAATATTTAATCTAATCTTAGCTACAAGAAGATTTTTTTCATTACTTGGGAAAATACATCACTTTTTGTGCATCAGATCTTTTTTAATACTACAGCCTGATGTTTTAAAAGGTTCATATATGCTTTAAATGTCTGGACCTGTGATTTCAATGACAATTCTGTCAAAGAACCCTTTGCAAATACAAGCCTCTATTTGTTCAGGGACACAAAACATAAAGAAAGCAATGTTTATAAATGACTGTATCAATATTAGCAAATAGAATGGTGTAAGAGGAATTTGTGGTGAAACAGTGGGTGCATATAACTATATATATATATATATATATACACATATATATGTGAAATAGAAAGTTGTACTGGAATCCCAAGTGCTGTATCACAGAATGGTAGGGGTTGGAAGAGACCTTTAGACATTAACTAGTCCAACCTCTCTGCTAAAGCAGGTCCACCTAGATCTGGTCACACAGGAATGTACACAGGTGGGTTTTGAAAACTTCCAGAGGAGACTCCACACCCTCCCTGGGCAGCCTGTGTCAGAGCTCCATCACCCTTACAGTGAAATCATTTTTCCTTTTGTTTAAATAGACCATTTTGTGTTTCAGCTTCTTTCCATTACCCCTTGTCCTGATGTCACTTAATTGGATTGTTTTCATCACATTTTGACCCATTTGGACTGCAGACAGCTTAAAGGATCATCATTCTATAGTCTACAAAAAAATGTGTGGAGAGTCTTTCCAGTTTCATCTTTTCACTAAGGACAGTTTTGTGTAAATTAGTATCTCCTATTCAAGGGCCTGATAACTAAGATAAAGAATGATATTATTTTTCCTTTCAACACACTAAATTCTAATAATATTCCTGATCAAAGGGAAGATGCTGAGAATCATTTCAGCTGGAAGAGACCTTTAAGATCATTCAGTCCAGCCTTTGTCGTAGCCCTGTCAACCACTAGACTGTTTCCCTAAGTGCAACATCCATCACTTAAACACCTCCAGGGTCCACCTCCATCATCTCCTCAGGCAGGCTGTTAAAATGTCTGACAATCCTTTCAGTAAAGAAACACCTCCTAATATCCAGCCTGAACCTCCCCTGGAGCAACTTGAGGCCATTTCCTCTTTTATATTGTTTGTTACTAGGGAGAACAGACCGACCCCTTCCTTGCTACAGCTCCCTTTTAGGCAGCTGTAAACAGCAATAAGGTATCCCCTGAGCCTTCTTTTCTGCAGACTAAACAACCCCAGATCCCTTAATCCTTCCTTATATGAGATGGGCTCCAAATCCTTTACCAGCTTGGCAGTCTGACTCTGGATCCTCTCCAGTACCTCAATGTCCTCCTTGTAGAGACGAGCCCAAAACTGGACACAATATTCGAAGTGCAGCCTCACCAAAGCTGGGTACAGGAGAATGATCACCTCTCTACACCTAATAACAACACTGTTCCTGATCCAGGCCTTCCTGACCACCTGGGCACACTGCTGACTCCTGTTCAGTCACTGTCAATCAACATTCCCAGGTCTCTCTCTGCATGGCAGCTTTCCAGCCAAGCCTCCCCAAGCCTGAAGCGCTGCTGAGGGCTGTTGTGGCCCATGTAAAGGAACTAGCACTTGGCCTTATTGAAACTCATGGCATTGGCCTTTGGCCCGGCCATCCAGTCTATCTAGATCTCTCTGTAAAGCTTCCTTACCATCAAGTAGATCTACGCAACCACTCAGCTTGGGGTCATCTGCAGACTTACTAAGGGTGCACTCTATAAGCATATGATTGAGCTGGTAGAATGGAAATGAGAGTTTTGTTGTTTTTTTCTTCATAAAATATTTAAGCCAAGAAGAAACTTTAATGAAATAGTGTAGCAAACAGTCAAAGATAAAAATATCTCATACTTATGCTGAAAGGCAAGAGCTAAGAGACTGAACTGCCCTAGTTTGGGCAGCAATTCTCTGCTGAAAACCAGAGGAAAGAGAAACTCAAACAAACTCCTTCAAGATAGACAAATTCCTGAAATATTTTAAATAAAACGATCTGATCACATTAAAAATGAGAAGTGAAGAATATTAACCATTGAGTAAGGTGTAAGTATCAAGTAATATTAAGGCACTGGCATGCTGACATTCATTAGTTAAATGAACACCATTCCATTGGTGTAATTGGTGTAATTCCATCTTAGTAATAGATTTTGGTCAAACAAAAAATATTCAGAGGATTTTAATGAAAATTATTAGAAAGAGCTGGAATAGAATACTGATTACTAATACTCATGTGGTGGTTTAGTCCTAGCTGCACAATAACCAGACCACCCAGTTACTCATTCCTCCCCACCTCAGCAGGATGGGGAGGAGAATCAAGAGCGAGATCTAGAACTTTTTGGGTTGAGATAAGGACAATTTAATAGAATACCCAGTGTAACCACCCACCCCCTGCAGCCTGACACCAAAGCCGCAGTTCCCACGCTGGCTGAAGCACCACGACCTGACATGGAAGGAATAGCCTGGGCACCACCTTGGTGGTGGCTAGGGAGAGTTAACTCTATTCTGGCCAAACCCAGGACAACTCATTACTAATGTAATGAGTTCAGGGTGAAAGTATGAGATTCACTAAAGTTGTGTGTTCTACATGAAAGATTCAGAACAATTTTTTTTATTTTTTAGAAAGTAGAGAAAGTGATAAAAATCTTATTTCATGGTATAATTGTTCTTGGAAAGACAAAGTATTATTTCATCCATTTCTCTCTTGTAGTAGAAAAGTAAGAGCACTTCAGGGTTGTAGATGCTTGATTCTTAAAAGTCTCAAACAATAAGATACTGAAGTGATAACAAAAGTATATTTTTATGAACAATCTAAAGAGTATAATAGAATTATTTTGACGAATTTTGCTACAGATTTTGATTCTTGGTTTCTTTATTCTCCTCTTTCAATAGCTATCAAGAAGAGCTCTTGTGAAATGCTAAGAATATTGGCTTCATTTAAAAGCCTTGTAGATCTTGTTTAATTTTTCTAAATGAACTTGTGTGTTATATTTTGATATAAGAATTCTATCACAAAACAGTATTGTATCTCTGAGAAAGGGATGTTCTTATTATTGATGTCTTCTCTGAAGATATTAATAGAAATAATAAGCATGACTTATTTGTTTACTTGTAGCAGAGATGTGAGTTATTAAAAATCTATTTAATTTATGTACCTGGGTGAATGAAAAGGATTTAGGGCTGCTCAGAATTCATTGTTGTGATTCAGAAAGGCAAATATGGATAAGAGGTAAGAAAGGATATTTGAGAAAAGCACTGAACTTAAAAGGAAAAATGTGTATTTGAATGTTACAATAAAGATGTGCATAATGTAAAATGCATTATGAAATACTATCCCTGAATATCAAATCTTAACATGTAGCCTTGGGCTTAAGCAAATAGATATTAGAGGATTTGTATTTTGTATTCATACAGACCAAACAAAATGCACTCTGCTTCATGACCTGGAGCTTGCTACTGAGACTAAAATTAATAAAAATGCTATGAAAATAAGTGGCAATAATATTGGAGAGTCTTTATTGTGTCCGTAGAATTCTTACTTGATAGCTGAGCCACTCACAGTTCATCATAGGTGCTGACTGCTACAGAGTTCTAATATCAGTTTTTTATTTTATTCAACTCTCATTTAAAATTGCAATTGTTACCAGTTTTTGCTAAATTTAAAGGAAAAATTTATTATTCTTATTAATGTGTTTCTCTTTCTTTGCTGTTGTAATACTTGTCTCGATGTTTCAGTCTTCCCAATGCCTGTTTAATCTCCTGCCAATTTTATATTAACCACAATGAATGAAATTTAGAACAGTAAAAAATATGTGATTTGAATGAGCAAAAGAGTTGTGTGGGTTGAAACTATTCATGCAGAATAGCAATTGTTCATTAATATTTTGTTTTTCTTCCAACAAGCTTCCAGCAATTAAGAATGAATAGAAAGAAAAAAAATAATGACATGTTTTACCCAAAATTTAAGTGCTAAAGAAACACTTGGAATTTATGTGATGAGTTGATCTGTTTCTTCTGCCTGTTCTTCAGATCTACCCTATACATTTCTCAAAGTCACTCTGTTAGTCTTGCAAGCTGCTTGACATTGATTGACTTTCTGAAGATAACAGGAATTATAATATTATTTAGGTTTGACTCATCTCTGGTGCTTTTTTTGCTTTAACATAAATTGAAATGCAGAAATTCCATTCAAGCAAAAAAATCCCCTTCTTCACTATGAGATTGCAGAACAGTGGAATGGGTAGCTCAGAGAACCTGTGGAATCTCAGTTCTTGAAGATATTAAAAACCAGTCGAGTATAGCCTTGACCAAAGTCCTTTAGGTGACACTAGTTCAAGCAGGAGGTGTCTAGGTGTCAACATCTGAAGGAAAAGATGGTTAGCAGGGGGAGTCAACATGGATTCACCAAGGGGAAATCCTGTTTGACCAACCTGATAGCCTTCTATGAGGGGGTGAGGGTATAACTGGTTGGCTAGATGAGGGGAAAGCAGTGGATGTCATCTACCTTGACTTCAGCAAGGCTTTTTACACTGTCTCCCATATCCTCATCAGAAAGCTCAGGTAGTGTGGCTTGGATGAGTGGATGGTGAGGCAGATCAAGAGCTGGGTGAATGACAGCACCCAGAGGGTGGTGATCAATGGCACAGAATCGAGTTGGAGGCCTGTGGCCAGTGGAGTTCTACAGGGATCAGTTTTGGGGCCAGTCTTGTTCAACATCTTCATCACAGACCTGGATGAGGGGACAGAGGGTACCCTCAGCAAGTTGGCTGATGGCACCAAACTGGGAGGACTGGCTGATTTCCCAGAAGGCTGTTCTGCCATTCAGCGGCATCTTGATCAACTTGAGAGGTGGGCAAAGAGGAACCTCATGAGGTTCAACAAGGACAAGTGCAGAGTCCTGAATCTGGGAAGGAACAATCTCATGCACCACTACAGGCTGGGAATTGACCTGCTGGGGAGCAGCTCTGCAGAGAGAAACCTGGGAGTGGTGATTGACAATAAACTAACCATAAGCCAGCAATGTGCCCTCGTGGCCAAGAAGGCCAGTGGCATCTTGGGTTGCAAAAAGAAGAGTATGACCATCAGATTGAGGGAGGTTCTCCTCTTCCATTTAACCATAAGGAAAAACTATTTTACTGTGAGGGTGACGGAGCAGTGGAACAGGCTGCCCAGGGAGGGTGTGGAGTTTCCTTCCTTGGAAATCTTCGAAACTCGCCTGGATGCATTCCTGTGCAACTTGATCTAGGTGGACCTGCTTCTGCAGGGGGGTTGAACTAGATGATCTCTAAAGGTCCCTTCCAACCACTACAATTCTATGTTTCTGATTCTGCGATGTCCAGAGCTGGCTCTCTGGCCAACTTAAACCTTAGTGAATAGCCCAAGATATTTTCACATGTTGTGAAAATGTACAGCCAACTGATTTGAGAGTTAGGGAACCTTAGTTCCTGACCTTCTGGTTGTTTGTCAGTAGCCAAGCTAATGCTGAATGAATTAGCAGAAATAATTAAAACAATAAATTTTGCTTTAGCTTGGTACTTAATTTGGGCTATTTTTTATTATTCTCAACATATTAAATTGCTTCTTGGATTGTATATTATCATTGTTTAAAATGTTTTCAAAATCTTGATCCTACATCGTATCCTTTTGCAATATAGGTGTTGTGACAGCAGGAAGGCCTAATAGAATCTTACTATTTTTATCCTAGTGCTAATTAATTAAGAGAGAAAATTGCCAACTCTTCTTTGTTACACTTTCGTGTGTACACTTTGTATTCAGACTCAGTTCTGAGATAACTGGCTGAGAAAAGTGGGATGGTTGCAATCTCAGGTCTGAATTGAGCATAAAAATAATTCACTCTTCCACCTCACCATTGTAGTCCAAATGCACTAGGATTTGAACTTACAGTATTTACAAAGCAATGGCTTTACAGAAACCATGAAAGAATCCATAAACAATGTGAAATATCAGGAAATGAAATGCACAACTAGGTATTTTAGAAAATGAGAGCAAAATCCCTCTCGTGATGGTAAAAAAATGTCACAATTAAGCCTCACGCAGCTATATGGGGTTCTGCTAATAGACAGGGTCAGCACAAAATACACAGGCACCAAGTCAAAGGGAAACAGGCTGTTTTTTACTTAGGTCTAAAGCACTAAGATAACAAGCAACATAATGTAATTTTACCAAAGCAGCAGAGAGTATAAGAAACACAATGCACTTAAGAATTATTACATAAAGTTAGTGATAGTAATTAAGAAGAATACATCACCAATCACCTTAATTATCATCACCCATATCCACAGTTGCTAAGGAGACCCTGCTGCAGTGAAAACTTGGAGAACCTGTCCCAACAACTGAAAAGTCCTATGTAGTGCACCCAGTCATAGGTGAGGTCTCCTACAGTCGTTGTGAAAGAGTCCATCTTTTTATATTATTGAATTTAAAAATTACACAACTTCTAATGTGGACTATCTGGTTTCTCACTACATCTTTGTTCTGCTAATGAGGGGAAAAAAAATCAGGTTTATGAAATACAGTTGAAGAATACAAGGAAGAAATAGTGATATACCTTTGCAGTATAATACAAAAGTATATATTTTCTCTATTATCTGATCTTCTCCTTAATCAAGTGGATTAGGAATAATTCCATATGCTGTTATCAGAAAATACATCGGTTTCGAGAAGGAGAAAATTATCAGACCTATTGCAGTCTTACTAAATGTAAATCTAGTAAGGACTATCCCTACCAAGGGACTAGTAAAGACTTAGAGTTGCACTTTTTGTGGGAAGGACAAATTGAACAGCTATTTACTTTATTTGGGTAAAAGCAGCTCTACCATGTCGTTTCGTTGTGCTGACAGATCAAGCAGTATTAATGTTGTGCACTGAAAATCAATAAAGCTCTCCTCTCCCATCATGGGTATGTGCCTTATTATGTCAGTACTCACAGCCATTTTTTCTGTGAAATACTACTGTTGTAATTTTATCCATGGAAACACAAAATTAAAGCTATAGTCAGTTTCTCCTTGTTATCCTTCCTTTGCCATTGCAGTAAATATATGAGATAACCAGCATTTTAGATTTTAATCTTTATAGATTAGGATATAAATGAAGATTAGAGTACATGAAGAAGAATGTTTTTGTATATGGAGGAGGTTTTTACATTCACAGGGACCGATGCATAAATAGCATTTTTTTATGTATCAGCATTCCAGTGCTCATAACTTTCTTTCTTGATGGTGTTAAATTTCATTTAACTTTAATGTTCTTATTAGTAACAATTAAAAAACTACTACTATTTACATAAACAGTAACATGCATATTTTTCCAGAGGCATTTTATAGCAATCCCGTACTTTTGTGTTTTTAACTTAATCTCTAAGTTGTTGTAGTTTCTTGGGTGTAAAAAATAGGTGCCATAATTAGTCTGGCCTCAATTTTAAAATTAAGTAAAAACTCAGTATCTTTTGTGACTGATGGATCTGTTATGATCTATATATATATCCATATTATACTATCTAAAGTACATGGTGTTTTACATATCAGAAAGGATAACATGTCAGAGACCCTAAATCACAGTGTGGATATCCAATTTTTTTTGTTCTTAAAATCCATTAAATTAATGAAATACATTGTTCCCTATCTTTTCAGATAACAAACATTATGTTCAAGGTCTATTTGTTTTTATTAGGAAAGCACAGACCATGATTGTTTCTCCATGAGTCTTGATGCATTCAAAGTTTTCTAAATGTTTACCTGTGAAGATTGGGTTCTCAGAAGTAATGCAATATAGCAGCTGGAATCCTGATGTTTCTACTGGAAGTAGATGTGTAATGAGTGTTGCAGAATAACAATTAACATGCACATAATTTTTTCAGAAATTATTTTGTCACTATTATATCATACTCATTGACATTCTGTGGAATGAACTGAATTGGCTCTACTGAACTCAGACTATGTGTGTTAGTTTTGTGTCAGATGATTCCTCCTCTGTACAGCATTTAGGGAAAAAAAAACAGGATGCACACCCAGATCTGTTTAAAAACTTATTATTAATAACTTAGCAAACACATGTCAAATTGCTTTTAGTTCAGCAGATAAGTAATGTATTCTTAGAGATTTTCAGCTTTAGATAAAACACAACTCCACTTTTCATCTTTCACAGGTTTTCTTCTCTATATGCCATCTAGGTAAAAAAAGAATATGGAAAAATGAACAGGATGCTCTTTTCAAAATGGATTTTAAATAACATGTCTACCATTCTTGTGGTAACTGCAGATCTGATAACCAAGTGTTCTATGCCTACGATCTAGTTGAGAATGATTTTCAAAAAATCAATATGAAAGAAAAGAAAAAGTTTTAAATACTTGATAATTTCTTTTAATTCAGATTTGAAGTTGCATCAATCTGTTTTTGTAATAACTGTATATGATGCAAAATGTTTATGGTGCAGCATGTCTCTGTCACAAAGTGACCATAGGCAGGTGATTATATCTGGAAAAGTAGGTAGACTCAATTTGTCACTATAATTGAATGAAACCTTAAAAACCTTGGGATATTATGGTAATATTTATCTATTTAGATTAAACTTCTAACCAAATTTTAGAAGATATTATCCTAAAGCATTGTAGGTATGTGGTGACCATAAAGTAAAAGTTTTGCATCCCATGCTTGAGTGCGATGGGATCTCCCATCTGGAGAGAGACAGGATCCACCTGACAAAGACGGCAACAACATCTCTTCCACCATGCTAAGCATCTTGGTGTGGAGAGCCTTAAAGAAAGAATGTCTATGGATCGAAATTACAACCCACAGTCAAGTAATGAAGTGGTGGGCAGGTGTGGACAGGAAAGGATGTAAGATTACAGGTACAAGAGAGACCTCCAAAATAATAAAACAGAGTGAAAGAGGGTCAACCACAAGGGTGTCATATCTATAGAAACGTACACAGTCTGGGAAACAAACAGGAGGAACTGTGGCTCTGTGTGTGGACTCAAAAATATGACATTGCTCAAATTACTGATCTGTGGATCTGTGGACAACTCCTGCACCCAAACTCCAGGCTGGGGAATGATCTACTGGAGATCAGCTCTGCAGAGAGAGATCTGGGAGCCCTGATTGATAATAAACTAACCATGAGCCAGCAATGTATCCTCATGTACAAGAGGGCCAATGGCATCCTGGGGTGTATCAAGAAGTGTGTGGTCAGGAGGTTGAGGGAGTTTCTGCTCCCCGTCTACTGTGCCCTGGTGAGGCCTCATATGGAATCCTATGTCCAGTCCTGGGCTCCTCAGCTCAAGAGGGACATTCTAGAGACAGTGCAGCAAAGGGCCACCAAGATGATCAGGGGATTGGAACATATTCCTTTTGAGGAAAGGCTGTGGGAACTGGGGCTGTTTAGTCTAGAGAAGAGAAGACTGAGGGGGGATCTCATTAATATTTGAAAATATCAGTGAGTGTCAGGAGGTTGGGACATCCCCTTTTTCTATTGTATCGAGCAACAGGACAAGGAGTAACGGGAAGAAGCTGGAACACAAAAAGTTCCATTTAAACATAAGAAAAAACTATTTTACTGTGAGAGTGATGGAGCCCTGGCACAGGGGAATCTCATTCTCTGGAGATTTTCAAAACTCACCTGATCTAGGTCGACCTGGTCTAGCAGTCAGTTTGGACTAGATGATCTCTAAAGGTCCTTTTGAATCATTACAATTCTCTCATTCTATGGGCACACTAGCATTTTCTGTTAATGGTATAGGAGAAAAAACTTGATTGTGGGATCCATCTGAGCATTGCACCAATGGCTTAAGTGTGAGTGAAGAGAAATTATTTTTTTATGTCCTTTGACAATTTCTTAACCTGTTTCCTGAATAATAGTAGAAGTACAATTTAGATTGTACTAGCAACTTTGGAATACTTAGTAAATAGGGAACTCATCTTTTCCAAACAAAAATATCTCATTTCTAATGTAATCAGGATTGACAGCTGGTCATCTGCCATGATAATAATATGAAGAAATATATGTAACTTCAATGGTAAGAGATGGAAAGATTTTGTGAGTTTTGTCAGTATAATGAGAATAATAAACTTTACTGGAGTAGTGAAACCTTAACTTCTATTTGCAAGTATTCTTTCTGACAGTCATATTGGAAAGAAACATCAGAGCCTGTTTACAAGATATGAAATCCTCTCTTTGTTTGACAGTTTTTTTATAGACTTAGGAGTGCTTCTGTGGAAACAACATGAGGGGAAATCACTACTTTCATAAACAAAAAAAAAGAGAAAAAATGGATTGCTTGTATGTAAAACTGTAGCTTAAGTAAAGATACTTTATACTTCTCTTTACATTTATTTAGTTATTTCTCTAAAGGAATTAACATGTGTCAATTGTCAATAACATAATACAACAGTTATTATTGAAATATGAAAATACATATATTATGCCAACGTTCTTCAGGACAGACTACTACAAAAGGGTTTTATACTACCAGTAAGATTAGGAACCAGTGAGAAAGCCTTTAGAATTCCTGTGAAGTTCAGCTAAAAGATTCCTTCTGAATACTCCTGGAGGGGAAAAATGTTACTGAGCATTTATGGGGAAAAGATATTAAAATTGTATATTGTAGATATAGGGTCTTAAGGTAATAGTTCTAATTCTCCTCTGTGCTTTCTACTATTTCCACATTAATGAAAGGAGCAGAAATGCTATTTTTTTTTTTAATGTGCTTTATTTGCGCTCTCCATTTTTTTGTTTGCTCCTTTATTTTACTTGTATTTGATGATAGGAAGCTTTAAAGTAAATTGATATAAAAGCCCTTTGCAGCTGAACAATAGAAAAATCTTTAAAAGGTCTTCAGATTTTTCTCATATTTGTAGGAACATTCATATTTATAATTTTTTTATCTACTTATGCCAGGAAAACATAGCGTTGTATTTTTAGTCCAACCAGTGCTGAACATATCTTCAAAACTTTGCATCCTCAAAAAAAAAAAGGAAAAACTATAACTCCTCCCACTACTTTTCTTGTAAACCTCATATAGACTTATATAGACTTCTATTCTTCATGACATATGTAAGCGGTTGTAGTTACCATTTTCTCCCTTCTGTCCTGCATACTCTTTTGCACCCTATAGCAACCAGAGATGCCAGTGGAGGTCTTGTATACCTTTCTCTCAGTCTAGCATAGAACTTGAAACACATTTGAATCCAGAGTTGGGCAGCACTGACTGCACATTTTAAACATAGGAAAGTCTGCATAGTGTCTTATAAAATAGATCTATTGATGTTTGTATTAGAAGATGCTTTCTAGAACATCAGATATTTCTCTGTGCTTTCTTAGCCCTTTGAGTAAGTTAATTCAAATGTATCATTAAATTATTTGAAATGTATCAGTATCACTAGGGTGTAGTTCAAATTGTAGGACAATTCCCTAGCTTCTTACTGAAATATCTGCCTGCCCTCTCTGTTCTCTGAAATGTGAAGGATCAACTCTCCCACTTCCTGGGATGCTTACTGGTGCCAGGGTTTAGCATGTAGTCTTCCAGAGCAACTGTAATATCTGTCATTTTGAATGAATATAAAACTCTAACAATCTATGTTTGCACAGTCCCAGTGGAAACGTGGTGTCAGCTGTGCTCTTGGTACTTTAAAGGCTTTATTAAGTCAGCTGGCAACACACCCTGTCTCCAGGCACTGATTTTTATAGCAAAAGAGCTAAAGACTGAACCCCTCCCACCCCACACCCCACCCTTTAAAAAAAAATATTCACAGGAAGTGATTTTTAAAAGGCTATGGTTGTGCTGCTATGTTATTAATACCCTCAATATAGTTTATAGCTGAGCTTTTATACCCACCCACCCAGTCTTAGGCATACATATGCCCACACTGCCCAGTATCTTCATGCAATCAGAAAAATTAGATATAAACCCCATTAAAATTATTATTATTGAGTAAAAGAGAAACTGTACAGAGTTTATAAATAATTATAATTTCCTTAGTTCATGTGGCCATTTGAAGGACATTATGCAAAACTGTGGGAAGGTGCTGGACCGTACAAAAATCCACAGATACTCTGTCCAGTCACCTTTTAAGCTTTTAAGGACTGTACTTGTTTGCTTTAATATAGACAAAATTGTTTAATTGGTAAATGTTAAAATATTAGTTTGCTTAAGTCATGTTTTGAGAATCCGTTGTTCAAAAATCGAACTTTTCAGTGACATTCAGAATCTTTTCTCTTGCAGCCATTTCGTAGAGTGACGTTTTCTGTTGTGAGTCAGCCTCAGGACCCACATCAAGGGTCATTGCAGAGTTGCTATGACAGCGGTCTGGAGGAGTCAGAAACACCAAGCAGTAAGAGTTCATCAGGGCCAAGACTGGGTGCCCTTCCACTCCCAGAGGACAACTACGAAAGGACTACGCCGGATGGCAGTGTTGGTGAGGCAGAGCATATGGAAAATGGTAGGGGCAAACATGACATTCACACACATAATCTCACTAGCAAGTGATACTAAGTAGACTTTTGAAAGGTCAGTTCAAAACTATAAAAAAAATTATATTAAATAGCTTAAATGGTAATTATTTTATTTTAAAGTTTGTTAAAATCCAGATATACAAAATAATGGAACATAACACTAGTAATAAAATCAGCACACTTTTTTTTTACATAATTTAAAACTATACTGCAGAAGCAGTTAAAATATAGAAAAATATACCAACAGAGGACTGAGGAGATGGTAATTGAATTAAATTCAATACTTTTCATTTTAGGTAAAAGACCATAAAGAACATTTATTCTTCCATTTCTGCTTCAACAGCTAAGGAAATTTCCCAAAATGTAATGCATTCAGCATCAGCAAAAGAAAGCAGGATTTAAAAACTCCACTCTAAAAGAGTTCCCTTTTCCCCAAAAATGTTATATAGATTGTTTTCAAAATAACACTAAGTGTTGAGTCCATTCTTCATTATTTAGAAAACAACCGTTATTTTCATTTTCTTCACACTTTATTTTATACAATACTTTCAGAGCATTTAATTTAAATTCAGGGTCTATTTATATAGAAGAGAAAAATGTTGAATCCTTATTTTTTCTATAGTAATTCTCCAAATATTACAAAGCAAAGTAAATTTAAATTTTGTTTTGTTTTCATTTCTATCTAAAACTATTTAGAATTTTTAAATGTATACCATAAAATCTGAATGTTTTACTATTCTCCACTTCCTGGCCTTCATCTAAAATTTTGTGAAGTCGGACATTGACTCCACTGAGTTTTTATTTGCCCATAAACAGCAAACTAAATTATTGTATGTCAAAGTGTATAGACTTTTGATGAGCAATGAAATAATAGGTTTGCTAATCCAATTGGAATTGGTGTATATATGCAAGAAGAGTGATATATTTTCTGTTACGGAACAAATTAATTAGTTTGGCTAAGTGCATGTTTTAGTTTTTCAGAAATTACAGTACTGGATAATTGTTCTTTGGAGATAGACAGATTGACCCAACATTTTTTTTTTTTTTTAATTGTAAGATACTGCCAAATCTATGTAGAACTGAAGAATGGCTACAGCAGTCTGCATATGCTTATAATGTATTTCCCAACAGTAAATGACTGACCAAAACAGAAGATGGTATTATCCATCTAAAAAGATACAACAGGTTACGTAGATGTGTTTAAGTTTTTGTCTGTATGTAATCCTTAGTTTTTTGTATATCTCTTTACATTTAATTTTTCTGGGTTGTGGTAGAATAGAAGTGATACTGGTATTGATAGAAAAATGTCCACAAAAAAATTTCTAAACTTTTAACCTAAGTTGGGATGATTTTTCGCTGTCTGTTTTGTAGTAAGATTTTGTGGTTAAGATAACAAAAGTAAAAAATTTGTGAATTCCATTAGACACATATCAGTAGATTGCTGGAGATTATATTCTGAGTTCAGAAAGTATGCTACCATACCATAATACCCGAACCATATTGGGAGAACTGTAGAGCCACAACTGAATATAGTTTTTAATATATTCAGTAGCCAATGAAAGTCGTCATACTTACTGAAGTGTAATTGAAAGTGCTTGAGCAGTGTCAAAAATTAAAGCAAACCAGTTTGTTTAAGTTCTTGTGTTGATGCAGAAACTGGAATTGCATTGTTAAAGTATTTTAAACATTACTTTGTTTTTTTTGACAGATTATAATTTATATTTGGTAGATTTGGTTTTAAAAATACTGTTGTATAGATAGAATAGGTGGAAAGATAGAGCTAGACAAATATACTGTTCCATGAACAATGGAATGAAAACAAACTTATAATGAAAAAAAAAATTTCATGGCAAGATCTGCATGTAATAATCAGGTATTCCTTCTCCTTTATAAAACCTTGAATTCGGACCTTTAAAGGTGGATGACTTTGCGAAGAAAACTTGTCAGACTTGGATTTTACTGACATATTTTAAAACCAAGATTTCAACAGTGGCATGTCATCTTTCTCCAGAAACTTTTGTTAATATTTGTCTATAAATAATGACAGAAAAGGATAGAATGTACTTTTATTCCTTCATATATGTAGTATCTGACATTTGAGTGAGATTTCTGTGATCTGATTCTTAAGTCCAGTTGTATTTTAATTGTTTTAAAAACAATGTTATTGTTCAAATTTCAGAATGTAATCTTCAACATTAATGGATCATTCTGACAGAAATAGAACTGGAATTTAAATCTGTCAAGTATTTGTCACATTTAATTGGAATCTAGGTATTTTACAGTGTTTAGCTTGGCTAAGTTTTAATCAGAATTCACACCAGATTTTCCTGCAGATTTTCCATCGAAAGAGCACCTTGGAACCTATCTTAGTTATTAATTGTTTGTATTTCAGTTGTTTAGAATTTCATTTCACTTGGTGTGAAACAATGTAGTTATAACTAGTGGCTTTGGATTTACTTTAATTTTAATGTTAGAAATTATTATTATTTTTAGTACAGTACGCTAAACCCTCAAATACGTTTGGCACTTTTTTTGCAAGCTAGGATAATTAAGGAAAACAAGTAATTTTAATAGTTAAGGCAAATGCAAGAAGG
Source organism: Urocolius indicus (assembly GCA_013401255.1). NCBI lineage: Eukaryota > Metazoa > Chordata > Aves > Coliiformes > Coliidae > Urocolius > Urocolius indicus. Next base: position 13,496 of record WBNH01002480.1, on the reverse strand, counting down.
TTTACTTCCCAGTCAAAGTAAACAGGAAATTCTTTTTTTTTGTTTGTTTGCTGGTGAGAAGCCTTTTTCTGTTTTCTCAGGTAAGGATAAAATGCTGGGAAGAAAAATATGGTAAGGAGGTTGATGTTCTTAGAATATGCTGTACATTACCTTCCAACGTACATGACTATCAGATTTACATTGAAGTTGTGTTCTGATGATTAGCTTTGGTATGAGATGCAAGAGAAAAAAAAAAAGAAATGTTAGCAGATTGACTGTGAAAATTCAGTATGCAAAGATCTTGTTAATTAGTAAAATCTGCAGAACCAGAAGTAACTTCTGAGTTAATTTATCCCCTGCCCTTGGAGCTTTCCTTGCAAGGAAATTCTGCTCATATGTGCATCCTTCTTCTCTATTTTTGCTGTTAGAATGTCACTGTCTTATTGTAAATTGCACAATAATTTTCTGGAGAACATTTTTGTTACATTGTTATTTTTATATCAAGGGTAAAGACATTACCATGGTAAATGAATTTCCTGGTCTTTTAGTCATAAACTTCTGTTTTTGACAATGTCTAATGCGATGTATTTCAGGGAAAAGTTAAAAAAGAACCCAGTGTCAGATACTCCCAGAATTACTTGTCTTCCCGACTTTAAGAGTTAACAGCCAGCAAGTGCTTCAAATTGTAGTTTTCTAAATGATAGTAGTATCAATAATGATAAAAATAAAGAATCTAATTTATCACAAGTCATTAACGTTCTTCAAGTTACTTGCCTGAAGCATATCTTCCAATAGGAAATTCCTCTCAGGGCTATCTGAATTGGTTTATTTTTATTTGCTTTCTCTTTTTTAACAGTTTTAGGGACTCTTTAATAAAGATTGTGAGAAAGAACGTGTAAATATTCCACTTTACTTTTTAAATACTGTGGATTATTTGGATTTCTCATTGTTTATCTCTTCTCTGAATTACGTGTATTGCCAGATTTTCCAGTCTTTGATCATCATGTACCTGTGATTTTTCTCTTTCCATAAACTTCCGTTGCTTCTAACACAGATAGAGATAGCCACCTTCTGAGAAATAAACAATACATCCTTTTCATGTTATTTCTAACATTATTAATTAAAAAACCCCAAAGTTTATAATTTTTATTTCATATCTGTTCACCTGGTTCTGTCAAGTGTCTCATGTTTCTTGCAGCCTTCTTAAAAATATTTAATGATATTCAGCTTTTTTTTCCGGATTTCTATATACCTACTATTTATTTATACATGTAATAACCTAATTATCTCAGATACGTCTACATGAGCATAACTTTAGTCTGCAGCACAGTATTTTGTATTAGCCCATGTTTCAATATAAAATATATATAGGTAGGAGGACAGCAATCATCTCTGTGAAAGAAGGAGAATAAGGGAACAGCTTACAGCTTCCATTTTTACAGGTGGACATGAGGTAAAGAAAGATGAAGTGACAAGGCTGATATCACAGAGGAAGTTAGGTGCAGAGCTTGAAGAGGAGCTCAAAATTTTGTGATTCAGTTACTTGAATCACAAGGAAATCAGTAGATAAATTACACCCTGGCTGACACATGAAGAACTAAAAGGCGTAAAAGAGTATTACCATGGTTTGTGTAGTCCATTAAATGTTATATTCTAAATGACAATTTCATATTTAGGCTTTAACTGTCAAAGATTTGCTGCCAGTATAGAGAAGAGGTTCATGATATGTGAGATGGTGATATGAAAATATGAAATGAATTTTCAAATTTAATAACTGTAATTAATTTTATTTGTAAGTGCATTCTTTCAGTTTTAATTGTAAAATAGAATATAGAATATCTTTTATCTGCACCAAATTTTTAATAAAATGAAAAAAAGAAGAAAATCCATTAGTTTACAGAATATGTTTACAGAATTTCCCTTTAGCTTTTTGCACTGCAAATAATACAAGTTAGTGTTCTTCAAGACTTAAGTGTTCTTTTTCTGAATACTGCAAAGCAGACATTCATTGACTTATTCCATTCAAATATTGTACTTTTACAGTTGTGATTACTTTCAGATGTTCTATTGTCTTGAATTCAGGTCCTCAAATTGCCTGAAATTGTGTCCTGAAAATGTTACTATGAGTAGTCCATCTGAGAGACTGAGTTAGTTAACATTTTTAATGTAGTGATTATATGCCAGCAGTTCCGGTTTTGGGTTGTTTCTTCATTCAGTGCCACTACATCAACTTTTTCCTAAATGTTTTTTTTTTATTTCTGTTTAACTTAGAGAGAGAAGACTGAAAGGGAATCATATAAATTCCTACAAATACCTAAAGGGTTAGTGTCTTCATGACAGGGTTAGTCTTTTTTCTGTAGTGTCTGGTGACAAGACAAGGGGTAATGGGCACAAGATGAAACACAGGAAAAGCTCTTGAACATGAGAAAAAACTTATTTGGCACAGGCTGTCCAGGGAGTTTGTGGAGTCTCTTTCTCTGGAGATTTTCAAAACCCACCTGGACGCATCCCTGTCTGACCTGAGGTGATGTCTGACCTGATTGAGGTGAACCTTCTTTCACAGTAGATTGGACTAGATGATCTCTACAGATCCCTTCCAGCCCCTACTATTCTGTGATTCTGTGTTACACCTTGCATACATGAACTCAAGACACCATAAAGTGATGCACAAATTATTATATAATACATATAAATAGGAATTCTTATCCTTCTTTCTGATAAGTCCTAACCTATAATTGGGCACACAATGAGCTCTGGATTCTGTAAACCTAGCTACATATATAAGTAATGTTTTGGAGCATTTATGTATTCAGTGGCAGATTAGGTCTTCAGACTGTGTTTTGCGAATGGACTATTCTGATATATTAGAGGAAAAAAAATAGTTTCTAAGGCAGAAGAAACACTGTGCTGGGATCCCTCTTATACTAATGTATTCTTATGTGAGACAATGAACCCGGCTGGGAAGAACATTGGCTTTTTCTTTTTTTTTTTTTCCTTTTTAATCTTTTTACATGTTCCTTTTGATGACCTTACCCCACATGTCTCTGAGTTTCTTAAGCAGAGGACTATATGCTGTTCTAATTTATATGCACAGTAATACTTTTATGGTATTTGCTCTTTAAGAGTTATTTGCATTTTGAACTATTGTATGTGTATACCCACAATAGAAGTGAGGGAACTGTATCTTGATTATATTACAAATTCCTAGTGCTGATAGATATTTTTACTTTATCAGGTTAATAACATGCTGCAGAAGGATGAGTAATTCCTTTAGGCTGCACATTATACGTCATTGCACTAAAGCTTATTATAGCTTTTCTACTATTCTATGTTTACATTATGCTTAAAATATGTAATGAAAATTAAAGGATCAAATATAGGCCATCTGTAAGCAAAAATACCTCTTGCTGAAGCCACCAGAATACTGTAATGCTTATATCCTCTCTCCTTACAAGAGAGTCCACTCTTATCCAAGACAGTCCAGAGAAATACCAAGAACTTCTGTATGCTATCTATTCACGAAGTGTCAGGAGTATCACTGTGAATTGTTTTCAGGTTGATCAGGATTTTGACTGCCCAGAGAGTGTACGCTTGGATGTGCTGGAATAAAAGAAGGAATGCATATTTCTGTACTGGAAATCCACCCCTACACATTGATAACAAAGCTAGCAAATTATTCAGCATTTTTTTTTTAAATTTTATTTTCTGAATTGTTATTTCTCTTCCTCTTCCCTGTATACTGCTTTCCCATTTAATTTTCTCTATCTCTCTTTGTACTTCATAGTGAAAAATAGCAAATGCTTCCTCAACTTCTGATTTCAGTGTCCTGCCTTAAATGTAAGATACATAAAGCAACATTTGTTCACCACATAAACATAGAATATTGATATCTGATAACTTGAACTACCATTTACTAAACTTTAGCTTTGTTTTATTACCTATAAGAAAAGAAGTGCATATTTACATTTCATCAGTTTTAATCAATAATTTGAAAATGGAGGAAGACTTTGGATTCTTAAGCACTATTCCTACAGTTATATCTGTTAGGATGAAGCATCGAGGGAAGGATTTATATGTGCTTGTGGGTGTGCACACATGTGCATATCTTGGTGAGTCAGTTCTTGCTTGAAATACTCATGAGACCTAGACAGTTGCACTTACATAACCTGCCTCATCATGAATTTCAAATCAATTCACTGAGGTGGATATAAAAGAACATACTAAACTGAGAAGTGGAGAGCTAAGTCATCAGAAAGTAAAGCTGTATGTCCAATGTCATGCTATGAATTGATCTTTCACCCGGTAATCTATTTGAACATGGCCCAACCCTCAAAAAGTAATAATTTGAACACCAGCTTCCAGTTTGCAGTCAAGTTGATGAGGATTTTGCTATTGACTTAGTAGAGTTAGGCTTTCATCCAAGTCTTCCATGCCAGCTGCTAGCTCAGGCTGCCTCCCACTGATGCAGTCTGCAGAACTCCTTTTGATACTGTCAGAGTCCTGAATATAGACAGAGGACAAAATTCATTCCAAAATTTACAGACTCAAGGAAGAAGAGACATCTGGTTTATGAATGGAATATTTAGCAACCTTTGCATCAACGGCAGCCTCTCTCCTGGGAAAAAAAGTAGTGCAGATAATCAACAGAAGTTTATTTTTCCTGTTTAGAGGAGCCATTTCAGCATGCTGTATTTTCCCACTTCTCTATTTCTATTTCATGACGGTTTCTTCACATCAGTTCTTTCTGTCCCTTTTAATCTCCAAGAATAGCAAACATCCAAAAGAGGCATTTCTTGTCTATTTCAGTGAAAAATACAATTTCATCTCTAGTGCTGGGTCCCAAGTACTGTTATGTTTATTTATTTAAATATAAATTACAGCAAATGTCAATATGTTATTACATACATAATTTCACTACTTTTGTCTTCCTAAGACAAGTTTGATACTTTAGGTTTGATGTTTCAAAAGCTGACGCAGTTTTTCTTATATGCAAAAGAAGACTGATGAAATTACTGTTTTTTCCTTGAGACTGTTTTTAAAAATATCAAGTATGAATTACTGATTTAGAAAAAAATCTGACCGCATTTTTTATCTGTTTTTAAAAATTAAAAAAAATCACATTTCAAGTTTATGGAACTGGCATGTTGCCATCTATGTTATAAACAAAAATTGCAAAGTTAATTACATTCATTGCATTAAGACTGAGTAAAAGTGGAAGTCAAGTATACAAAACAGATAGATATTAATTCAAGTTATTTTTACATATGCTAGCTTAATAGATTGTGGCATTTTCATATTTAAGTAAAGTCACTTCTTACAGAGTTCTCTTTTGTTTGTTTTTAAAATAAAGTAAATTTTAGTAAAGATTTTTAAAATGTAAAGTTTCCTGTGACAAAACATAGAAAAACATATAAAAAGAGATTAAAAAAATAAATCTTATATTTCTTTTTAAATTGAAACCTGCAATTTTCCTTTTTTTTTTCAGCCAGTAGCTTATAAAAGGAACTAAAAAAAACTTCCTGCAAGTGATTATTTTTTTTTTTTTACATGCTGATGTGTGAATTCAGTTAGAACAGCAAGTTTACTTATCTACATAACAATTCTTCAAGTCTAATCATAATCTGGAAAGGTTCACAGTCATAGCAGTATTCCTGTGTGTCAGCCTTTCACAGCTATTAATGAATCCTATATAGAGGAAATCCAACTAATATATAGGGTCAGACCAAATATTATCTGATGGTGAAGATCAGGTGAGCAGGGAAGAATATGCAGGGCAAAAACATTGATTTGTCTTTCAAATATTTTTCTATATATCAAGAGTGTGTGACTCAGATTTCTTGAGCTGCATACAGTGAATTTAATAACTTTTATGGATTTATATACACAAACTTACTAGTCTAGTAGGGACCAGGAGATGTAAATTTTCTAATAAGAATGCTTTGCTTTGTAGCTATAATGATCTTGTATCTGGAAGTACTTTTTTACTGTTATTATTTCATTACCTGAGACAAGTAATTAATACTACAGGAAAGCAGAAAAAAATAAGATCTGAAAAACAAGGACTGAAAGGAGCTACGAGCATTTCAAATTTATTTTAGCAAATATTAATATCAGTTTTTTACATAAAAATCCATAGGATGGTATTTGAAGGAAACAGAAGACTCAGTATAACATGTGACAGCTGGAGTTCTAAAAATCCCACTTTATATGAGGTAATTGCTTTTCAGAGAAAAGTAAAAATTTCTTTAATGATCAGAGGATTTAAAAGCCAGTATAATATAAATGCAGATGTTTAAGTATTTCTGAAAATTGCTATAGTATCACTTATACATGCTTTCTTTTCTTCAGCAGCAACATAGCAGTCAAAATGAATGTTTAATTGAATATCTGGAAAAAATAATGACTAGACAAATGAAAGAATTTTTAGGACATCACAGCAATTTATTGACAGGTAGTTAGAAATAGAATTCTAGAGGAGGTTGACTTGTTTTGGGTCAGGGAATAACAGTAACAACAAAACACCTTAGAATAGGAAAACATCCATTTTACGCTTCAAACTAATATGTATGCAAGGTAAAAGCAAAAGCTAATGTTTATCATGGGGACAATGTATTTCAATAATCTACTTTTTTGAATGGTGGAGTGGTTTTTTTTCCCTTGTTTTTATTTTATTTTTAACTTTAGACTGGAGTATTAATTTTAGCAATACTAATTTCAAATCTTATATCACAGTTAACTTAGAATATGCTATTACACATAAATTTCCATTAATAAATTATCCATTCATGTTTAAAAGATCTGTCTGTTCCTGTACTGATTTTAAGAACTATGGGAAGGGCAGACACATCTCTCAGTAAAAAACAATTTTAAAAGTGGTGTTTTTTTCATATTTCATTCAAATACATGCTTCTTTCTATCATATAAAAGAACTGAACTTAAGACATGAGTGTAGATTTCTCTTTGGATGATGGAAGCAGCAAACTATAAGGACAGTGAAGTAGGAATGGTATTGATGGAGTTAATTTATTTTCATGGTTGTGTGTACTCTTGCAATCAAGTGTGCTCATACCATCTTCCCCAACTTGCTTGTACTAACCTGTTTGTACTATATCTAAGGAACGAATCAACCCTAAAGAGCCCTGCAGGGGTGTTTGTTCTTTTACTAAGCAATCTGCATTATTTCATCAGCACGGGAAGTAAAATCAAAGTGTATCATATCTGAAATTGTATGTTAAAAATATATTATACAAGCTTGCACCAAAGTGATTTTTTTTCCCCTATGATTTTATACAGATTTGTTTTCTTAGTCCAAGGATTTTTCTGTCTTTTTCTGAGATCGTAACAGTACTATAAAGACTAGGTATGTCCATAGAGGAAATCTTGGGAAAAGGTTTTAAAAATAAATCTCAAGAAACCAAAAAATGTGCTGCACTTGTGTCCTGGTGTCCTACTATCTTTAAACTGCTTCAGCTGCACTGTACGTTGTTTTCTTATGTAGGATACTTTTGCAGTTCAATGACATTTACTTTATCATGAGACTTTAGAATAACTTTTTTCAGTGGAACTGAGCGTTGAAAGCTTTTGTTTCGAAGAGAAGGCAATGAGATTTGTTTTGACTTCGCTTTCCACTGGTGTTAGCTAGTAACAAAAACTTCAATACTCTAGGTGGAGTATAGAAATCTTTCTGTTTCTTTGAAATAATATTTGAGAAATAAATATAAGTATGTATTTTATGTTATTTTATTAATATTTTTCAATGTTTAATCTATTGCATAGAATTCTATTGCATAGCAGTGGCTGTTGGTCTCTGCTACTGAATTATGTAATTTGTGTCTGCATTCTTCCCATATTCAGCTATGTACTACAGGCATTATTGTCATGTGGCAGTATATCTGACAGCTCTGGAAATCTGTTTGTTTTAGTTTTGTACACACAGATTTCAAGTAAATGAGAGAGTAATAAAGTAGTTAACTTCAGTTGTATTCTAGATTTGAAATCTGAATATTTTAGTTGTGTTTGAGGATGTCTGATTCAATCACAGAATGGTACAGGTTGGAAAGAACCTTTAGAGATCATCTAGTCCAACCCCAGTGCTAGAACAGACCTACCTAGATCAGGTCACACAGGAATGCATCCATATGGGTTTTGAAAACTGCCAGAGGAGACTCCATACCCTCCCTGGGTAGCCTGTGCCAAGACTCTTTAACCTTTACAGTATAATAGCTTTTCCTTATGGTTAAATTGAACTTTTTGTGTTCCAGCTTCATCCCATTACCCCTTGCCCTGTCACTAGATACAATAGAAAAAAAAGATGTTCAACCTCCTGTCTTCCATCATTTAGATATTTGTAAATATTAATGAGATCCTCCCTAAGACTCCTCTTCTCTAGACTAAATAGCCCCAGTTCCCGCAGCCTTTCCTCATAAGGAAGATGCGTCAGTCCCCTGATCTTCATGATGGCCCTGTGCTGGATTCTCTCCTGCAGTTCCTTATCCTTCTTGAGCTGGAGAGCCCACAAAATGGACACAGGACTCCAGATGAGGCCTCACTAAGGCAGAGTAGAGGGGGAGGAGAACCTTCTTTGATGTGCTGGCCACACTTTTCTTGATGCACACCAAGATGCCATTGGCCTTGTTGACCATGAGGACACATTGGTGGCTCATGTTCAGTTTATTGTGAATTAGGACTCCCAAGTCTCTCTCTACAGAGCTGCACTCCAGCCTGTATTTGAGATACTGTATTTAGTGCAGTTTCGTTATTGCGTTAAAATGTTTGAGAGGCAAAAATATGGGCAATTAAATTGAAATCTTCTGCTTAAAAATACGTTTTTAAGCTTAGTGAAAGTTTGTAATAAAATGATGATTAAAATTTTGTAATGTCATATAAAGCATAGAATATTTAAGCTCTCTTGGAACATTGAGAAAAAGGTGATTAAACTGTTGAAAGTATGCAAACCTGCACAGTGCAATTTACAAGTCATATGGAATCTGCACATATGACTCCCTTCCTGGGACCCTGTTTCCAACATGTTGGTGTACAGATGTATAATGATCTGGCAGAGGAAAGAAATAACATGAGCTTTATTTCTACTCTTAGCATTCTCTGGCCAGCACTCTTGGCTTTTAGCATTAGCATGGGCCTAGGGAAACCTGAAAGAAAAAAACAGGATTTAATAGTTTTGACACCGTATCTTTTTTTTTTTTTTTTTTTTTTTTTTTTTTTTTGTGAATGTGAGTGTAAAATAGTATATACTGCTGTTGTAGCTCTCTACCTGGATAGCACAAAGGGTGCAGGCGAATGGGTGATAGGAACAAAAAACCGAAATTTTTATCTATACCAAAATGTGTCATTTTCCATCTGAGGGACTCAACAGCAGCGTGCAAAAGGTATGAGTAGAATTGATTTTTTCCATTCCTTTGTTTCCACCTATATTGGAAATAACTATGTCTGCAGAATTAAGCTTTGGGAAATAACAATTGCATAAAAAGCTGGCTCATGGACAGACCTCGATGAAGCAAAGTAGTCTGAGAGTCAAAGAGGAATACACACTAGATATCATAAATGGCAATACGGAGGACAGGCTCTATACTGCCAAAGTGCATTGTTTCTTACAAAGGATGTTCCTTAGAGGCATAGCTCACTTTCTAGGAGCATAGATATGGAAACTTGTGACATAGCCAGATCTAATGTCACAAACAGTAATGGGAGAATACAGGAAAACTCATGATGCCCCCAAAGATTCAGAAAAAAATGAATATTTTTCTCTTGCTTTTCTCTTTAAAAGGAGATAATTGCTGTTAGCTTTTACCAGGTAGAGTCCCACATGCTATTGCTCATGCTATGAATTTTAAATGGAAAAAACTTTTCTGAAACATAAAGACCTTTTCCTGAAGTTTCTTGATAAATTCTGTATTAACTGAGGAACTTATGGAAGTTACAAACTGGAAATATTTTCTCTAACATAATTCTTTATCTGATACTGTTGATTTGCCTGCCATGTGTAAGTGACTTTTAGAAGGTGCTTTTTCAGAAGGACCTAAGTAAACAAACTGTACTGACAAGACAAATTTGTTTATTACTCTGAAGATAAATAGTAAAAGAATTGAATCAAGCCCAGGTCAGTAGCGATAGAAAGTCATTACTCTAAGGTGACAGTTAAATGGCTTGTGTAAAATGAGTTAGCACTTGGAGAGTATTACCTACTAGAGAGGTGCTTGTGCCCCCAAAAGCATTAACTAGCATTCTAGTCGAAACTGGCAGCTAAAAAAAGAGGCTAGCTAAGAGCAACTAAGAAAAAAAGATCTAATACAAAGTGCATTAGTCTTTGAATGGCAACGGGTACTAAATGCTACTGTCTTAACTGGCTTTATATCATTGACATTCTGTTGACTCACAGCCTGGCACTTTGCATCAGCACTAGGTTTATATGGGAACAGAAACTCCACATAAGATTGAGTTTCAACGGTCAATTAAAACGGTTTTACTAAACAGAACAGTAGTGAATGATACTAAGCAGGGTGTAAGCTTCAAAGCAGAATTGGTTCCTATATTTCCTACTACTTATATTAACCTAATTAGCACTATTTATGCATTGTGGATGACTAGATTATAACTAATACTATCAGTATGGATGTAGAATTGTAGGAAATGGCTAAATCTATTATATTTTATGCTTATTTGATTACAGACATTTTGGACCAAATATTAACCCTATACTGGAAAACATTGTCTAAATCCCACAAGTCTTGAGCTGCTCACATGTATAGTAGAATATTAATGTAAGAAGTCATGGAAAGCCCACATAAGAAAATCAGACAATAGATTGATCTCAAAACAGCTACAAATGTGTCATTTTTTTTTTTTTTGTGTTTATCTCAACTCCCAGAGATGTGACTTTGGCAAAAATAACAAAATTCTGCAAGCTGAAGCTTCTGTGTGTTGCACAACACAAACTTCTGGGGAGCATAGATGAAAAATTTCTTGTTTGTTAGGATGATTAGTTAAGATAATTATGTTTAGAATTTTTCTTGTTATAAAATAGTGTTTCTACTGCAAAATACTATTTACATTTTCTAATTCCATCAGTCTTAGCTATGTATACATTCAATTTTGAAGTAGTGTGACTTTTTATCTTTTAATATTATATAAAATGCTGCTGAACTTAGTGAGAGTTGTGATTCTTTATGTCATGGAAAATCCGGCAAGATATGCATTGTCTTTTCCTTTCAAGCCTCTTATCACTGATTTTAGCCTGGAAAGAATGAAAAATGCTAAGAGAATTTAAAAATTACTTAGAAAAACATATAGAGAACTATTTATTTTAATTTTTCACAGTTCTTCAGCAGGTAAAAGTTTTATGAAAGTTTTAGTCTATTTTCGAGTCTCTGATATTTGAACTTGGACAGCCTTTGCAATCTTTGCAAGTATGACTATAGCTAAGTAGAAAGAACTATTTGTATCATCTTAGCAGAACTGTCTTGCAAAGACCCGTCCTTTAGTGAAATAAGAGAATGTCAATGGAAATGTTTTTAATGTTTTTTGAAAAAATAGTTTTTAAAAACAAAAAGTTGGAAAGTTATTTTCAAGCAATAAAATGCTACCTTAGTTCAATTGGTAAGGAAAGCATTAATTAAAGCGTTAATGAACAACTCAGGCAGCCAAATACTATCAGTCCTTGCAAAGGATGTAGTTGCATCATTCTGTGTCAGCAAGAAATAAGCTGTTTCCACCTTTAAGTTTGACTTAAGAGTTCATTGCACAATATCAATGGGAACAGATACTGGGAGCTGGATACTCTAGGTTTTACTCTGACACAGTCAGAGTGAGACAATGAAAATTTATTAATTATAAAACAGTTGCAAAATCCATTTCTTAAAATTAATTGGTAGTTCTTCATAAACATCTATGAGCTTCTCACAGGGAAAGCTCTTGATAATTATAACTTTCAGGTATGTTACTTTCAAGTTTTAGTTTGATTAGGCTCAACCTTTACCCTAAGTATTCTTGTCATCCAAAGAATCTCATGATGTTCTCCAAGAATAGAATTGTCAACAAATGAAAAAAAAATTAAAATTAATAAAAAGGAGTTGTTAGTGGCTTGACATGGCCCAACACATTCATTTTTTAAAGAAATATTTTCCCTCACAGATAAGAAAAGTATATTAAATAAGCTAAACTCTACTTGCATGTTCATTCCTTTTAGAATTGAATTGGCAATACTTAAGTCTGACAGAATTGCTCTGACCTTTCACAAGCCTTGCTGCATTTTTTACCCCAAGATATTCTTTAGTTTTAACAACTATATCTACTATTTGAGAGGGGAGAAGGAGTTTACAAAACTTTCACTATTCCAGCAGCATTCCTGAAAGGCCATTCCTTTGTAAGTGTAACACTTAAGATACAGTTCAGCAGTTTTCATGAAAATTTTAGTTACTTAGGAAAAAAAAATCTGTTAAATAATAATTTAATGTAATATATAGGAAGATTCTATTGCTAGTAATACAATGCAGGTTATTTTGCCCAATGTTTTAGTAGGTTTAAGAAGTAATTACACCTTTGTTATGCATGAAGAAATAGCTAATACTGTAATTAAAGTGAAATCAGCCTTGCAGGTGCTCTAAGAAACATTTTAATCTTTTTTATAACAGTGGCTGCCTATTCTCTGATAGTGTTAGAGTTCAAAGCAACAAGTGGTGCCATTAGTGAAGGTGTGTATTAGTGAAGATGCCTCTTAGTGCTTCAGAAAATCAGTTATGTTTCAGTTTTGGATTTTAATAAGTTCAAAGATCTTATGTCTTTTGTATACCTTTCAGAAACATATTAGCTAACATAACTGTATTTTTGAAATTTTTTATAATTTTCATAAAAAGTAAGGAAAATTGCAGCAGATAATTATATGAAAACAGTATAACTGTTAATGTAAAAATTACTTCAATGTAAGTAACTTTCGAGCATTAATTTTAATAAATGAGTTTCTTTAACTGGAGAGAATTAAAATAACATTTTCTATTTATACTAGAATTATTTTTTTTTACTTTTTAAAGTGTTACAAATCTAACATTTTTAATTATTTATGTTACATTCAAAAAAGTTAAGTTTAACTAGCTAGAATTGCATTAAAAGCTTAATCGTGCAGCTTTTAAAAGAAAATCCATTATAATGATTTCAAGCACATAGTTACTTTGCTGTATATTGCATTGTTTTTTGGTACTATCACTTCTGTTGAATTAGAATAGTCTGTTTTCCCAAGTGAATGATCAGAGTCTGGTTCCAGAAGAACCTATACACTTCCCTTCATAGTACATCTTTACCATTAGCCTTTCTGTCAGTTAGTTATTTATGGAAATGCACATAGCATCATAGTCCTGCTGAGACAGGTTTTCATGTAGATGAAAGCTCAATTACTCTTTTATAATTTTATTTCTTTAAATTACTAGCTTAGAAGATTTTCCAATACTTAAAGTGGTATTTATTAATCCTTCAGTAGAGTTAAATAAAAAGAAAATAAAAAATTAAAA